>LR538669.1:827301-887571 GCA_900536315.3 Caenorhabditis becei
GAGGGACCACTCAAGGGAGTTCTTGCCTACACCGAGGACCAGGTCGTCTCCTCCGACTTCATCTCCGACACCCACTCTTCCATCTTCGACGCCGGAGCATCCATCATCCTCAACCCACACTTCGTCAAGCTCGTCTCCTGGTACGACAACGAGTTCGGATACTCCAACAGAGTCGTCGACCTCATCTCCTACATCGCCACCAAGGCCTAAATGCTTCACGTTCCATTCTCCATAAAACTTTTGTAAATGATCTGTCTCTTTGTCAGTAATTTGATTTCCGTATTGAGTAATAAATGATTTAGTCAAATCCAAGAGGAGAAACATCAATTATAGCTAGTATGGATGAACGCCAAAGTTTTGTCAGGGACACGTTGCTGAACGCAATATCGACGTGGCTTTTCCTCATTCCTTTTCATTATTTCTCTAATTCTCGTCATCTCTCGTCAATCAGACAAGCGTTTTCTTCAACGTAATGTTTGTCTTTGAGGGCAAGCTGTACTCAGAAAGCGCCAAGTTCTTCATAATAACATGCCATTTGTTAGTACTGCTCAGTGCCGGTCACTTCGATTGTGTTTCCATCTGTTGCAAACAATGTCTTGTGATAGTCAGTCTCACTGCATAAAATCTTGTTTTAAATTGAACCGCAATGCTGTCGAAAAACAAGACTCATTCGAAAAATCGGATGTCACGTGGCGCAGATGAAATCCATCAACCTGTTGTGTGTGTGACGCTATTTTCCCAGTGCGAAATGCGGAGAATGATGTACGCATGACACTAACGAAGTCTGCCTTCTTTTGCGGACAAACCAGGCACATGAAGCCGTCTGGCGAGCGAAAGCGTGCTGGATTTTCCGTTTCACGCGTTTTCCGTTTTTTGGAGCGTGCGCTTCCTATTCCCCAGTGCCCAGTTCTCTTCTACTTTCTTCTTTTCTTCTGGTCCTTCTTTTTCTCATGCATCGATTCGGAAAAAAAGCCTCCACGTGACGTAAAAAGAGGACCCAATGAAAGAAAGAGATGGGAGCAAAGAATTGTGTCGCTAAACTATTTATTGTGTTGCCATGTCCATGTTTTTCAACTTCTTTTCCGATGAAACGGAGGATAGAAAATTAAATAGCGAAAAAAAGAAGAAAAGGAGCAAAGATTGATTCGATTTACAATTTAGAGAAGAAAAAAGTCGAATTGTAATTCGATCTGTTTTATAAGCACTTTTTCTGTCGCAAAAGACGCTAACCGCGGTTTGTTTTTTTCCATTTCCTCCGAGCCATCTACCCATTTTCTTCTTTCCATTCATTCCATCTCTTCATCTTTTTCTCCATCTGAAAACACGAAATGGCGCTAATAAATTTCCGTTGTTGTTTTTGACGCACTCAGTTTTGAGGCCGCGAGAGCGCCGAATGATTGGCCCTCTTTCACACTTGAAGATTGATTCAGGTGCTTCTCTTTGTCTTCCGCAGACAATTTCCATGATACAGATACCTCTCCGCTCATTTGATAAGACGCATTATCATCAATTTCTGAAATGCATGACGCCCTTCCTCCATCCCCGTCTCGTGTTAATTAAGTGAAACAAAATCTAATGTCGGGCGAACTTTCAGACCAATTGCCCTTTATGGACCAAAATTATACTGCACATTTCAAAGTCCATTGCGCTGAAATCAAAGAATGGGAGACAGTCCATGTGGTGGGCAGCTTGCCCGTCCTTGGAGATTGGGACCCCAAAAAGTCCGTTCCGTTGACAAAATGCGCCGATGAAGAGTGGGTTCTGCAGATTCCTTCCTCTCGAGCTAATCGTTTCCAGAAACACATTCCACGGCGTCATTTCCGTGCCTTCCTCAGCAAAACATTTTCTCTTCCGATACATCAGGGTTATCTATCTGGATGCTTCGGAGAATAACGTCTCAGAGCCAATCATGGTTCTTTCAAAGTGAGCTTCACTGCTTTTCGTCAACAACTCTCCATGTTTTTTGCAGATGGGAGACATTCAACAATGCAAGAACATGTCTGATGGAGATCGAACACAAAAACAATGTTGTTAGGGAAAATATTGTCGATGAATTTGGAAGTTACGGTGAGAATGTCTATTTCAGTCATGTTTGTGTTAACTGACCTTTTACAGGCGGCAAGACACAAATATCAGATGGATGGATCCTGAATGACAAGGAGAACGCGGTCTACTTCCGAATTCATGGCGAAGCAATGAAGTTTTTTGTGAAGAGCTATGCCAACAAGGAATATCGATTGAAAGTTGAACCGTTCGATGTCAGATACAGCGAGGTATGGAATACTTGTTTCATAAAACAATGTTTTCACTACGAAAACACCTTACAGATGTTTTCCTATATCCGTAAAGGAGTAACTGACCGACGGGCTATTTGGAGGCATTCCTCCGTCTATGCCTCTATGTCTGTACGTTAGTCGTTGTGCTGTTAAAAGTTTCAGTTTACATGAGAAGCTAGTTTGCGTACACTTAATGATACACCCATTCCAGGTCGATGGAGAAGATGTTGCAAACATGCCACCGCCCGAGTTTCCTTGCTTCTCAAATACCGACTTATCCGTGTGTTTCATTCCAACAACTCTAATAACGTAAAACAACAGGTTCTGACAAGAGAAGACCCAATCTTCGGCGACCAATACTTCAACGGTTCCGTTTTCCGCAACGACAAAGACTACCTTGTCTTCCGTACCAGAACCGTGTCTCTCGAGAACTTGGTGAGACTTTCTTGATGTTCCAAACAACGTCTACAACATTCTTTAGGCGTTCCGAATTGAGTTCTATCACAAAGAAAAGAGAGTTGCGATGTCATACGTGCTGCCGTCGAGCATGTCAGGAACAGAAGGAGCCACAGATGCGCCTGTAATTGGGTTGAGCAGCGCCCCTGTTGGACACATTCACGGTTCGTGTCAGATAGAAACAAATCACAAATTTTAATGTCCAGTTGACTACATGATCGTAAAGCGTAGCCAGTTTGCTGATAAATTCCCGGAAATCGACTCGATGAAGGAAACATTTGGACGGTACTGGAGAAAAAGACCAAAAATGCTGCAAATCGGGCATCGAGGAATGGGAAGCTCATATACAAAGTAATTGTTGTGGTGCGAAAGCTACGAAATGACTGTTTTCAGAAATATTGACGAGAGGGAGAACACAATATTCTCTTTGAATGAAGCTGCAAGACGTGGTGCTGATTATGTCGAACTTGATGTTCAGCTCACAAAGGTAACTCCTAGTACATACAACTTGCTTGCATTTTCTTGTTTCAGGATCTCAAAACTGTTGTCTATCACGATTTCCACCTTCTGGTCACTGTCGCTGGAAGAGACTCTCCTCCTTCGAATACACCAACTGCCAGCGGCGAAAACAAGTCCTTGCACGAGATCGCAATCAAAGTTCGTTTAGTCTTCGCTCGTGCCATTCGTCTCTCTTTTCATAACTTTCTCTTTCATCTCAGGACCTGACACTGGCTCAGCTCAAACTACTGCACTTTGAGCATATCTCTCGGGCAAATGGGCCCTCGCCC
This sequence comes from Caenorhabditis becei, assembly GCA_900536315.3. NCBI lineage: Eukaryota > Metazoa > Nematoda > Chromadorea > Rhabditida > Rhabditidae > Caenorhabditis > Caenorhabditis becei. Next base: position 830,822 of record LR538669.1, read on the forward strand.
GACTCGCCTGTCGCTCTCTCAGTGACTCCGAGCCGAAACGAAACGGACGAGATGCACGTACCCTTTCCCTCACTGGCACAAGTGCTCCGAAACGTTGACAAGAATGTGGGATTGAATATTGAGATCAAATATCCAATGTATATGAAGGTGGCACATTTGGCAGGTGTTGCGGGGATTAACTCGACTATTTCAGGACGGGACGCACGAATGTCATGGCTACTTTGAGCAAAACAAGTTTGTTGACATCATCTTAGCCGAGGTCGCAGAACATGCCGGGGACCGAAGAATCGTGTTCTCATGCTTTGAGCCGGATATCTGCACAATGTTCGAACTGTCTTACAAAGCCATTTGTATAAAAGTTATTCAGGATTACAAAAAAGCAACACAAGTATCCGGTGTCATTCTTGGTGGTTGGCGCGACGAACAGATACATGCCCTTCCGAGTATAACTGGAAACGAGGAACATCAAAGATAGTTGTGTTTTCAGGACATCCGCTCCGATAGCAGCACCATTGCAGCCAACTTTGCCGCCGGATGCGAGCTTCTTGGCATTAACTTCCACAGCGAAGAACTGCTAAATGTACGTTTGTGTTCTTAAAAACTGTTTCTATGAAACAATCCGGTAAACTGGTAGTTTTTCAGGATAGAACGCCAATTGCTATTGCGGACCGATACGGTCTTGTCAAATTTGTCTGGGGAGACGATCTCAACTCAAAAGATGTCCAGAAGCATTTCAAAGAAGAAATGAACGTCGACGGTCTGATTTTCGATAGGTAATCCTCGTCAAGCTGGCCCGCCTCAATTTTCTCTTGCATTTGTAGAATTGGAGAGGATGAAGTCGTCAAACAAAATGTGTTCGTCGTCGAAAACCACAACCGCAGCTCTCTGTTCGCCCGCAGTCAGCACTCCTCCCGCTCGCCGTCCATGTCCCGACGATGCATGTCGACTATCGAATAATGGCTGCGGAGAAGGAGATTATTCAGGCTATTCACTTTGCATAAACGTTTTATGTTCACTTCCTCATGAATAAATTATTTGCAAGGGACCTTTTTTTTATTCAATGATTGATAAGTAGAAGACCCTCTGACCCCGAGCTATCAACTTGCGTGCACACGATAATTGTATGCCAGCTGCCTTGTTCTCATCGATTTTCCGATTCCCACAGGGCCCTGCGGGACACGTCAAAGCCAAGGTAACAGGTTCTTGTTTTTCACCCGGCTATGTCTCTTGTGAGTATACTTATCAATTTCCATTCAAAATATATAGTTGTTTTTCCGGTAAGCTAACCCAAACCTAGCAATCTTCATTTCCATTTGTCTTCCACTCGCCCGATAGGAAGATATGCAAGCGCGCTCCACTGCGACCCGCCATTGTAACATGAGTTCCCCACGTTTGTATTCGCTTGGCGGGTGGTCTGGTTTTTTTTATTTCGAACTTTTTCGAATCTACCGTTCATTTTTACCGATTTCCTGTGAAGTCGTTTAAGAAAAAAGAAATACAAATAAAAACAGAGCGATGGCCTGATCAGCATTCGTTCATTGATTTTCCCTTTGTTTTTCTTTATTTTCTCTCTCAAAAACGGATAAATCTATTCTATTTCCCTGTTTTTTCAACAAAATTTCTTTCTAGAATTGTATATTTCGTTATCAATTTTTGCTTCTTACAACATTTTCGAAAAAAAGCCCGGTACTTTGTCTTGTTATCAATTTAAACATTTCTTGTCACGCCTTGAACACTTGATACTGTGTAAACGAAGGGAGATGCAAATCGATTTTTTCCTGTTTTCCATCATTTGCTTGTTCTCATTCCACGTTATTGAAACGTTTCGCCTCTTCTCTCTACCCGTTTTTCATCCATTCCATTTGTCTTCCCGCAATTATACTGTCTTTTTTGCAGCAAATTCACAAAATGGACTACGATTACTTGGGTAATGGGCCGATGTACGACAATGATCCATTCATTTGCGGAACACTCTCTCCGGAGCAGGACGACCACTACTTCGAGGACTTTTACGCAAATGAATCGCAGTTTGATGAGAAAGCTACCGCTGAACAATCTGACAAGAAACGCGATGAGTTCGACCTCTTCCATCAGGATGACACTTCTCCTTTCACTCTGGCCGTTGGTGGTGCATCAGATGGATTCTCAATGGATGCTGCCTACGACCAATTCAATTTCGATTTCACAAACACTTTTGTGGATACGGCTATGCCAGATGTTGAGGAGTTGGACCACAGGATGCAAGTCGTTATTGACGAGGTCGCCAGCATTCCGGACGCAAGATCACAATCATACAAGGTCGATTCCCCGTTGGTGGCAGAGGTTCTTGCGTCGACGACAGTGGAACAGGACAATGGATCGCCGGCGCCAGTGAATGACATCCCTGTGGTTGTCACGAACGCGGAACCGCCAGCGCAAGCGTCCATCGAACAAACTAAAGCATCCGCTGTCAAGAGTGTCAAAGCAGCGGTCCCCAAGGAAGCTGCACCGGAGAAACCATCCGTGCCAGTTGCCAAGAACGGGGACCAAGTTCCAAAGCAACGCACTCTTCTTTTCCCCGTGAAAATCAAGAAAATGGTGCCACAAATGGGTCAAATGGCTCGTCCGTGCATTTCCAACTCTCCATATGCTATCGGACCGGTTCCACCGAGAAGATCACATTACGGACTCGAAAACATTCCGGACTACACGACACTGCTAGGAACATCCAGTCTGCTGGATAATGTCGATGGGAAAAATTTGAGTGAGTGCTCACATTGTCAAACTCAACTAACTTTAATCTTTCAGAGACTTCTTCTGTCATTCCCCGGGATCAGCAATCAAACCATTTCCGTTGCACTCAATGCCAATGTTCCTTCACTTCGCAACTAGCTCTTACGTTCCATGAAGTCGAAAAACATTCTGCCAAGTATGCATACGAGTGCCTCGAATGCCACAAAATCTATGCTGACATTCGGGAAGTCAACAAGCACATTCAAGCAGACCACGGAAAGAAAACGATTCCTTTGGTATGACATTAAACATATCCTTCTCCAGTATTAATCAAATTTTTCAGCTGGACAATTCTATTATTGGAAACGGTGATGTGCTGGAGAACGGAAGAAGGGCATCACAGCGTCGCGTTTCGGGAATGATCTGGAGCTTCATAAACAATCGCGTCAAAAAGTCTGGAAAAGGAAGAGGGCTTGCGGAGCACAAGGAGATTGTCGACAGAGAAGTTCGCGCGCTTCTCAGTACGTCAACTGATAACGTGAGTTGTAGCCCCGTTGCCTAGTATCTTATCGACTGTACTTCAGGCAATGACAGATGCTACTTTCCCTTTGGATCAGATCCAGGTCGAGGACACCGCAACCATCAACGATTTGCTTAGACGACAATACATTTATGGACCATCCATTCGACGTTTGATGCTGAACTCTGTACCACCGGCTAAAGTGATCCGTCGCCGTACTTACGAAATTATTGCGCAGTGAGTTACATAGTTATTGTGTGGTTTAATCAGTTACAATTTTAGAGAACGAAAATCGCAGATTGACGCAAAGAAAATTCTGGCCAGTTCTTCGTATACTAACCAAAAACAAGATGCTGTCCAACCACCTTCCAACACCCAAGTTATTGTCCAACAAGTTCCTACCAGAGTCTTCATTCAACCAAAACCGACTCTTCTTCCATCTGACGGTCAAGTTGTAAGTCACTGTGCACTTTGGAAACAAAACATGTTTTCGTTCCAGGTCAATATTGTCACTCTTCCTAGTCGCAAGACTTATGTTCTGAACAGAGCAGTCAAGAGAACAGCTCCAGTGTCTCAAAACTGGGACCGTAACAAGATGATCAGAGTGGAGATGCCTCCGATGCTCGAGCACTACGCCGCAAGAGACCGAAATTCCGCTTTCTACCACCCAGAGCCACGTTAAAAAACTTCTAAATACTGTAAACTTTCTGTAATCATTTTCATGACTTATTCATTCTTTCTACTTTTCCGTCGTTTTTCATTTTCCTAAGTTCACTTGTATTTCATCTTCTGTTTCGTTGCGACATCTAAAATCATTTTTTTCTTCCATCTAGTCGTCCTGTCATGTTTTAAGTCCGTTAACTGGTGAACTTCCCATTTCGGCAAGACAAACCATTCCCTTTCCCCCAACCAAGTATCGGAACAGTAGACCCCGTTCCATTCTGTATCTTTCCCAACTTCTGTAACATTATCATTCGCTTTCCCCCACCGTTTGATTTGCAAAATCTGATTTCGATCAGTTCTTACTTATTTATTTGTGTTCAACGTTCAATGCTAAAAATAAGACGTTTCCGTACCCCATTAACATCGTATTTGTTACCCAATTGACCCTTCTTCCAATTTGTTCGCATTGAGCGTCAAGTCTCATCTACTTTTTTCTCTGACCGCTTAGAACTGTTCTCTCTTCGTCGGCACCACCTCAGCTCACTTCTCTCGTCTATTTGCCAGGCCAATCGATATAGCGACCACGCCGCACACAATTGTTTTGACATGAACGGCGTACGCGATAACCGCTAGGCCTCCGCAGTGAGAGACGAGAGATAGCACACGCATCGACTGGGTCAGATACCAGCCGGCCGAGCTGTGCTCTCCTGCACTCTTTTTTCGTCGGGGCTATTCTGGCCTTCAACCTCGACGCAATGTCCTTGCTGTGCCTTGCACATTAGACCCTCGTCTTCTCTCTTTCCATTTGTTATTAATGTGCGGATCGATGGCTTCTTGCGAAATCTCAGCAGTCATGCACGCTTTTCAAAATTTTCCCGTTCCTAGCCCTTAGTCTCCGTCTTTCAGGGTTCACTGCAAGGATGTCTGGCGAGGAACAAAACACCTACGATCCGCTTATCAGCGGTCTGGAACCGGAACCATTCAACTTGGTCTTCCAAGAAATATTCGCTGGAGTCAAGAACTACCTAGCTCTGGAAGAGTCGGCTCCAAGTCCAGCTGTTTCGGAGTCTCTGAGTGGCTACCGTCCTGATGAGAACACTCCTCAGCCGTCATCCGTTCCAGATGTACCTCAACTTGTTGAGCCGGAACGTTCCGAGCAGATCTCGGAAACTAGGACCCGCCAGTATCCTATGCTTCGCTGTGCAGCGTGCTTCAACACCTTCGTCTCGGAGTTCGCTCTTGAGCACCACGAAGCTCAAATGCACCCGGAGTTGTTTGGATGGTGCTGTGTGGAATGCGATGTTCACTTCGACGACCTGAGATACGCCAGTGACCATGCACTGATGACTCATGGTGATGGAGAAATGCCAGTGGTGAGAAGCAAAGAACTATTACAACGTACAAGCCAATTGTTCTTCTTTCCAGCATGACACATCGTACCAGCAATTCCGAAAGCAAGGCATGGCGATGTTCATGCAAATGATAACACGACGCTCTTCGGACTTTGTGAAGGACTTCCTCTTCAGCCGAGACAAGCGAATGATCATGACAACTTCGTACTTCACGTACTCCAAGTGTGAACTGCAAGCGGTTTACACCGGGAATGTTGCATTGGTCTCGTTCAACCAGGCAAAAAATGACTTGCTGAGTAATGTAAGCGACAGATTCCGTCCCAGTTTTTTGGAGCAACATTTCTTTCCAGTACACCTCGAGCGATTACAAGGATCTTGTCGAATGCCTCAAAAATTCATTCATCTACGGCAACGTCATCAAGCGCATCCCTCTCATCACCCACCGCCCTCCTGCGACGGTGTACAGAACGTTGACGTTCAGCAACATTCCAATAGCCAAAGGAGTCAAACCCATGAGACAAGCAACCGCAGTCTTCAAGAAGAAGGTCCGCCCGGCTAAACCTGGTACCACTCTGCGAGACGTGGTCGCCAAGATGCCCCAGCGCCATTCACCGCCTCCGCAATCATACGTTATGAGACCGCAAGTCCGTGTTGCTCCGTACCCTCAGCAACAAGTCCGAACAGTTAGTTAGCAAAGATATTGACACAATCATCGTCATTACTTGTAGGTGGTTCGACTGCCGATCAACGGACGTTACCGTTCTCAAGTGGTCCCAATTCGTCAAGCCGAAGCTCCCGTCTTCTACGCACCCATCGAAGTTCATCAATAATCTCCTTAATTTCCTGATTCAATAATTTTTTTCCCTTTTTTATTTGACTGTTCTGCTAATTTTTACTTTTTCTTAACAGTTTGCTCAGCCATTTCTGTACTTGTTGCTTTTTTTATTATTTCATTCTTATATTTAGAAGGATATTCACGTGGTTTCTCATTTGTATTCTCTTGATGTTAATTTATTGCCACAATGAATTTCTGCAGGTTGAAGTTGTAGTGTTTTAATCTTACGAACTGGTCATCCGATAAACAAACGGACAGCGCGAGTAAACGGTTCTCGTGTCTCCGCGTGCGTGCGATTGGCCCAGTGGGCCTTTGCTGGCGCGTTTCGCGCGCAAAGACACTACGCTATTGATGGAGGCGCAGACACTCACCATTTGCCCACTTGCCGCAATTTCTGTTCGTTCTAGCCTTTTATGCAGATTTCCTTTCCATTTATAGTTATTTTTACTGAACTTTGCTTTGTTTTTACTTAAAACTATATTGTTTTCAGACGCAGATGTCCGCGATTCGCAAAATAATTCAACGACAACTGTTTCAAAAGGATGACGAACGCATTCAAGCCATTGTGAATGTCTCGAAACTGGACGGAAAGAAGAAAAAACACCAGACACTTCTTTGCTTGGCAGGTAAGTGTTTCAATTTGAATATCATCAAGATAACTGTTTCTCTGTGCAGTTACCATCGAACATCCAATCGCTGTTCGTTTGTATTTCGTGAAAGGAGAGAAAGATGACACTTTCAAGAAGAAAGACAGATTCAACCTGCGAGAAGTCCGTGAAATTGACGGGATCAACCCAAAGAAGGTGAGCTTGTTGGTCTTTTGAGCGCAGCAAGAACTATTGGGTTTCAGTCGTCGCCCGAATTCCACATCACAATTGGTGACCACCAATACGTGATCATTGCCGGTTCCGCTGAAGAGAAAGACGAGTTTATCCGGGAGCTCTACAAACTTGCTTCTCAGTATCTTCCCGTGCAAATGCCCGATTTCTGTAATGTTTCTCTTCCACTCATCGAAACGGAGACCTCCATCATTCCCATTGAGCTGCCGGAGCACGATCAAGGCATTCAGAGTGATTATCAGCCAGTGTCGCAGAAAGAAGACGCTGATTTCCGAAAGTTGATTGAAAGAGCAAACTTGACTATCGGAGAGGCGCACAAGTTTGCAGATGTAAGTTGCAGTTAATCGGAATCAAAGAGAACCAATGTTCACAGATGCTTACTGAACAACTGCAATCTCTTGACGGTGCAAATATCAACTCGATGATGGACAGCGAGAATTCCGTGAATCAACTGCTTTCGAGCCTTGACGCGGCTCTCGGTGATGTGGAGTCAGTGGAAAAGGAACTCGATCGGTGTGATGACATTCTGGCGGTAAGTCACAGTTGCTGCAGTATACATTCAGACAGTTGTTTTCAGTTTGTGAGGAACAGTATCGAATTGATCGAAGAGAAAGACAGCTTGTCGGTGGTGGAGAGAAAGAATAAGCATCGGCTGAACGAAGAGGTTATTTCATTTGTGCAGTCTCTGGAGGCGGTTACGGATTCTCACATCGCGACACTCAAACAAGCCAACTTTAGCAATCCCGAGAGGTATCAGCTGAATATCAATCATAATCGTCCAACAAAACCGGTTTCAGCGTTCAAAGATGCACTGACGCCGCTCGCGCCGTCGCACAGTTCTGGCACGGCAGAATCTCGAAGCCAATGTTGCAGATGCGAGCATACCAAGACAGAAACAACGAACTCTCGGCAATTGACATATTTGTAGACAGGCTCATGTCTCATCTCTCCGCACTGTTTGTGAACTTAGTACGTGGCAGACACAGTGTAGCGAGTTCCCAATCAATCTTTTCAGAATGACCTGACACTCGACCAGGAATGGCACGAGTTCTGCCTTCCAAAGCAATCTCAGAGATTCCGAGCTCTCTCACCGCTGTCCGATCTCATCAACTGGCTCAAAACAAACAGGCCAAAAGCTTGCAACTTGATTCTCCAGAAGTACATCGACAACACCAACAATCTGTACAAACGTCTCTTTGATACCTTCTTTGAGACTCTCATCAGCAAAGTGCCAAAAGCTTCGGGTTCCGATAAGAAGTCAAGTATGTTAAATGAAAACCGTCGAATTGATCTTAACAAAGCTTGTTCAGGTTCCATCAACACATCGATGCGTTCAGATAACCAAAGCTTCATGAGTACTTCGAGTGATGTGGACAGTGAGATTCTCCCGCAGTTGATTGAAACGGTTCTGGCTGAACTGAGTGCTGTGATTGATAATGAGCAGAAGTTCGTTGTCCGCTTCTTCCACATCAACTCCGAGCTGCTGGCACAGTTTGAAACAACGTCCACTGGCAGTGGAGACAGTTCCAGTTTGGGTGGCCGCAGCATGGAAAAGCACATGAATGACCAGGTCAGACATGTGATGGGCGCCTTGTTCGAGTCACTCAACAGTCATCTGGACAGTTTCTGCCGAGCAATTTGCAGAAACAATCCAAGGTACCCGTACATTGTCCTGACGTAGTTGACTAACAATCAATGTTGCAGCAACGTTCTCCTGCTGTTCGTGATCATGTCAAAGAAAGTTCTGCTTCCACAAGACCCAAGTTCCTACTTCTCAATTACATTCGGTAGTTTGGTAGTTCTCATCAAGCGCCAGTTTGATACATTCATTGTAAGGACGTTCGCATGTGTCGAAAAACAAAAGTTTTGATTCAGAACATGGAATGTACCCAATACTCGGAGGTTCGCATCGCCAAAAAGACAAGAATCGGAATACTCCCTTCAATAGCCCGTTTCTCCGCTTTCGTCAGACGAGCAGAGGCTATTTTCGAGAATGCCGAACGGAGAACTGATCTTGAGAAAGCGTCAGTCGCAATATTCCCAGTCACAACCATTTCAACTGTTTTAGGTACTACAACTTGTGCCGTGCAGTCTGTGACGGAATCCAGAAGGCGGCAGCCAATCCGTACAGCAAATCGCCGTCGTCCGTCGTCAAATTCGAGAACTATCATGAACTTTATCGTACGTCTCCCTCACTTCTAGCATCCACATAAACTTAACAAATTCATTCTAGTGACACTTTCCGAGCTCAAAATTGCCTGTCTCGACCAGCAACGGAAAGATGCAAAAGCATTGAAAGAAGAGCATATTGATGCGTATGTCAAGGAGTTCATGGGACGACCGCTTAAAGAAATTCAGGTAAAAGAATCGGTCGAGCACCAATCCAACATATGTTTCAGACTTTCTTCGATAATGTGAACAATGCAATCGAATTGAAAGGCATCCGACCTGAAGAAATTTCCTACCAGCAACAGTTCAGTCGCATTGAGCTGAAGAAGGTTATTTCGCAACACCCCGGAAAAGAAGTCAAGAAGGGTTTGGAGCAGTTGTACAAGAAGATTGAAAAGAACTTGGTGGCCAATTCGTCGCTGCTTCAAGTTGTCTGGCGAGATATGCAGGTAACCATTGAATATGAGTTGCATGGTACTGAATTTTGTTCGTTTTCAGGAACAGTTCATCAAGCAGATTGCCGAGTACAACAAGCTGATCGTAATGTGCTATCCAGGCTCCAAAATTGAATTGGAGGTCTCGACAAACAATGTTCTCCAGTTCTTCTCTGAAATTGCTCAGCAGCATTAGTAATTTATGTGATGCCACATTGTAATCTTATTTATTTTTCAATTTTATTAATCCCGATTCCGGCTCCGAACTGGTGTCATAACTAACTGTGCCAAGTGCCAACCAGTTGTTCCATGTGTATGATATAACGCTGTGATAGGATTGTTTTATGATATATGCTTGACTCTCGTCGTTTGTAAGATTAATGTACGGGTCTTTTTCACCGCCTCTTATGTGACGAATCCGCGTTTCCAAATGAAACTATTGCTTGTATGCTTGATGAAAATTGGGGCTAAAAAACTGAATCGGGACGATCCGGATTATTGGTGACAAACACGGCAAGTGAAAGTGTTGCACTGATAGAATTCGATACGAGAATATGCCTCCCCACTCTCTCCCGTGTGGCGGCTTGACTTTCACTTGCCTTATCTCGAGGAATCTGAGGAGGAGGGACGTCCGATCCGCGCAGCAACACGGGAGATATGCAGGAAAAGCAGCGAAGACATTTTGATGACCTTATTTTCTGGTCTTTGTCGAGAAGACGGTCGTTGTCCCTCCCTCCCACGCCCGGCTTTTCATTGTAGTTCAAATCGCTTCTCATTGACAACAACCTGCCAATTGTTTCACCGATGCATACTCGGATCCTTCTCCTCTCCGCTATCCTGCCGGTAGTGCTAGCTTCCTACTGTGGACAGTCAGCAATCCCATACACATTCCAAGTAAGAGTGAGCTGAGCAAGAGCCCTTACATTTGATACTTCCAGGTACTCCGTTCTGGATTCCCAGTTCTTGGATGTGCCCGACCAAAGTGCTTCGGATGGACTGCTAATGGAACGAGAGCCGGTGAGACTGCTCAGTTCTACAGGGTTGCCGGAAAAGACGACGGATACTTGAGAAGATCCGACCAGTTCATCAGAAACCCCAGCAAGAACCCCAACTTTGTTCCACAGCTTTCGGTAATATCGTTGTTCCCGATCTCGACTTAGCATCGTTTCATTTCATTAGATCTGCACCGATGAATACAAATCGAATAGCTGCGAGGAGGGCGAATGGGTCGGAGGATTGTCGCCGCAATCAGATCCGTTCACCGACAAACTCGAGGTACACCGGCGCACCGAATAAGAGAAAGTGACATGGTTTTTTGATGTTCAGATGAAATGCTGCAGCTATCAAGTCCTTATCAACTCGCAAGACCGCGGAAACGCCGTTGTGAAACAGGGGCAATTGGTTGTCGGAGGAGAAGTTCTGGAGAGCGGAAAACTGGTCGCTTTCGATTACATCTCCAATTTGAGCAAGAGTGTCTCAAAGAACGGAACGTGAGTTGATATCATTCAAACTCCGTCAAATCTCAATGTTCAGCGTTGTCTATGTCGCTACCATCAAGAGAATGCCATGTTTCGATGAAGATCAGGCTGTAGACACTAAGAAACAAGAGGTTTGCACTTGAAGCGGAGAATTTCTCATGACATTGCTTATAGAACACGATTGTGGAAGCTGCTGCTGCCGTTGAACAAGAAACCACTCCAGCTTCTGCCGTCCCAACTCATGTTCCATCCGTTGCAGTCCCACAAGGCAACCAGCAAGTCCATGCTGCCCCGACCCTCAACATCCAGCCCTACTCCGCCCAACAGCCACAACAAGCTCCAGGACCATATGTTAACGGAAACACAAACAATGTGGCCACAAACTATGGACAATTCTCTCAACAAGCCTACGGAGTCGCTCAGAATGGACAATGTAAGGGAACAACAACCATAATGTTTTGACACTTCATTTTTAATTTTCAGATGCTGGCTACCCACAATACGGACAGCTCCAACCAACTCAACAACAAGTTCCACAGCCACAATACTACCAGGATCCATTTGCCGCTATGCTTCAGCAACAGCAACAAGCTCTGCAGCAACAGGCTCTTGCCAATCAGCAACAACAACAACAATTTGGATTTGCCCCACTTCCACAGTTCCCACAGCAGATGATGATGCCACAAGTCCAGGGAGTCCCACAAACTGCTCAAGTTGGAGCTCAACCAGTTGTCGTCGCCGGAGTTCCACAAATTGCGGCCGCTGGAGCTCTTCCAGCTGTCCCGGTTCAGATCACCTCGACACTTCCACCAATGACCCTTCCAAAGCTTGAGGACCTTCCAAAACTGCAGATCCCAAGTGTTGAAGACGTCGAGCAGGTCATTCCACCAGTCCAGAGAGCCATCCTCACAAGTGTTGCCAAGTTCTTCGGAGTCCTCTAATAACCATCTCAATCCTGATATCACTCGTTCATTCGTGAACTTCAAAAGCTCGTACTAATAACTCAATTCTACTATTTATCTGAGAACAGTAATAAATACAATTGTTTCAATTATGGTTTACATTACACAAGAACAATAAGGAATAATACGTAAACGAGAGAAGAATACGCAAATGGCGAATTCTGGGTTGTATGGGAAGTTCACGGAAAACACGTTAAGTTCCGATCAAAGTCGGTAGAATGGCAACAGAATAATTGTGGTAAATGCTGATTTAGAGTGGAATGTTTCCATGCTTCTTCCATGGGTTCTTCAACTTCTTGCTCTCGAGCATGTTCAAGTCCTCGCACACCTTCTTTCTGGTCTCCGACGGAGTGATGATGTCGTCAACGAATCCTCTGACGGCGGCTGGGAATGGGTTGCTGAACAACTCGGTGTACTCCTCCTCGTGCTGGACGGCGTGCTCCTTGTCGTTACGGAACAAGATGGAGACGGCTCCCTTGGCTCCCATGACGGCGACCTCGGCGGTTGGCCAGGCGTAGTTGATATCTCCGCGGAGATGCTTGGAAGCCATGACGTCGTAAGCTCCTCCGAAGGCCTTGCGAGTGATGATGGTGATCTTCGGGACGGTGGCCTCAGCGAAAGCGTACAGAAGCTTGGCTCCGTGACGGATGATACCTCCGTACTCCTGAGCGGTTCCTGGAAACATATTATTTGTTGCGATATTTTAAGTTGCGGGATTTACCTGGCAAGAATCCGGGGACGTCAACCAAAGTGATGAGTGGGATGTTGAAAGCATCACAGAAGCGAACGAAGCGGGCTCCCTTGACCGAAGAGTTGATGTCGAGGCATCCAGCGGCAAACTTCGGGTTGTTTCCAACAACTCCGACTGTGCGTCCGTTCATTCTGGCAAAACCAATGACCAAGTTCTTGGCGTAGTCAGGCATGATCTCGAAGAAATCTCCCTCGTCGACAAGAGCATGGATGACGTCCTTCATGTTGTAAGCAGCAGTGCTCTCCAATGGAACAACAGTGTCCAGGGAAGGAACTGATCTGTCCCATGGATCCTCAGCAGCGCGGATTGGAGACGGGTCAGTGTTGGAGAGTGGGAGGTAGTTGAACAGCTCTCTGAGGCTCATCAGAGCGTCAACGTCGTTGTCGAAAGCTCCGTGGGCGACTCCAGAGGTGACAGTGTGAGTCTTGGCTCCTCCGAGCTCTTCCTGAGTGACCTCCTCGTTGGTGACGGCCTTGACGACATCTGGTCCAGTGATGAACAGGTACGAGGTGTCTCGGACCATGAAGGTGAAGTCAGTGAGAGCTGGTGAGTAGACGGCTCCTCCGGCGCATGGACCCATGATAAGGGAGATTTGTGGGACGACTCCGGAAGCGAGGACGTTCTCCTGGAAAATATCGGCGTATCCGGCAAGAGACTCGACTCCCTCCTGGATGCGAGCACCACCAGAGTCGTTGAGTCCGATGACTGGGGCCCCGACGAGCATGGCCTCTCTCATGATCTTGACGATCTTCTTGGCGTGAATCGACGAGAGGGATCCTCCGAACACGGTGAAGTCTTGGGAGAATACGAAGACGGTACGTCCGTTGATCTCTCCACGTCCGGTGACCACAGAGTCTCCAGGATACTTCTCCTTCTGCATTCCGAAGTCGCTGCAGGTGTGCTCAGCGAACATGTCGTACTCGCGGAAGGTCGACTTGTCGAGAAGAAGATCGATGCGTTCGCGGGCGGTCAGCTTTCCCTGAAAAGAAGGCGTTGGTTTGTTGATACCTGAAAGCTGAAACTTACGCGAGCATGTTGAGCATCAATGCGCTTCTTTCCTCCTCCGAGAAGGGCCTTGTCTCTGGTCTCGTCGATCTTATGGGCGACCTTGATGGTATGAGCGATGGAGCTAGTAGCACGGGTTGGCTGAAAGATATATGGTTCGATAAGGTCATTCTGCAAGTGCGACTTACGTGAAGAACCCCATTGAAGGCTGGAATCGCCAGCTGGCGAGCAAAACGGGACAACATACCCAAAGATCTGAAAGAATAAAGTAAGTTTCGGCAACAGAAAAAGGACAACAAGTAAAAAGACGGGAGTGAGCGGTCACTGCTCAAGACGAGAAAAGGGTCCGACGAGTGGAGTGCAACAACGATGTGTGCGTGACATTTAGAAGATTGCAGCGCGCAGAAGGGATAGAGAAAACCGAGAGAGAAACACGCCAACAACAGCGGCAGTGCACCACGGTCACGGGAAGAAGAGATAGAGATGGACAAGGCGAAATAGAAGCACGTAGGCAACACAACTGCCCAAAATTCTCTCTTCTTCTCTTTTTTTCATCAACTTTGTCGGGGTTTCGAGATATGAACATTAGGTATCGGGTAATCGACTTGTTTGCCGACCGATAAGAAAACAACACACGAATGACCACGGCGCGATCAATAGTGAATGATTCTTCTTTGCATTTGTGAACTTGCAGCGGGGAAAACGGTTATCGCATTTGTTTTCAAGCGAGCGACAGGGTAAATGAAGAGAAAAGAGAGAAGTTGTTTGTGACAGGAAAAGAAGTAAGAGACCATTGAAACAAATGGACCCAAGGCAAGCAAAAGGGCTCACAGTCTCGGAGACGACCAGAGAGATGAGTGAGTCGAGCGGACCAACGGAGAGCGACCTTGGTCCGCGCACGTCTGTTCCCGCTGGCCGTGGACAGTCAACGGGCAGTGTGCGGTGGAGCGCACGTGCATTCCGGCCCGTTTCTTGCCGATTCGTTGGCCTTTCTGATCGCTACAACAGTTGGCGTTTCTCTCTTCACGTCTCAACGAAACATGTTGAACACGTCAAGGGTTTCTTTTGAAATGAGACAAAAACACACGGAATTGATCGTTTCAAGAGACCAAATATGAGCGAAAACAAGTAGAAAACAGTTTTTGAAAACAGATTTGACGTTTCCAAAGACAAGGGATGCAGTTGAGGATTTTACAGCAAAAAAAGGAATTTGCGCCATTGAAGGGCCGAGATCAAAGTGTCCTTTTTAGAAAATTCTAGTCGAGATCCATTTGTTTGTCAACTCGATCCCATCCATATTTGCATTTGCAAAACATGGTTGTTTGTTCCCATTTGTTGACCGAAAGCGATGTTCTGCCTGAATACCACTCAACAACAACTTTGATTCTGATTCGGATTCAAAAAATGAAGTGAAAGGAACGATTTCGCAATGTTGTTTGTTTTCCCACACTGAGTCATTCGCCACATTGCAAATATTCGTGTATAAAACTGGACTCCGAATAGACTTCCCCTCATTCGTTTGTTACCGGGAAACCCAGCTAAACTTTTCGGGCGCATATCGATTTTTCCTGCGCACCTCAGAATTGCATAGAATATTCTAGATAAGCAAACAATATACTTCGGGTATTTCCGATTACTTTCGGTTTTACTTTTCCTTTCCGTTGCGATGAGAACAGTTTGCTTCTGTCACTTCATGTTATCGTTAGCACTAATTGAACCGAACATGTCAAACAAGCAGTTCCGCTTTCGGTTCGAAAGTTCTTCTTTAAAATCGAGGGAATGACCAATATGTCCAGTACAATTTCTCTATTTGAGAAATGTCTTACCTGTTTCTCTTATTCGTGTTTGATTTGTTTCAAGATTTGAAATTTGGTCGACAGAACGGCCTTTTCTTGTTTACTTCCTGGTTTTCCGTTTTTTATTTGTATTTAAACCGCTAAACGGAACTTTTCTGTAGAAAATCAATCACATTTAAGTGTACAATGTCTCAAAGAATGGCTGATGGTTTTGGGCAACTCGGAGAGTTGGAGGACTACCACTACTCCTTCATTCAAAACGGAAAAATCACGCTGGTTGGACGCAAACGTACGTTTTCAAGTTATTCTCCGCTTATTTTATCAATGTTATTTGCAGATACTGCTCAGCCAACTCACAACTGGGGACACCGCGTTGCATTTGGAGGAAGCTATGTGCTCACTTTCGACAAGGAGTCTGAGAAATGGGAAAGACACGATGTAAGAACTGTGAAATCCTGATTTGGTTAGGTACTTTTTCGTTTAGTTCTCCACGCTTGTGAACGAGGAAAACGCGGAGGAGGCCTTGTTTGTCAAAGATGGCTCTCTCTACTTGATCGTCTTCACCAATTTTGGAGCGCTTGAGTTCCAGAAACTATTCAAATGGGAGAACAATTCGTTTGTTGAGCTGTCCTTGACGGTGGGTAACTTTCGAGTGAACAGATGAACGAACTAAACGTTTTAGGCCCCATCTAAGAAGGTTTTCGATGAAAACCACCGAACCGATGTTCTTGCTGCTGTTGGAACTGCTCCCGACGGATCCACTGTTCTGGTTTCCGGTGATGACAATGCCGGAGTTTTGCTTCACTCATTGGCAGTCAATGGAAGTCAAGCAACAATTGAGTCGATTGGAAGCATTGCTGGAGAAGAGAACAACCTGGTACGTCTGGATGGAACTTGCTGATAAAAACCGTCATGTTACAGAGAGGAAAGCCAGTTTTGGCTAATGTTTTCGAAAACAAAGTGCTCATCAGCTACGGAGTTCATGGATGTGGATTCCGTTGGGAGAACAACAAGCTCTTCCTGTTCGATTTGACATCAAAGAGTGTGAAACATGTCCACATCGAGGGAGAATATTCCGACCTTCCAAAGTTTGGATTTGTTGGACCACACGTCGCCGTTGTTAACAAAAACACAAAGTCTTGGATCGTCGCCTCGGGATCCATTCAGCAAGGCATAAAGAACCATTCAAAACCACTGTTTGAGCAGTTTCCAATTTCAGGAATGTGCGGAAGTGCTCATTACGGAGCTGTCTGGGTGCTCGAAAACATCTTCAATGACGAATCTGCACCAGTTTGGAAGGAACAACCACAAACCATTGAAGCCGGAGAACATGTTCTTGACGGATTGACTCTTTACACTGTAACTAAAGAATCGGTCTCTTCGGTTAAACTTGACAATGTTTGAAATTGATGAAAGTTTTCTATGATGTCGGATAGAAAGTGTTTCACATGACGTACAGCAGCGTTTTGAAGTTTCAGATGGTACGTAATAGTCGAATGACTCACAAAAAAGTGACAACTTTTTCTAAAAAATCGTAAATGTACCTCAAGTGCTGAAGCCGTTCAACAAATCAGTTCAAGTCTGTTTCTGTTGAAAATACCAACCAATCAAATAATGCGCTGACGGTTTTTTGTTTAAATATATTACACGATAGCGTTCAAAAGTATTTCTGACTCGAAATGCAAATTAAGAGAATTCACAACGTTTTCCAGACAATTAGGAGTTTCTTCTGTTATCTTCTCCGGTTAATGAGTGTCTGTTTGGAGTCGGGGAGACGCTTCTTTCAGGAGAACAGCTCGACAGATTCAGTACTGATTTCCTTCTGGGACCATGCCTTAAATTTGTCGTTGACATAAGAGAGATTATGCTTTGGACCTACTTTCTATCTGAAAGTCGCTCTAGTCTATCCCATTCTTCTTGGTAAGTCTCGTACAGTTTCCTCGGATCTCTACCATACATTTCTTTCTTTTCGCGGAATCGTTTGGGTACTGGAACGTAAAACTGAACATTCGTTCCTATGATTTGTATACCTTTTTCTTCTTGACTCAAGTCTTCGACTGTCAAACTGTTCTGTACAGTCATATCTTCAAAAGTGACCGGTGGCTCAATGATAATCACACTTTCACACTTGTTATCTTCTACAAGTTCAGAGTTCAGTTCTACATGGAACGTGTCCAAGTCTTCGAATAGTTTGTCTTGTGCTGATTGATTCATGAACTCGCTGGAGAGAGCTTGAAATATTGGTTTCTTGATATCCAATTCATATGTCGGAAGAGGCAAAGGGCTGCGAGGAGCTGGGGTGTCCCTGGAAAAGAGATGCATAGAAGGAGAGATGTGAAAAGCAATAGTACATTTTGAATATAAATGGGTGGTCTTCTCGAGGTGATGGAGGACTCATCGGTGGGTTTGACGGTCTTGTGGAGCACGGCGAATGGATGATGGAACAAGGAGATGGCTCACGAGGGGGCTCTTCATTCAAATCCTCTGGGGGCTCTCGTCCTTCCTTAAAAAATGCATAGTCATTTTTCACACTTGCTCTCATGCACAAATAACCTGAATAGCAATCGTTCTCTCCACCACGTTCTCCAAGTCCAAAGCATCAATCATCCCAGGCTCAACACCGCATTTCTTACCGACTGCGTGTAAGAGATCGCGCACTTTCAATCTGGAACGGAACAACCGAAATGTTAATTCTAATAAACGAAAAGCTCACGTCTTTCCACCAAACCATATCCTCGTCTGAGCTGCGTTCTTCATCTTTTTTCCCCAGTAATGTAACTTTTTCATATACTCCGAACCAATGTCTGAAACAATAAATGCACTGATGGGAACAATTGAACGTATGCTTACTGATTGCGATGGTTGTAATAGCCAAACCGATGCAAACATAAAGAAATGTTATGGGCAAAAGTTCCACCCGAATCGGCACAAGTTGACCAAAGTCTATTGCAGTTAAGCATAAAAAGTTAAAGTAGAGACCATTGAAAAAGTCTATCTGCAAAAAAAGCCTGCACAAAATAAGGAAAATCTGAGATTACTTCTCCATTTAATGCAGGTAGCAATAACGCTCCGACTGCAACATACACCAGGAAAACACATAGCAATGCCAGTGATGTTACTTGTATTGAAGACTCCTGGAAGAGATTCTACAGTGTTATTACAAGAATCAATCAAACCTTGTACACTTTCCCAGCAAGTGATGCTTTTGACATCCTTCTTTGCTGTCTGTATGCTTCTATCTGGAACAACAACACTCGCTATGTTTCAAAGCGGATGCAACTGTTACCTTCCTCCTGGAATCGCCGGCAAAATTGTTCAAGTACTGACCGACATTTGCTATGATAATCATAGTGACTGGTATTCCGCATATACCATACACAATGCAGAACATTCTTCCCGTATAGGTTATTGGTGCAATTCTGTTATAC
Source organism: Caenorhabditis becei (assembly GCA_900536315.3). Lineage (NCBI taxonomy): Eukaryota > Metazoa > Nematoda > Chromadorea > Rhabditida > Rhabditidae > Caenorhabditis > Caenorhabditis becei. The sequence goes on from LR538669.1 coordinate 849,766, forward strand.
CCTGAAAGATGAGCGTTTGGAATCGTTCAACGTGTCGCTTTCTACCTAAAGTTGTCACAATTCCAAAACCATACAACGTCGCAGTCACAAAGTTCCATTCGCTTCGTTCGTCTCTGAAAACACACTGTGGTTCATACTTTAGGTACTGCACTGATCACTTCTCTGGTTCGAAGCAATCGGCGACACGGTCAGCCAAATGTTCTTGGTGTGTATGGTTTCGGTTCCATCTGTGGATAGAATGAAGGATCTGAAAAAGAAAAAGAACGAGTAATCCATCAGATATATATATATATATAATTGGGTTATCCTGAAAGAAAGCATAAAATATAGAAAAATATAAATTAGATATGACTACGTGCTGTAAGAAAATGGATTTAGTAGAAGAACCTACACTCGAGACACAGGCTGTTCTGTTGATCCTTTCATTCAGTTTCATCTCGGCATGAGCGTGTGTTTCGATGCGATCGAAGATGAATCCACCCAGGAATGAGTAAAAGAGCACAAGCATTAGAAGGGAACAGTGCAAAGTGAATGGTTTTGCATGCTGAAACAAGAAGGCGTTGATTTGAATTTCAAACTCATCCAAATGTAAAACCTGAACCTCGAATGCTTGTTTTTTACTCTGAAGATTGTGCATCGGATGAACCTGACAAGTTAAAAATGGTGTGAGAAGTGAATCTTTCGGATGGTAAATGAGGGAACGGAGCAAATGGATAATGAATGTGCATGTCATTACTCTTCCACTTTTTTCGTTTCGTTCTCGGTTCTATTCCACTGCCTTTCCGAAGAATTGAATACCAATTAGTCAGTGGGTGACCCCTCCCATTTTTTGTTTTTCCAGGGGTGTAATGGAAATAGAAACGGACAGTAGGTACATTGCTATAAAATGTTCTTCAGGGTTCAGTGTTCACTTAGAATTAGGGAGAACTGTTCAAAATTTGTTCGAATTGAATACTATAGGAGGCGTAAGATAGAGAAAACATCAGCTCATGAGTTAGTCTCCCATTTCTCAAAAATCACAAAAATAAGCGTTGGCATGATGAGTGTAGAACGCAGAAACGATGCATCCGAAATTAGAAAGCTATCAGCGAACTGGACGAGGGGACCACACATCAAAACGTAATTGAGCTGGTCCTGACGCCCAGCTGAGCCCTGAGCACCCATCCGCCTAGTCACATCATTTCAAAGTACGCCAGTGGTATGAGTTGTTGCGCATTGAGATTTGTGCCTGTGTCCGGACAAAAACACAGTGGAAGAGTCGGACTGAAAGAAGAAGGGGCGGTGAATTCGTGGAGACTCTTAATTTCAGGCGAGAATAACATCTACTGCTTGCTTTTTCTTGCTTTTTTACCGAGGAAAGAGAACGGATGACAAATAGACAACGAGGAAGGATGTGATATTAATCCAGTGCATTTAGTTCAGAAGTGAGTAGAAATGAAGTGAAGTGGAGAAGAAGCAGAACGGAACAAGAATGTGGAACAGAAACAAAAACATGTTTATGTTAATACCTCGAAGTTTTTGAATCGGAACAGCCGTAGGAGCAACTGCAGGATAAATATCATGGTGGTATGTGGTGTGGTATCTGGAAGATGGATTTGAGTGGAAAAGGAGCAAGATGGTATCTGAAGAGAAAGAACAAGATTTATAGACTTCTGGGACCAGAAAAGAGCTCTCTCAGTGAATCAGAAGACAATCAGATTTGAAATTGAACTTTTTGTTCTTTTCTCTTCTCAGTGACGTATTTTCTGGCATTTTGTCTTTAACGCATCAGTGTTCAGATTTTGAACAATGTTAACAGGAAAATTGGATTTCCAGAAAACTGAGAACGGAACTTGTTATCTGTTTACGAGAAGACTTGGGAAAACTCAGAAAAACAAACATAATTGGGAATTCAGCAATAAATCATGTCTGAAAACGTTACATCAACAACTCTCTAATCATCTTTGATCCTGAACCAGCCAATACAAAAACGGACAGGGTATGGTGGATGGTTGAATGACCAAAAACGCTCAAAGGACTAAACTTTCTAGTCGAACAGACGACTTACGCCAACTGTGTATAAACAATGGAGTTAACAACTTCTCAACTCAGAGAGCACAAATCTGTCAGGGAAAAACTCTTTGGAGGCAGTATACAGAAGTTTAGTGGTGTATTCGGAAGCGAAGAAAAACGCCCTCATTATTTCGGTCCCATATGTTGGGTCTCGAAAAAACACAGCATGCAGCGCGAGGCGCGTCTCGCTTTTATCGTTGCAGTTCTTGAAGTCTAGGGCCTAGCTTACAGCTCGCTAATTTTGTGCCGACGAGGGGAACCTTATGTCAATTTACGAATTGGCCGCCTTGCCAAAACAAGCAAAAACATAAAATATTGGATTTGTGTAAATGGCCGCCCAGACAGGGTTCTCTGGGTTTTCAGAGACGGATCTCTGAGGAAGGAGCACAAGTCGAGTTGTACCTACGCGTCAGGATGGCTGTGTGGCGAAGGAGACGCGAATTGATGACCAAACAAGAATGAAATGTACTTCAATTAATCTTGAGTTTTCGGAGTAGCAGAGCCATGTGAAGGGAATGCAAACGAAGTTTTCTGGGACTCCTGAACATGACGCATTCATGATGTCAGTCTGTCTGAGAAGAGTTGTAGTTGATAAAGCCAAGGGACTTGTTTATCTGCGGTCTACTTTTGTCAGTGTTTCAGGGTTCCTGCTCCATTGTTCACAACACATTCTGGTCTGCTAACAAAGGAATCTGTTAGGGTATCTTTGTTTCTTGGTTGTTCGGAATTTATTAGTAACCACTTCACTTCAAGAACAGAAGTTTTTCAATTTGGTAATAAAGCATTTCCATTTGAGCTACTGTACTCGTGTTTTTCGACTTTCTGATAAATCCTGAACGTTTGTGAACCGTTTTGACATCTGCTCATCCCTAAACACACTAATTGTTTTTCGTAACCTTGATCGCGGCTGGCAGCTGAGACTGTGGTGCCATAATATCGGCCCGATTTGATACTCCTCATTATTGCGCCAGTCAGCTTGCCAAGGACGATTTGTTTCTTCCGCACTCGTTTCCCTCAATTATTAGTCACAAATGAGCAAATGATGCGGCAGCTGACTGTTGGGAATCGTCGGACCGTCGGACCTTTCTCAAGGATATTCTAATACTTCCGACAAGTAAAAGGTATAATAGAAAACAAGTGAACAAGTCCTTGGATATGTCGCTTCCGAAAGACCCTCGGCAACTTGTCAACTCATTGTCTTATGGCCTTTATCGCTTTGCAATTGCTATAATTACTGGGAGTCGAGAAAAAATCAAGAATGTTCCCCCATGCACATAATTAGGTTTGCGCAAGAAAGGGAATGTATGGAAGTTGTGCCAGCAGGTGACCATATGTTGTCAGTTGCCCGGAAATGACAGATATCTGATAGCGAGGATGGGTTAATTGACAGTTAAAAGTGTTGCGTTCAGTTTCCTGTTGACAATAGACCGGGTGACGTGTCCACCATAGAGGTAGACCAGGCTTGATTCTGCTTGAGTTGTTATTTTTTCCACTTTATTTTTACCACACTTCACCAATCCTGGTCTGCATTTTACCTCAGTTTGGTCCACGTCAAAGGGATCTCCTTATTGAGGCGCAATGCAAGATTAAAGACTGTCGAATGTCCGAAGAAAGTAGAAAAATGCAGGTGTGACATCGAAATTGGCGGTTTGCAAAGCAGTCGTTTGTAATGGATGCCGAATATCCGGGGACCGCGACAAAATCCTTCTCCGGTAGGTGTTGTCCTTGTATTTTGTTCAGCGGTGGCGGTGGAACAATCAAATTTCACCAATTTCGCGCACTTCAATTTAACCCCCAGTCTTCCGACAGAACGAGGTACTGTACATATTGAGGGTGTTCGTTCCGCAAAAAAGTTGGTCGAGTAACGTGCCTCACTAATTGTTACTGTTGCTATGCTACTACCCCTTTTACTACCTCAATCAACAGTTTTTTCGGGGTATGTTTTAGAGGTGACCGCGTGCCGACCGGCCAAATAATTAGTCAGTCATGCCCTGAAATGCAGTGTATTCGATTAGTGCATTTTCCAGTTGAGTGGAACGTTTTCGGTATGCCTGCCTAATAACAGTACTCTTCCACAAAGCGGCTCCTCTCACAAAAAGCATCCCAATGTGTCAGCATCTGTTTGTTCCAAATGATATATTATGGCTAGCCGCTAACCGTTTCTGACCGGAAATTTTCGCTGCTCGCAGAGGTTGAACAGACATTGTTAAACTGGTACTGATTGACTCTGTAAACAACCGGAAAGTGAGAAAAGTAATGTTGCAGGAAATTAGGTATTAGTAAGTTGGGGTAGGTGATAGTGACAACAAAGAATAGACCTGCGCAGTGGGCCAGTTATAAATATTATAAATTGTCACTTGGGAGAGGTATGGAGACGTATTGTTAGGTGACTTGTACACCTATTTTTATACTGATTTCATTCTATTACTCTTCCCATTGGACATCAAATTTTATTCACTCATTATCAATATGAATTCTTCCCCCTTCCGCTGGTTTTCGTAAGAGATTCGTCTTCTAAAAATTATCTCCTATTGTTTCTGTTTCCAAAAGTTTCAAGTCACCCATTCTTTCGCATTCTAGTGACTTTTCGGTTCCTGCTACTTCGGGATTCATCCTACTCGTTTACTTCTCACTTGAATGCTCCTCTTTCAACACCTCCTCCAAGTTGCCTCTTTTTCAGCTTCATCACCACTCATTAGCACACTTGATTGGCTTCAAAAGGTGGCCCCCAGCACGGACCCTCTGCCCATACAATTCCGGTGTCATCCATCCATCCCCTTGTTGGAAGAAAGGAAGAAGTCCCCGCCCCACTCACTTCACAGAGGGCGTGCCTACACCAATCAACGAGTTTGCGACGTTTAGTGACTGCAGACAACAGCCCCAACGAACCAACTCATTCACACTAAGATTCTCGTTTATACCATCGAGTCTTATCCCATCACTAACTGTTTCAACTTGATAACAGCCATGTCTCTGTTGGACCCACGCCAGTTTCTGATTCCCGCATTCTACCTTGACCCTACGGCTCAAGCCCTCTTATCCCAGCTATCAGCTCAAAGTGTTGGCGGTGGAAAGATAAACTTGGCCAACTCATTCCGCATCTCCGATCTTCTGGATCCATCGACAAATCCGACCAACGAGCCAGGTAAACACTTTTCAACTTCCACTTTCCGAAAGTTATTGTATGCTCGTTCAACCATCTCTAACATTTTAATCTGTATACATCCATATCCATCAGAGTGTACAACTAGCCTGAAAAATGATATTTAACGGATTAACGCTCCAGCGGACACGTACACAGTAATAATCTGTAATAGTAATAGGTCAACCAATTATGATCTTTTGTCTCCTATACAAATTGTTTTCTTTCTTCTATTTTTCTCACATTCCATCCTATTCTTTCCAGACCCGTCCCCGACTTCAAATAATTCGTCCGAATCGCCATCATCGCCAAGAGTCGGAAGTCCGAATACTGAGAGATCAGTGAATGGAAGTCCAAATTGTGTGGGATCTAAGAAGGCTCGGAAAGCCAGAACTATCTTTACCGACAAACAGCTCCAAGAGCTGGAGAACACCTTTGAGAAGCAGAAGTATCTTTCTGTACAGGACAGAATGGAACTGGCCCATCGGATGGGCTTGACCGACACACAAGTCAAGACATGGTATCAGAACCGGAGGTTGGTCATCTCGAGTTTTCTTGTTCTTCGTCTTGCCGGAAAGACTCCTTCCCTTCCTGAAAACAATGGCTCTTGCGTACTCGCCGAGAATTGAGTCTAAACACGCCACTTTGTGTTAATTGTAGTGCATTAGCGGGAAGCGCCATCGAAATTTATCTTAATCAAAGCTCTCACCCCTCCTCACTTTCTTCGCGTGCGCCCACCAATTTCATTTAGTAGTGTCATCTTTTTTCCGCGCCCTCCGTTGCCTCCCACTCACCCCCGGGAAGGGCCACTGTCATTATCCAATTTTCGAAATTGAGCCGCCCGGAGTTGGGAGTTGGGAGAAAAAGAGCCCCAATTGGAAAGTGTGAAATGGAATGGTTTCAGAACAAAGTGGAAGAGGCAAGCCTCCGTCGGAATGGATCTGCTACACGATGCTGGAAACATGGCTGCCGTCCAGCAACTTCTCCGCACCAACCCCTACTGGGCAAACTACCTGACACAGAATGCTCCGATGTACCCAGGAGCTGGCAACCGTGCCTTCATCAACCCTCTAGTGGTACCTGGAGCCGGATTGGTTCCACCTACTACTTCTCAGTTGTCTCTTTTGCAATTCTTAACATCCCAGGGCATGAAAGACGACCGTAGTTCCCCAAAGGACTCTGAAAAGTCTCCGTCCCCAGATTTCAATGAGAAATCTTCAGAATCAGACTCCAAAGATGAAAAAGATTTGGATGCCTGAAGAATGTGTCATGTTAAAACTTAACCCCAGCTTTTAGTTTACCCGTCCGGTTGTTCTTGCATTTTCCATTCCCTTAACCATACCATTTCTATCTCAACCCCATTCCCAAACACGCACCACTCTCCACACTGATCTCTGTCCCACTATCTCTATGTCTGTCTTCCCGTTTTTTGAAATTTCTCACTGTTCAAAATGCTATTCTGGAATTGAATAAAATCTAAATGATTTTTCTTCTTCATATCGTTTTTTTAGGTAGCGTTGAGTGTTTTCATTAGCGCTTCAAGTAACAGAACATCACTTGTGTGCCGATTCATCCAAATTACGGTAGCAGTTTCCTTTCTGCTTCCAAGTGCGTCAATTACACCTTCTTCTCATTAATCGGGCAATTTTGAGAAGCAAAAAGTCGTCTCGTTTTCGTTTCTGCTTCTGTGCGGCCCCTCTTCGATTTTCATACAGTTGAGTAGATTGCCCGTAACACCTTTTCTGTCGACCGTCGCCTCTAATAATTCGTCAATTATACTGACACCTCGAACAACCAAGACGATGCCACCAATTTGAGGAAAAGAGGTTAGGAGAGACCCGAGTACAGTTTGACAAACCTTCCATTGTTTAGGAAGAAGTCGACCAATTGTCGGAATGCAAGGATGAGACCCGCCACCAATATTATTGCAATTGAGTTGACTTGTTAACGAATTATTGTTCAATCACGATGTGAGGTCGTTTGATGAATGATTTATTGAACAGGTCTTTGGGTGTGAATGTCAGACGTTTCGTTGATTCCACTCCACAAGTTGACATAAACTCATAACCCTACCGTATCAGGAAAAGAACAAAAAATTGATGGGCGGATGGGTCACAAATAGGCATTAAATTGAAGAAAGTTCATCATCATGAGCCAATTGTAATAAAATCTAAAATGCATCTATAACCCGACTCTTTTCTTTCTCCTAATTAGTTCCCCATTTCCTCTCATAAATACCACAACTTGTTCCGAGAACTTTACCCTCTCCCTTATAACTTATTCACCGGAAGGTATACGGTAGTTAAACGTGTCCTTCGTTGTCTTTTCCGGACAAAAGAAGCTTTCTGCTTCTAGAAATGGAGCAAAAACTGGCGCTAGGTTCTTTTTCGAAAGTGTGTGCAAATAATTTGTCTATCTTGATGAAATGTTGAAATTCACACCCGAATGGAAGCTGATATTTGAATAATTGATGAGTGCACGATAATATGTCGAATTACGACAATTGGCCGAGCAATATGCTTTCGACACCAATTTCCATCGACAATAGGCTCAATGAAAGCTCGCGGAGCCAAACAAAACTTTTGCACGTATTGTATTGTGCTTCGCTAATTCTCCACCAAATTTGTCATTTTCCACCTCAAGCTCATCGTCATTCATCCAGGAACTCATCGGACAAAAGGATGACAGGTGTATATGTGTCTGGTCCGTCTAAATTGAATCAATTGCCACCCCCTTCCGTTGACTGGCTAATTCCCTTGTAATCTTTTTATTGAGAGCAGCAGTCAATGATACATCAGCAAATCAAGTGGAGGCCACGGATCACTGCACAGGACAAGCCGGCTTGATTCATGGAGGAGAAGAATGTTGGGGACTGTTTTAGGAAGGCTTACGGAGTTGTAAAGCAATCAACAGATAATCATATAATAACAATATCTCAATCAGCCATCCGTTCTCCGAAGTCGTTAATATCAAACTAATTATGAAGATTATGAAGATCCGCTCCAAAATTTTACAACCAGCGTGGCAATAACATTAATAACCTCCACTTGTGGGTTCAGAAACCCCGCGTGTTTTTGCTGCGGTTCAGTCACTTTCTCGGGTCGCTTCCAATTGCATTAATGACACCGTTCCCTCAAATTCCCATTTATTGTATTGTCGCAACCGATTACCGTACTCCGTCTTTTCTTTTCGCTCCCGAATTAGATGTCAAGTGGGTGTGTGTACATGTCCAATTTGTTGTCTGAAGGCGACGGATGCGACGAGTTTCTCAGTTTCGCAACGAGATTCCACTAAATGAGCCACACTGCTTTGGGAGCATAATAGAGAGGAGCGTGTTACATGGAATTAGGCGTGTTAGTTGTCACTGAACCGGAAGAATGCACACTTCTTGCGTGCTTACACAAACATACCACCAGCCAACACATACTGCCAATTACCAATTATCCTAATCCCTACAAATTACTGACACTTTGGATGATCTCATTGTTCCAACAACTGGGGAGTGTTTGATTTGAAAACCCCCTTTTCGTTCCAGTCAGAAACAAATTTGTTTCTGGTACCGCGAAGGTGTAATATCCAGTTAGAACCGTCTGTCAGTTATGTCGAACAGGTGAGGTGTTAACGACGCCATCCGCCTCTTGTCAAGTGTTCTCTTTCCTAGTTACGATAACATCAGAATGGTTGCGCCACGCGCGCACCTGGTGGCTGCTGGCAGTTTCCGTTCGCGTTTTGAATGAAGGTCCGCTTATCAGATTTCGAAATGTGTATTACGCGAAACAATAATATTAATGACGTGGAAATGACATCACATGACTAATAAAGCAAGGAAAGCAATACATATGCACATAAGGGACAATGAGTTCTGTTTGGCCTATTCTTTCACAACTGATTGTCTCTGACCCATTGAGATCGTTGTTTTTAGTTTTCAAGGAAGCGAGGAATTCAATTCACAATAGAGAAAAGCGAAGGAAAAGTTAATCAGTGTGATTGGAAACGTCTAGATGGGGCGATTCACTTGATTTATGGGAAGAAGGGGAGCTGGAAGATGAAGAAGGATGGAAGTTCTGAGCGGGTGGCACAATCATCGGAATGGGAAGGCCCATTGGCACCATTGGCATCTGAGCTCCTATGGGCAGCGAAGTGATGTAGTTGGTCCAGTAGGGGCTGCTTCTGATGAGGTTCTGCACGGCCGAAAGATTTCCGGGTTCGGAGAGAAGATCCATTCCGGTAGTCGCTTGTCTCTTCCATTTTGTTCTGAAACTTGTAATATCGTGTAATGACACCGACACCCGCTCGATTAATTTGTTCCACTAGACCGGACGTCTTATGTCTTCTACCTCTACCTCCAATTTTTGAGTGGCCGTTATTGCAATAATAATGTTTTCGGTTGTGTAACTAGATGTATTAGATGTATTAGACGTGCTTACAAAACTACTTGACTATGTTCGGATTAATTCGAAATGCGATGGCCAGGTGAATTGTCTAAAGAGCTGGTAGGGACCCTCATTATACACCGGTGGACCACCCCTGGCGATAACTGGAGACAATGGCCATTTGAAAGGTTTTCCAGATTGTGAATGCATGGATACATTTCAAAAGGGTGAATTTCTTTCCCCACCAAACCGATACTAAAAGCCGAATGAAAATATGATGATGATGATGCTCCAACGTCAAGTCATCACATCTAATATGCTCATAGATAGAACACCGCCGCTTCGAACAATAATTAGGAAATGTGAGCGGGGGGTCGGTTAATCTACAAGGGTGGGCTTGTCAAATTTGGCGGCAAGACTTGTTATTAATTTGAGAATGTACATATGTAGAGGATATAGCTCATAATTGAAGTAATTGAGAGGATCCGCCGAGCAGTCCTTCAGTCATTTACACTAACCTCCGGTTTTGATACCATGTCTTGACTTGAGTGTCCGACAAACCCATTCGGTGGGCGAGATCCATCCGGTCTTGGACTGACAGGTACTTTTGCTTTTCGAAGGTGTTCTCCAGTTCTTGCAGCTGTTTGTCAGTAAAGATGGTTCTTGCTTTGCGGGCTTTCTTGCTGCTGCACATCGGGCTTCCAGATCTTTCAGTTCCTGGACTACTTGCTCTTGGGGAAGAAGACGATTCGGATTTGACCGACTGTGGGGATGGATCTGAAACTAAATTAGTGCACAAACAGGGCAGAAAGAACAATAGTTGACCCCGCTACTGTATTCGCATGTTCATTTGAGCGTTAATCCCTCCTGCACTACATACACATAGACACTAAACACTATCATTTTCCACTATTCAGGGAGAGAAATTCGAGCACGGTTGAGTGGAGTTGTGATGGGTAACGTGCGACGCACAAAACTTTTAATGTTGAATCAAGTGGCAATGAACTGAGGGCAGCGGTCACCATCATCATCAAAATAGGATTCACTTACCAGGATCATTGGAGAAGTTCGAGTGGTTGAGAGTGGGTTCCAGAATATCAGAGATTCTGAATGATGAAGACGGCATCTTGCCGCCAGGTGGAGATTGAGAAGAAGCTTGAGCCAGAAAGGCTTGAGCCGAAGGATCCAGATAGAAGGCCGGGAGCAGGAACTGGCGGGGGTCAAGTAGGGACATTGGTACTGTAGAAAGGTTAAATGAGTGCTTGTGGTCAAAAGGCGAGAGGCGGGTGATTGGAGAGGACTATAAGACAAGTTAAATGTGCGAGAGTGGGCGGAGCGACGGGCTGGCAATTTGGGTGAGGAGAGGAGGGGTGACATTGGGGGAGAAGGATGCAGCTACCGCCCCTCCTGAACATGGTCATGACAATTACATATGATTTTCGAGATCCCTCCCTTCTCAGTCAATTATTTGCATTTAATAACACGAAATATAACTTGACCTTTACTTCGCACATCTAAGATGATGAGGGAAATTGAGATGGTATATGGTGAATAGCTGCACAAATAATTGGAGCTACCTGACAAATGACGGAATGAAATGGGAAGAATTGGAATGAGATGGAGGAGAGCCAAACGGACTACTAACTGTTTGTATTTGTTGATGATTAGTTCTGTTCTGGTGCTGGAGAAAATATGATGGAAAAAGAAAAGAGAGGGAAAGAAAATGTGAGAAAACAGGAAAATTATGGTAATCTTGAGAAATTGACGCAGTTTCTAAACATTTGCCGTTGAGCTATTCTCTGGTCTTTTCGAAGCCAATTCTCACTTTCCCATTATTTCTGGAGTACGGTAGTTACAATCGGAATTTGACTGAACCATATTCAGTGTTGTAATTAACCGAGCCGATCCGATTTTCGGCGGTGTAAATGTGGTGGCGATTCATTTCACATACTAACTGACAATTACAAAACAAATGAAATGCTTTTTCATCGCCTCACAATTCGTTTCAATTGGCATGGAAGGACGTTCAGCTAATTTTCGACCACAAATGTATGTAGACATGTTTCAAAGTCATCGTGTATATAGTTGACGATGAAATGAGTATATTCTCTCATAAATCATTCTCATTAGTTTTCTTTCGGTGCGAACAAGATGTTCCGTCCTTGTGTGTTTAACAGGTGGGTTGGTTGGCGGAAAAAGAACTGTCTGTTGAGACACTTCCAACCCAACGTACCGTGAAACATGTGTGCGAGAAAATTGAGGTGGAAGCGAAAGAAGTGAGATGAAAGCGATACAGTTACAAAATGCAAAATGTGAAATGCATTAAGGATAATTGTTGTCGATTCCTTCTCAATATAGAAATGACAGAATTCCTCTTGGCCGGGGCTTGGTTTCGCAATAATGGTGATCTCCGGCTCTCAAGCTGCCAAGGATATCTTATGGTGGTTGTTATTATGCAATCCCTCTGATCCATCCGGTCCCGTCTTGATACCGTTCCCTCTTCATTGGCCTGACATAAATAATTATATTAAAAGGACACCTCTCGGAAGGTGTCAGCCATGTGCGCTTCAGCTCGCCGCTTCATTGTGTGGGGGTTGTTGATGGTGTTGCGCAACAGACACGCTTCCTCTTCCGACAATGGCAATTGACACAGGTAAACGACTCGTCCGATTGTTTGAAGCGGTCCTTTTTGAAAACGTGCCGCCAATGGTGCTCGATTGCCATTGATGGCACATTTTTATGTGACATGTTGACTTATCGCCGGGATGCGTAACCGTAACAATAGCACCTGTGACCCTTTCCGGAAGTTTTACGAGCCCGATTATCTATCGAAGAAGCGGATATTATGAAATATCTACGAGAGACGCAAGAATTGGAGTTTTTGATCGTCCTTGCCAGCTGATTACACTGTGCACACAGAGACATACACATTCAGGGTGGTGCCGCGCAGCAGATCGAACATGAAACCTTTGTTCTCGTCGTTTTCCCTCAAAAACTATGTAATTTCCAATTCATTACTGTACCCGGGCGTTCTTATTGTCTATTGAGAGCACTTGACACGGTTTAATTTGGAGCTGACTCAGTGACGTGCCGGGTGAAGTAATGCAAGTGGTATTATACCGTTTTTGAGGAAATTGTTTTTGCTTAGTTATTGGTCAAGAAACAAGGGACGTTTTGATTCAACTTTGGAATGTTTTTGATTTCTGCGAAGGAACTTTTGACGGGAAAAAATAAAATCGACCATTCCGTTAGGCATCACCTTCAGAACGTGTTACACCGGAATGTCTGATCAGTTAATATTGCCATTCTACTTTGCTCAGAAAAATAACAGTACAAGATTGTATTTCTGCAGTTAAGTGTTCGCTTTTTCCAGAAAAATCCTTCCTCTAGTTGCCTCAATTTCACTACTCAATACTGTTTACGGAACTATCCAGACCCTCAAATCGCAAGTTCCGTACTGTCAAAAAATACTGTCAGAACGTTTGTGTCTTAGAACTTCCAACTGTCAAACACTCATTATAAAATCGTTTCCCCCATCTCATTTCCATAGACAACTCGTGTCAAAAAGAACGTGGGAACCACTGATCGTATCGATTGCTTCGTTGCTTTTCCCGTTTCCACTTTCTACTCACAGTCGTCATGAAAACAGCCATTTTCGTTATTTCGTCGTTATTCACTGAATGGGCACTGCTCGCTCATTCGTCCTCCATTTGTGAACTCTGTTTATGAAGCTCACATTTTCACAGCACTAAAGAACACATACACACAATCAATCGAAAAGTTTCTCAACTATTTTCTATTTTTGTTCGTTTGTAGCATTCAGATGCATATTTGTTTTTCTCTCTATCTCTCTTTTTCTCTTTTCACTAAATCCGATCCGATCATACACAAAAAAACCATGTGGCAAATGCATGCACAGAATCCCTCTTTCCTTTTTCTCCTTTTTCCCAATCAATAGTTCTTTGATTTCCTCGCAGCTCTCCTTTTTCTGATTTTTCCCGAGCGCCCCCGCTCCCGTGATGGGAAGAGGGGAAAATCGGGAAAATATTGCCCATACCATACGACGCCGCGGGTCTTTTTTATGGTTCCACCGTGGCCGTTTCCCCGTTTTGCCGTGTTTTCCGCCCTCACATATCATTCGCTCCCGCTCTCAGTTTGCAGCGACGACCGACCGCAATGTCGAACAACGAGGTCGAGAATCTGTTCTCGCTCTGCGACTCGGAATCCAAGGGATATCTGACTATGGAGGACTTGAAGAAGGTCTGCCCTCAACTGGAGGATAACGTGGGTTTCACTTGCTCCAGAATGGATCGGATTACTTTTTTTAGGACTTGCGATTCATTTTCAATGAGTTGGATTCGGATGCGTCTGGCAAAATTGAGAAGAATGAGTTCTTGCGAGGATTCCAGGACACTGTCAGTCACGGAGAAAGCAACGGTAAGAAAAAAGACAGTGTGACGTTTACTAGTAACGTGAATCTTGCGACGCCGCTTCTCCTGACTGAATTGAGCGAGTTTTTACTGAAGCCTCCGTTAGATCAAGAAATAAGACGATTTCGCAATTATTTAACAGAAATTCCTAACTCTGATCTCACGGTGACGCAACGAGCGTGCAATTGAAATAAAAACACATCAACGTTTTCCATTCTTATGGCGTTTCCCTTTCTCGGCAATACCATCTCTTCCACAGGACTCAACGGCATGCAGCGCCGTGCTTCTGTCGCTTATGACGACACTCCGGTGTTCCGCCGTGACGAACAGATATTCGACAGCGAAAGTGACTCGGTCACCTCGCGTCCGACAATTCGTCTTCTCGATGAAGAACATTACCACTCCGAGTCGGACAGCAATGTCAACATTGATTTTAGTGTCCCGTGGTAAGTGAACGGTGTATTATGCACACGTGGCTGTTGACGGTTTATCTCAAACCGTAGTTTCTTTGCAGCCAGGAAGAAGTGCTGGTTCTCTACGAGCAGCTGCAGTCATCGGGAGTACCGGCCCTGCTGAGAAAGTTTGAGCGCGTCGTCGGATCGTTCCACAAGGAACTGACCGAGAAGAAGCATGAGAATGAGAGACTTCAGCGCATTTACGCCAGGTATGCTCAAAATGGCCTGAGTTCTCGAATTCTTTGAGTTTTAGTGAGCGCGAAATGTACAATCGTCGTATGGAAGAAGTCGAAAGTGAAATCGACCAGCAATTGGAGTTGGCGGAAATGAAGGCTCGTCAGCAAGAACGGGAGAGACTGACAAAGGAGAAGGAGGAAATGCGAGAAAGACTCACTGAGGAAATGACCGAGATGAGAAGCAACATCGATCGTCTTCAGAAAATGGAGAAAGTTCTCGAACGAGAGAACGAGAGACTCAATCATCAGAAGGACCTCTCCGATCAGTTGAAGGTTTGTGAAGTGGGGCGATTAACGAGAAAGTTCTTGTTTAGATTGTCAACGAGGAAAACACCGACCTGCGCCAGAATCTTGCTGAGAATCACTTGGAGCTCGCAATGATCAAGAGTGAACTGGCTCAAGTTCGTGTCGAGTTTGACCAGAAGCAAGATGAACTGTCTGCGAGAAGATGTGAGTTCTAACTAGAAATCTTTCTGAAAATTTGCTATCATTTTCAGTCCAAATATCCCATGCCACTGAAGAGAGCGAGTCGGCAAGAAAGCAACTGCAGCTTCTTTTGTGAGAGAGTACTATCCACGACTGTCAGAACCTTTACTTTTCAGTGACGCAAACCGCAAGCTTCATGAGACCAACGAGAGCCTCCGTGAAGCTCTGGACAGCCGTGCGTCAGTCCTGAGACAGTTCAATTTGGTGCATCGTACATGAAGAAAACCTGAACAACTCTATTATTCAGAGAACTCCATCTCCATCTCTGCTGACAACAAGCCGTGGCGGACAGCCGGAAAACTTCCAGACAACTACCAAAACTTATAGTTCTACTCCACTCCACGCCATTCCAAGCACTGAGCAGTTTGAAATCCCAGAGACAACTCTCATTTTGGATGATGCCACTAGCATCCAAGCTATGGAAATTGATGGGGACCTTGTGGTTCGTTTCGTTGGATAGGAAAAGTTCACCGAACAGATTTTAGGGTCTCAACGAGGCGAATGGACCAGCCGAGAGAACCTTCCGCATCGTGATGTGTGGAGATGCCGCTGTTGGAAAGAGTAGTTTTGTGATGCGTGTCATTCGCAAACAGTTCACCAACCAACTGCCCAGCACTCTGGGAGTCGACTTTCACGTGAAAACTGTCAATGTCGACGGCCGCAATGTCGCTCTGCAACTGTGGGACACTGCCGGACAGGAACGCTTCCGTTCTCTTTGCAAGTCGTATTTCCGTCGTGCCGACGGTGCCATTCTCGTCTACGACGTCTGTGCTGAACACTCTTTCCTCCGAGTCCGCGACTGGATTGAAACCATCAAAGAGTCCACGGAAAGAAGCATTCCCATCATACTGGTCGGAAACAAAGTCGACATGCGTCACCAGACCCCTGGGGCCGTCGCCCAAACCGATGGAGCAAGCATGGCTGCGGTATGACCTCTTTAATGATTGTGCTTTTGCTATTTTGACAGTTTCCAGGCTATGGGTGTGCTATTTATGGAAACAAGTGCTCTTGATGGCAGCAACATTGATAACGCTATGCTGGCCTTGACCAGGTTCACCAGTGATGTGATGGAGCCTCGTAACAGTTATTTTCGTCGTTTCAGAGAACTCATGGCCGTCGAGGACACCGAGATCCGTTCAACTGGCGTCGTGCTGAACCCAAACGGAACCAAGAAGGGCGGATGCTTCTCAAAATGCCGTGGATCGTAAATCACGCCTGCCAGTGTGTACATATCACAGAAAAAGCATGGAGAACCATGTTCTTCTTTGCAAAAACTTACTATAACCTGGGGGGAAAGCCAAAAATTCTAATTTATATTAGTTCTATCTATCTATCTATCTAATTTATCTATCTTTGAAATTGTCTCTAGTCTTTTTTCATGACGTTGAACCTAACCGTCCAGTGAATTTCTCGTAATGTGATACTGTCAAACTTTCGAATTTTCAAAGTTGTTCTTTTCTGTCCTGTCTTATTCAATGTGAATTTTATTGTTAATCTGAATCTTTTCAAAAAGACCATCCCTTTTTAGGGGTCCCTTTAATTGATCCTTGATTTTCGAAACTTCTTTTCCATCATCTGTCTTGTATAAAGTATTGTGGGGCTGTTGTTCCGGGTACCCAAAACAGTCTAGGAAGTGCTATATTTAGACCAAAAATTGGTCTATCGAACCATATCACACGTGCAAGAATTTCGAGTTAATGCGATGAAAATGTCAGCTTAAAAGTTATCGGGTGCACAGTGGCCGTTAACGACTTGATAACACACTGTTTTATGACCAATTGCATCGTTCTATGAAAACGAAGAGCAAAAAATCACATTTGTTTCTTGTCGTGTAGTTGCCACGTGTGCGAAGGAATGCGTGACACGGTGCGCAGTTGGGAGATGAATTCTGAAAAGTTGCTATCTTGAATTGCTAGTCCTAGAAGCACACTGAAGTAGCATTGGGCGGAAACCGGAGAAATTGTTTGCAAAGATTACGAAATGCGACGTTTTACAACCTTTAAAGCACGCACAGTTGCATCATCCGTCGCGAAGGAAGCAGCGGCAAGCACCTAGCAGTAGTAAATCAGGAGGAGCAACATATTTAGTGGACTGTTTGATAAGAGCTCTTTTTCGCGTTGGAGTACCTGTTGCGAGAGGCAGAGAGCCATAAATGATGGCAGTAAAACAATGTGATGTCGGCCTATCATTCTTCCACACTGACTGCGTTCAAGTCGGGTTCGGAGACAAAAGATTGTCATTTCTCCGATTAGTTGCACCACATTTGCGGAAGTTTCTGGTTTTTGAAAGTTGTCGGAATGGATGTGAGCATCAGTAAGTTATCTACTAGCGGCATTCCAGTTCACAAAGTAATACGTTTCCAGAAGAATCCGAGCTACAGGCTCGCAGCAGAATCGTCAAGAATCACTTGACGGTAAGTTTCATCGGATGGATTGTATGATTCCTCATTTTGTTTCATTCAGGATCGAAGTAATTGTATTGTTCTGAAGATTGACACCCACATGAGCAAAGTTGAGGACATGTCGCCGTTTGGGTTTCACTTTGAATTTGATGCAAAAAAGTACAAAGAGCGCAAAAAACAGATACGAAAACAAAGTGAGTTTGGATTTAATTTAATCTGACCGTTCGTACTACTTTTCTCCAGAAATCACCCGGCTCTTCGCTTGGCTTGCTTACTACCATCACAAGTTTGGAATCCGTCATATAACATTAGTGTCATTGTTAGTTGGTTATGTGTTTCTGGGAGGACTGATGTTCGAGAAATTAGAATCTCCAAGAGAGTTAGAGGTACCGATTTTGTTGCTGTGTTCTGTTGATGTTCTATTTTTAGGATCTGAAAGAAACGATAGTTTTGATGCAAGGCATTATCGACGAGGAAACAACTGATATCATAAACATCACTTTGAGTACAAACGGAACAGAAAGGGTCAACAAACTTACAAAACTGATAAAAGTAAACAAGATGACGGAAGTGCTCTATAGGAGACTATGAGTTACAGAGGTATTACAAGACAATGCTCGAGGCGGAAGGCAGATTCCATGGAAGTGTGTGGCACAAAGCGGAGAATTTAGATATGCATCTCACGTGGTATTTCTCATCTGCTACGTTTTACTCGATGACGCTGTTCTCTACAATTGGATATGGTAACCAAGACTCGCCCGCCTGTTCGAATTCGATCTGTTTCCAGGTACAATTTCGTGTCAAACCACGTGGGGGAGAATACTGTCAATGATCTACGCTTCCATCGGACTTCCCATCATGCTCGTGGTTCTTGGAGACGTTGGTGAATGGTTCCAGAAGATTCTGACTGCTGGTTACACGTTTCTCCTCTTCAAGTACAAGTTAGTCGTGTTTCCACCTTCCACTCAGTCACAACAGTTTTTAGGGAACTCCGAAGCCAGAAGGTGAAAAGAAAGAAGAGTGAAATTCTACTTCCAATGTGGCTCGCACTTTTCCTTGTTCTGGCTTACATTCTAATTTGCACCCTAACCATAAAAATGTTCGACCACAACGAGGGAAATAAGCCAGGTCTGCTCTACAATTCCGTTGATTAATCTCCCATCGTCTTTAGGAATTGGCTTCTTCGATGCATTCTATTTCACATTCATCAGTCTTACCACAATTGGCCTTGGTGATGTCATGCCATATAACATTCAAGTGAGCTGTCTTCCATCTGAGGTTTCTAATTTCCGGATCCCATTTTTCAGTATTCGCCCTTCTTGGCAGCCGCCTTCCTGTTGGGTCTTGCGCTTATTTCCATCGTGAATACGTCAATCTATGCTCAGCTATATCAGATGTTTTTCAATATGATCAGGAATGTAGAGTCTCAGTTGGATAACATCCACCATTCGAACCATCACGGAGCCGGGTACAGAACATTCCAGGTGGATCATAAACACGACATATGAAGGAGAACTCTGAGATCTTGCAGGACATGGAACCGGTGATTCGAATGTTGGTCTGTACATTCCCTCCGTCGCATCCCCGCCAAAGAATTCAATTTGCAACTCAAGTTCGCGATTCGTTCAGAAAACGAGCAAGCAACACGAGTGACGTAAGTTTCTGCTCTTCATTACATTACCCTTCCGACCATCTTCCAATTTGTTTCTTTCCCCCTTACAAAGTGGCTCATTGCAGCAAATCAAATTGCGAACAAGAACCGAATCCGATATCCCAGTGCATGATGGGCTCCACCTTTGGATGACGAAACGGGCCAAAAAACGGCAGTTAGAACAGGAACAAGCCGAGCAAATGGCTGCGAGAAGACGGGCGCCGACGCTTGGCGCTTTTGGTGGCTTTGATCTCAGCCTTTTCACGTAGGTTTTCTTTGGGGAACCAGACGACCCAAACAAAGGCAGTATATCAAATGTGTACATAAAGAGAACCGGGAAGTAGGAAAATATCAACACAATTTGTTTACTAACCACATCCAGGTGTGTAGATTCCGCCAGAAATATTATACAGAACGAATCAAATTCAAAACATAGTCGAAACACCGGAGTATATCAAAAGATGCATAAAAATCATGGTTCATTGCGCCAATGTTTTATTGTAGCCCACGAGGACGCGCCAACACATCACCGTTCCAACGAAATGACTCCGAGGAAACGGAAGAAAGCGATGTTGAATGAAAGAAAAGGCCAGATGTTCGTTTTAATGTGCATTACTCGTCTTCTTTTCGCTACCTCATCTTCTTGTTTTTTTGAAAGTGTCTACATCTAATAAACTGTAACTAGTCAGTATTTCAACGTTTTTTCTCTTGCAGTTTTCACAGGATCGAAGCGTTCCACTGGTCAATAAGCCCCTCAACGAAAAATCGTGCTCCGTTGTCAGTGTGCCATGCGTTTTCTCTCTGTCAGGCAGCTCCCGCCGCGTCCGTCCACTGAGCTCTCTTCCTTCTTGCGTCTGCGATTCCCGGAGATTCAAACTCTCTCCTCGCCAGCCCAAAGCTTCTCAATTTTGAATTCGTTTGCTCTGCTGCTCGCCTCAGTACAGCAAGGACACTCTCTTACCCGGCCGCCTCGTTTCTCTAGCTCAACATCTCGTCTTTTACTTGTTCTCTGCCGCTGGCTACTTGAGCTCTTCTAAAGCTTGGGAAAAACGGAATTTTGAAAGAGTTTAGGTGGGTATGGGTAAGCGGACATCATACGTTTTTCCCGTCTTTTTCTTTGGGATCCAATGGGTTTGGTGACGTGGAGATGGGAAGAACGATTCGAGACTCGGAAAAGAAATGTGATGTCATTTCATAACTGCAAAATTTTGAAGTGGCGATATAATATTTGTAGACCGAAGAGCGGACTCCTCGAAAAATGTTCAGTAAATCATGAAAACCGTGGGAATCACAAGTGAAAACCATCTCATTTCATCGCACAAGTTGCACCGAGCAAGTTAATCTTTAGTACCCACATCCACCCACATCCCAAGCATATCAGCTGGCGTTGGTTCGGTTCTTCGGTTCTACGCAGACCACCAATGTCTTGACAGCTATTTATCTCTATGACATCAATTCCCGCACACATTTCAATGTTTCATTTGCTCATCCGTATGACCCTGCAGCTCTTATTTGCTCACAATGTCTTCATTTTTCAAAAGTTTCGATGTCCGTACAAATTGTGTACTTTTGAAAAGCTAAGAAATTACGAAATCGATCCTTGAAAATTGTCTCATATTTTTCTGAAACTTCTCAAATTTTCCGTCCAGAACAGATTAATAAATTCAACTTATTGCCAAAGTAAAGTTGTTGTGCCACTGAAATGAATCAATTCCGCATTATCAATCCACTCATCACTCTCTTCATTTGGTTGTCCTCTAATCAAACTACCATCCACCTGCATATGCTGATTATTTTGATCATTGACAGTCGAAATGTAGTCATAATTGTGATTCCCTGCCAAAAAGCCTAATGGACGTATATCCTAGGTCAGCCGTCAGTCCATTTCTCCTTCCCTTTTTCTTCCGAATCCATTATCTCTATTCCTTTTTCTCGGCACTTTTCCGCCTAAAATAATGCAAATTTTTATGTGAGATCTCACGATGAAGTAATGAATCGGTTCCCGCTTTTCGAGAAAATACGTCAGTTCCGAAAAAAAAGAAAAACCACACACACACGTTTGCATATGCCGAGCAGTGTGTCCATTTTGAATGCTCTTTGCACTCACACTTTCTGAATAATTTTCCCCTTGCAACTCTCTCGTTTTCTTCGAAAATACTGGGTTCCTTTCATAAAATCTCTCCTCTTTTCTCCCACATAAAACTTGTTTTCTCTCTGAAAATTACTTGTTTTCCTCCAGTTCTTAAGCAGTTTGCAGTCAGTAGGTAAACGTAACAAAGTTATCATCTTATTCATTTGATTGATTATCAATCGGTCACTGGTCGTTCATTTTGCTCTCTCACGAGAAATGAGTGCAACTTTTCCATAGTACATCTCATTTTAAACAATTGGCTTCGTTTTTTCTGTTCCGCGATCCGAGTGTAATCCGAGATTCAAAGAAAAACGAAACTATGAAAACTTTTGTTTTATTTAAACCAGACTCATTGCGATTCTCGATCACGTAATATTTCATTATCAGTAACAGAGAACATGTACTTTCTTGCCGCACATTTGTTCATTTTCAAACGTTTTTACTTTTTTTACTAAGCATTTATTGCCGATGAGTTTTAATTTTTGATATCAGACTTTTTAAAGATCCCCGAATGAATTAGAGTTTGAAAAATGTCTGCGAGGAATTCAATATCGCAACTTTCTTCCCTTATCACTCGGGAATGATTCATCATCAGCAGATCCCGGATAACCGGGATGACATGAATTCTTTTCATATTCTCCGGTCAGGCTTTTTCTTCACATGACGGTTCCCGCATGGTCTGATCCGAATGATGAAACAGTTTCTTAGCAATCACGTCATTTCCTGAGTTCGTGATCTATAAAGCGGAGTGGGATGAAGCATGCTCACGCCGTTTGTCGCAAATCAACTTGATTTACAGTTTCCAAAATTAGTCAGGTTTTTCCTGGCTCTGAGAGAAACGTTCCGATCAAAAAAGTTGTTTGAAATTTGTGAAATGTGGAATCGATTTTTTCAAAAATCTCACGGCATGAAAGCTAAAAAAGTCTGAAAATGACGCATATATCAATGATTCATTCATGAACGTTTCATAAATGTGTCAGTTAAAGCTTTCCAGCAGCCTCGTTAATGATTTCTTCTTCGACAATTCATGATTTTTCATTTCTAGAACTAAAGGGTTCCAACCACGTGTATCCAATTTTTCTACAAGGCCTTTTTTGTGTTTCTTTCCTTCCTGCGTCCTTTTTCTCTCTCTATTCCATCTCCCAGCCTGAAGCCATGGCGCCTGGCCACTTGCCGTCATGTTGCCAAGAAACGATATTGTGAAGGACATCTCCCTTTGGAAAAGCTTTCCTTTTGTTTCTTTTCCAACCCCTAACTAAATTGGGAATTCTCTGAAAAAAGCGCAGACAGTTTCCTTTTTTGACCTCCGTGTCTCGGACGTTTTCAAGTACCAAACCTCCTTCCTAATTCGAAACTTGTTTCTCCATTTTTTCTGGATCACCTTCTCCCCATTCCCAGTTCGTTCCTTCTTCTTTCTTTTCATTTCATTTTATCGGTTTTTCTTTTTCCCCTTCCAGTGAGTACTCGACAGAAGCATTCCACTTTTCTTGATTGAATGGAATACTTTTTTGAGGTCTTCTTCGTTTCCACTCTCGAAAATGAAATGAGAGGGAAATGAGAAGAAGTTCGAACCCCTAGTGCATTGTGTGGTCTTGCACCGGTGCGTTTCTTCAACTTGCTCCCTCGTTTCATTGTTTGTCGTGGCGATTTGTATTTCTTTCAGTGCTCTATAAAACAAGACGGAGACACTTTCGCAACATCAAACTTTAGAAGAAATGTTATCAGAAAAACCGATAAAAAGAGGGAAACCTGACTGAATTTGATAATTAGTTTTATGATGGGTCTGCTTCTCTTACCTTTCTTTATTGGAAACTCTGTTCCAGAAAAAGAGGAAAGAACTGAGAATGAGTCATTCTGTCAAAACAAAAATTTGAACATTTTCATTTCCGCTGACTCACAATCTGAAATTCTCTCAGCAGCGTTGTTTCAGCTTCGATCAATCAAAAGTTCCTATTCTCGTTGAACACCTTTGCAATTGCAGCGTTTCGTCTACGACTTCCATGTCTACAGCTTTATGGGCTCTTTTTGGGCTCCTTCTTCTTTTCGGGATCGGTACGCGTGATGCTCGACCGGTAAGCAATTTCTTTATCAGGAAACAATTCGGAAAGACGTCATAACGCTGCACCCTATAATCTTTTGCAATTTTCTAAAACTAACGGAATTACAAACCAAAGAAAAATGTTGCTTTTAACTCAGATTGCATTAGGGCTTTTACAGGTCCCGTCCTCCGACAATGATGCAACTCTCTCTACCCCGATGGTCCCAAAGGAAATCGAAGCCGTGCACCTCCAGAAAGTGAAGATCTCTGGACTCCGTTTGGAAGGAAGTAAATTCGCCGAGGAAAATGTAGTTCTGGGATTTAACAAGTACCTTTTGTTGTGAAATGCGCATTTCATTAGAGTTGTTCAGGAAACACGCAACCGTGATAAAAGCTGGCTCGATGGTCAGGGTGATTCTCTTTGGAACCAACTTCCAGGACATCGGCGCCGTGTCTTTCACATCAGATGGAACGTGTTCCGATATGCCTCAGTTCCTCGAATCTGACTACTCTTCGCTAACTTCTACTAGACTGGTGTTCGAGTTGGAATTCCCAGAGTGAGCTGACATTGCCAACTCTTTCCTTCTCAAATGGCTGTTTTCAGAACAAGTTCAGTGGTAGCCAACTACAAACTGTGCGTTTCTGAGAAGTTCTACGCAGATCCTCGATTCGCAATCATGGAAGACCCGTTCACCATGGTAACAACTGAGATCCCTCCTGTCGACACATTCTTCTCCCTTTACATCAGCGTTAGTTCCAATCTCATTCCCCTCAGCAGTCACTTGCTCCAGGTTCCATTTGTCATCTTTCTTTTGGTCCTCTCCGGTTTGTTCTCTGGTCTCAACTTGGGACTCATGTCGCTGTCAGTGCAAGAGCTCCAATTGTACATTGCCAGTGGAACCGATGCGGAGAAGTGGTGCGCTACCAAGATCCTTCCTCTGCGTAAAAAAGGCAATCAACTGTTGTGTACACTGCTGTTCGGTAACGTCATTGTCAACGTCGGAATCTCCATGCTTCTGGATATGATCCTTGGTAGCGGTTTCCTGGTCATGGCCACTGCTTCAATTGGAATCGTCATCTTCGGAGAGATTATTCCCCAGGCGTTGTGTGTGAAGTAAGTTCCTGACCAGAGTTAGCTGTAAACAAATGTCATGTTGTAGATGGGGTCTTCCGATCGGTGCTAGAACTGCCAAGATTACTTTTGTACTGTTTTACGTGACATATCTCTTCACATGGCCAATCTCAAAGGTTATTATGACAATCCTGTTACAAAATACAAATAGGATTTAAGGTTCTTGACTGTTTCCTGAAAGAAGAGTTGACTAGCTCTCTTGGGAGAAAGAAACTGATGGAAATGGTGAGAATGTCCGATAAAGGAGATCTCGGTGGACAGTCGGAGGAGTTCAAAATGGTTCTTGGAGCTCTTGAGCTTTACGACAAAACAGTCGAGCACTCGATGACCAAGTTCGAAGACATCTTTTCACTTCCCACGACATTGGAACTCAACCCTGGGATGGTCACTCAAATTCTTGAGATGGGATATACCCGAATCCCCATCTTCGAAAGTATTGAAACTTTCAGAGTTGAAACAAACAAATTTTCAAATTCAGATGACCCCCATAACATTGTTGCGTTGCTTTTCGTCAAGGACTTGGCCTTGTTGGACCCTGAAGACGCACACAACGTGATGAAGATCACTGGAATCTACAACCATGAAGTGCGACGTGTTCTCATAGATATGCCACTCAGGAACATGCTCGAGGAGTTCAAAAAGGTAGATTTTGAGTCAGGAAGCAGCATTCCACGGGAAAAGTTCAGGGAGAGTACCACATGGCGTTAGTCGAGAAGCTCGTCGAGCAAGAAGACAGGGACCCGGTGTATGAACTCTGTGGGCTCATTACGTTGGAGGATATCATCGAGGAGATCATTCAATGCGAAATTATTGATGAGACAGACGCCGTCACGGATAATGTCAACCGGAAGAAGAGGCAGAGAAAGAAGGTTTGTGTTTTCCCGTTTCAATTGAACAATTGGTACTCTGCACTTTTTGGTCATCCAAATGAATGGGGGCTTGTTCAGTTGATCAAGGCCTCGGGCTGGTCCCTCGCATTGAGTAGAATAGAACATAGAACAATTTGTGAGTCCAATCGAAAGCAAATTCTCTGTCTCTGAGCAAACGAACTTGCTCCCTCTAAGAGGATTTTCCATCTTTATTCTAACTTCAAAACAACATCGCTCTTGAATTCTCTTTCGAAAACGTTGAGTACTTTTGGATCTCACACGAAACATTTTCGCCTCTTTCATTTCTGCTTTTCGCTTCCAAAACTCACCGCCCACACCAGCACCATTCAAAGAGTCGACGACTTGTTCATATATCTCGAGGGCATATCCTCTGGCCCCCGAAAGACTTTGTGTGCCTCATTGCTGCCTGCTCTCCTCTCGTGCGCTCCTCCTTGGCCCTAGGCCCTCCCCCTGGAGCCACGCGGTCGTACATCATTGTCTTGTGTGATTCTTCTTCTCCGTCGTCTCATGAGAAGGAGAAGGTAGAATCGGAGACAGAATGCTACAGCTGCCAGGACGGTCGGCCCAACCGGGTCGGACTCTCCGAGAGCCGTCCTGCTATTCCATCCGAGAAGCTTCCATGGCCGGATCGTTTACCAGAACACCGGTCCGCAACATGGACAGTACCTATTGCCGCTACCTCGGGGCGTTTATCACTGTCATATTCCTCACTTCTAGTGGAATGTACATATCTATATTCATCAAGTCACGAGGAACAGAATAACCGATCAGGTATCTTTTCACCCATATTTCACTGAATACAAAAAAGCTATTGCCTCAAGAAGACAGAGAGCTTTTTGTTTTTGTCAGCGATTCCCCACACCTCGAAGTCTGAATGTTTGGACATTGAAAAAAACTAGTGAACCAATCCAGTTGATGGAATCAAGTTTTCTGGAAAACTCGATTTCCTCCCAGCAGCTTTTTGCCGTTAGCCTTCAGGCTCCATCTGTTTTTTCTCATGAAAGCTGTCGAAAGTTCGACGCTCAAATTCTCAAATTTTATAGCTACAGAAGTAGCGAAGAATGTATTGCTAAGCTCATTATTATGTAGCAAACACAAAAGGGATGAATATGAAATTTCCGACTCCAACATTGCAGATGTGTTGAACAAAAAATGATGACTCAGATGGGGGAACAGAAAATAGAATTTGGAATTTGGAATTTAAGATGAAATAAAAGAGATGTGCTGGCTGACAACAACCCAATTCCATCTAGAAAAATGTCATTTGCAGAACCACGACATGTCGCAGATAGTGAATTCGAAGAACGCAAAGTGTGCGATTAACATCCAGCTTCTGGTAGTGACAATCCAGTACGTCTCCACCTGTCATCGCATCTTTTCCACTCAATTCATTTTGCCAACGGTTCTTGAACGACTCATCATGCAGCACTGCAAAAAGGTCCGTTTGCACCCTAATTGAGTATGCAAATGGGGAATTGGGTCCGTCAAATTGTCATTCATCACATCATTTTTAGGTGGAGAAGACGCAGTTCTCGTGCCTCAAAGCGGTGGGCGTAGTGCAGCCAAAACCAGCAGTTCTCTACAAAAAAGGAGAGTTCAGCAACAAGTTCATTTTGATTCTCTCTGGTCGTGCTGTCATTACCATCGGAAAGGAGCAAATGAAGTTGGAGGCTGGAAGTTGGCATGCTTTCGGAACAGAGGTCCTTGATGCAATGGCGGAAGCAATCGAAAGATCCCAAGACAACCCGGACTGTTCCACTGTTTCTCTTAATGCTGAGGTCTCCAAAAATGTAAACTCACGTCTTACCGATAAATACAATACACCCGAACTTTCAGACCATCGGCTTCATCCCAGACTTTGATGCTGAAATCGTTTATGATTGTACGTTCGCCGAAATCACAGCATCCGATCTTCTGCTGGCATACAACTCCACTCAGATTCAGTAAGCTGAAAGGCTGAAAGTTATTAGTTTAGCGTATTTATTATTCCAGACTCAACACCGAGCATCCCATCAGATCCAACTCAACGTCCAGTGTCTTTGAAGTGATAGACAATGAACAGGTATACATCTCAAGCATACATCGTTATTATGAACTTAAACCTTTCAAAACTGAGCGATCTTTCATAGAAAACTTACTTCAATTTAGAAACGTTTATTGGGTCGCTGGAAGCGTAGAGGCACTTATGTGTAGCCGGTAAGGTAAACGTGTGTTCTTCTAAGAACTCTCGGCCAATATGAATGTGTGTAAACTGGAATTGAGCGCTGATCATTGAGTTGCCGAGAGAACTATGTTGAAGTGTCGTAATGCCATGCTACCTCCCCTTGTAGAAATGTGTATTGCTTCAAACGGAGATTTTGTCAGCGAAAATCAAAAATCTGTGTTACAGGTCAACCATGCAAAAACGAATGGTCGGCTGAGAACTCAAAGTGAAAACGAGAAAGTTCAATTGTTACCGAATAACTTGTGTCAGTGCAAAAAAGCAGTGGAATGATAATATCATGCCCTTCTCCAACATCCATGACTTTTTTTAAAGTAACATCAAATGTCACCAGAAACTTATATACTTAGGCACACAAAATGCACCTAACTGTGCAATGCTGAACCTGATCGATCATATTTTCTAACGATTCAGATTTTGTGATTTCGTCAGGTTCAGCCTTGCACGAGTTCTGTAATATTACCCTATTCCCAAAGTTAGCTCAATTCTCCTAGTTGTCCTGTCCAGTTTATACACTCAAATGTCTTATATGCATCTAATCATTTTCACAACTTACGGGCTTCCTCTCTGGTATTTATTTTTGTGAATTTCATGGTCAATCCGGTTTTTTCACTGAATAACCCCGTTTGCTCGCTTGTCCGCTTTCACTTGGCTTAGTTCTTATTTGAAGTCTCCTCTCCTATGAATCAGCTCAAAACTGTATTATATTGTACATTATGAAGATGATTTTATGAACTTGTGATATGAGAAAACTTCTTTACTTTCAACATTGAAAGAAACAACAAAAAGAGTTCTGCGTTCGGGGGGAATCGAACCCCCGTCGAATGCTTGGAAGGCATCCATGCTGACCATTACACCACGAACGCATGTCTATCGAATGTTCCGATTCAAAAGAAGACTACGATTAGAACAATGTTTTTGGTTCTGCGCGCGCGCAAGTTCTCCATTGCGTCCGACAGGAAAGATAATGCTTCATCACCCAGATCGCTGTAGCATTTTCAGTGTTTTTGAATTGAAACAAAAAATAGGAAAAACAAAAAATTCATTCTAAATTTTAATATACATAACGTTTACAAGCAGCATAACGACACGTTTGATATGCACAATTTCCCATTCGCATGTACGTGGCATATCCCATTGGGTTGCTCAAGATTATCTGAAAAATTACGATTTGAAATTGACTCTGAATGAATTGTTACCTGTCCTTGACTAGTGTAGTCAGATGGCTCAGCTGGGGCGAATCCTTGACTGTAATCGAAAACAGTCGAGTCATCCCACTGGAAGTATCCACGATCCGAGTTGTAGGTCAGACCGACGATGATGTTGTCTCTGGCAGAAGCAGTGGACACCCAGTAGTTGTTGGCAAGGACTCCGAGACCTGTTGATTTTGATTCGTATTCAGTCATCTCTAGTTAGTACTTACGGTTGATGAACGCAGCTTCTCCAGCGTTGTGAACGGATGCCAAAGTTCCTCCCTGACTTCTGCAGGTGTTCATGGCATTATAGTAAGTTGTGTTGGAGATGATCTTGAAGCAAGCACACGTTGGTGGATAGTACTCCCATCCGGCCTGGCATGGAACAAAGTCTGGAAATCAAATGTACGAAGTTTTAGAATTTTATTTTCTTATTCTTACTCAAGTATTTTTGAACGCAAGAGGGATATCCGCTTGGCTTCTGAGTCGGGGCAACTGTTGGTCGTTGAGTGGTCATTGGATACAGATCAAACTCGCAGAGAGCACTGTGAGAGTCGGCGCATGGCTGAGCGTACCAGAACCCGTTCATTCCCATAGTGATACAATATCCGAGAGCAGTGCTGAACGGTTCACCTCAAATTGGAATTGTGGGTAAAACATGTTTTCGATTTCTGACTTACCAACAGCAAAGTTGGTGTATGCTGGAGGTTTTCCATCGTCTCCGACAATGTAAGTACCATCAGCAACAAATTCAAGCCATGTGTGCCAACTGGCATGAACTAGAAAACGTTTCGATTTTGTAGCTTCGCAGGGTTGTGGACTCACTCTGAACTTGTTGGGTGACAAAGTTGTTCTCAGCAACATCCATCGGAGCAGTGAGTCTGGCGTAAGCTCCATAAGTTTTCTGACAGTACGACAACGCATTGTCACGAGTCATGTCCATGCCAAGAGCCGCATAGCATCTGTGAAGTTTGTTATTATTTAGGTTCACAAAGTGTGTTCTCACTTTGAACCATAAAGTTTTGTACCAGAAGGGCAAGAAGCAGAATATGCGGACTGGAAGACGGCTGCTACCAGCAGAATAACGGCAGTTGACATTGTCGGTGACATTTCGTTTCTCACGGTATCAGCTCTTGGGCGACCAGTTTTATACATTTATTCGTTATCATTTCAATCAGTGCGTGCATGATGAATTCAACCTTCGCGTCATCGAGGAGTTTGATCTCTTCACATGGAGTTTAATCGTACATAAGTTTCCGAAAAAGATTATGATGATGAGAATAGGTAAATGAGTAATAAGGAAAGGTTGAATGTGTCGAGACGTTTATCAAATTCGAATTACCGCTGCGGTAATCAATTTTACGTGAGATGTGTTTCAGAAGCCCCGTTAATTGCTTGGAAGGCATCCATGCTGACTATTACCACACGAACGCATTCTTGCAAATAGTCCTGATGCATGAGACGAATAAATTCCAAACGCGTTCCAAATCTCTCGCGCAACATCTCTTGGGTCAATGTCTCTTTCATACAAGAAATGTGTTTGTCATTCTCCTGTCATTTGTTTCTGGCGCTTTCTATTTAACAAAGTTTCCCCAAGTCTCTTCTCATCTCCGTTGTGGTCTAGTGGTTAGGATTTATGGCTCTCACCCATAAGGCCGGGGTTCGATTCCCCGCAACGGAAGAACTTTTTCTCTTCTCGTGAATATGACAGGCCTGTAATGCTGCAACTGAAAACCGACTAACATTTTTTCTTTATTATGTCTGAATAAGAATGAAAGCAAAGCGGAAATTGTGAGATGTGAAAGAACTACTTCAAAAGTTGAGAGAAGAGCTTGAAATTGAAGACTATGCTCTTAGTTATTATATTGAATTTGGTTTCGTGAGAAGCAGCTAGATGGGCGTTGAACGTTGCAGTGGGACTGTTGGGCGTTTAGGCGTCGGCGCTGAAAATATTCAGATAAACATCGTTAGTCCGCTTTGTGTTTCCTACCTAAGCTTGAGTGGTTGAGCGGCTTCATCGACAAGGACGTAGTGGGTCTCGCGTTGCTCCGGGATGTGGGCTCCAACGAAGAGATGGTACGACCAGGCTCCGACGATGGCTCCGAAGAGTGGAGCAATGACTGGGATCCAGAAGTAATACGAGTGGTAGGAGAAGACGCCCGATCCGTAGATGAAGAAGCTGAAAAGTCTTGGTCCGAGGTCACGAGCTGGGTTGATTGGGTATCCGAGGTTCATTCCGTAGGCGGTTCCGATCATCATGACGACAAGTCCGAAGAGAAGTGGGTGGGCGGCGGCTGGGATTCCGTTTCTCTTGTCAATGACGACGCAGACGAAGAGGACGAGGAGAGCAGTTCCGGCGAACTGAAATGGAGATATTTGGAGCTGAATGGAGGATTTCATGTATTACTTGATCGAAGAAGGCAGTGGTGTTGGAGACATGGAGAGCTGGGTAGGAGCAGAAGCATCCGGCGGTGGCCTTGCTTCCGAGGATGGTACGGGAGGCCCCGGCGAACTTGTTGAACTGATCTGAAAAATAATGTTGCTGACACAGCCCTTTCATCCTGATGATCACCATAGTAGAGTCCGAAAGCAGCGGCAGATCCGAGAGCAGCTCCGAGAGTCTGGACAACACAGTAGACGAGGAAGTCCTTGAGTGGAAGCTTTCCGAGAGTCAGGAAAGCGATGGAGACGGCTGGGTTGAAGTGACCTCCGGAGGTCTTCGAGCAGGTGTAGACGGTGAAAGCAATAGCCAATCCCCATCCGAGGTTGATCTGGAAC
Organism: Caenorhabditis becei; assembly: GCA_900536315.3. Taxonomy (NCBI): domain Eukaryota; kingdom Metazoa; phylum Nematoda; class Chromadorea; order Rhabditida; family Rhabditidae; genus Caenorhabditis; species Caenorhabditis becei. The sequence continues at coordinate 881,375 of LR538669.1, forward strand.
GGGGGTACGTAACACATGTGACATGCGGTGAGATTCATACGTTGATCCAGGTGTTCAACTTCTCGCTGGAGAGGATGAATTGCATCACGATTCCGATTCCGATGAACAGCAGCAAGAAGGTTCCGAAGAACTCGGAGAGCGCATTGCGAAGCAATGGGTTCTTGATTTGGATCTTGGCACGAACCTGTTCGGTTCTCTCAAGTTCGGTCGTCATCTGAAAAAGAGAAAAACTGACACTGACCAGAAAACGAAGCGAGGGAAGAGTTGTTGACAACTGAAGTGAGCGCGGGGTGGAAATGGCAAGGTGTACCGCGCAAGAAGCAGCTATAGGGGCGGGGCATGGTAGAGTGCGAAACTAATTTGAGGGTGTGAGAAACATAATTTCATCATAGGTAGCAGTGGGTGACAGCCGGATGGCCAGGGCTTCAATTATGTCGGCACCAAGTTCGTAGAACCACCAGAGAATGTCCAAAAACTAATAAAGATGTCGGTTTTGACACCTTGAGGGGGGAAGAGATACACAGTCCGTCAACCAAACACATACATATAAACAATCATCTCACTGTACGACATATCACTGTATCATACCCGAACATTGATAGCGACTCCGGAGGGCATTGTTGTTCAGAAAGAAGGGATACGAAAGAATACACACACAACTATGAACTGCAAAAACGGATGAAAAATGGGGATGGGCGTCGTTGTCGTCTTCGGTTTTTCGGTTTGGGGCATCAGATATGGCAACGCGGCCCCCACCAATTTTGGTATCTTTTTCGTGCTAACGAGAAGAAGCCAACGCCGGAAAGCGGACAATGTTTCAAACAACATGCAATTTGCTCATAAAATTGGTTTGTTCCAGCAATCATGCTTGTTTCACCAAAATTGCTTCGCCATGCGGCGTGCGCCTCAGAAGAAAAATCGACTTGCGCTTCTTAGAGTTCAGAGTTCGAAAAAGACAACACGATGAAAGAGGAGTCTCTGGGGAGATGTCAGCACAGAGAGCAAGTGTTTTGGCACGTATACACATACGAGTTAAGTTAGTTCTTTCTCGGAAATGTTTTTATGAGCATTGATGTATAAACGATGCTCCTGGCAGATGAATCTCTCCCACGGGAGTCGGGCGGCAAAAAGCGAACTTCGATTCTAGGTAAGATGGCTGTCGGGGTGACACTGGGCAAAATTTGATATGTGTGCGTGTGACGGACGATGCGAAGAGAAGAAAGAAGTGTACGCCGCTGACGCATTGGTAAGGGAGAGCAGTTGTGTAGGCCGATCGGCGCTATCTTCTATTCTTGTCATATCCCGATGGCGGGTGCAAGGTAGCGGAAAGAAATGCAGAGAATGATCACGGGAAAACAATCAACCGGTAAAGTGCTTCGTTTTACGCCTAGCATGTGGCCAGAGTGCCGGATGAAATATGACAGCCGGAAAGAACCCTGGATTTCACATTGACTGACAAATTTTCCATGCATTTCTCTCACACATAGGTCAGATTGAAGCCGTATTGGGAGAAGTTCTCACAAACATGTGATTTTGGTGCGGACGTGAGTTGCCATGCTAACCAAACTAGAATCGGCTCCACCTGCTCCCACATGTACTCACTACATCGGAGAATGACCGGAAAGTGCAACGCTAATTGGAAATCACAAATTGCATCTGTTGGAAAGCGCCAAAAACAAAGCACCAACTATAAAAAGAAGTCAGCATAAGCCTATTTAAGTGTGAGTAATCGAGTTGAAGAGCCCTGTGTACGTGAAGATATGCGGCTAACGGGCAGCTGGTGCTCTATTCGCCGTCCCACACACACACACACATTTCCTGCTTCGCTTCTCGCACGTCTTCTTCTTTGGCGCGGGAAGACGACTAAATCAGAGGTTGTGGCGGAGAAGAGAGGAGAATGAAACAAATTTTGGTGTTATTGAAAACGCATTAGTGGAATGGACTAGAGAAAGAATGGAAGGGAACTAGAGAGAGAAAACAAGGAAGGCGTGGGCTAGGATAACACCGGAACATACATGTCATAAGACGATTATCAGAATCTAAGCCTCTTCTTGAACAGGAAGATGTTTTTTGGTTTGGTTACTAGGACCTGCGGAAAAACGTAAACAACACGGTTCGTATAGCTCGGATTTCAAAGTTTTGAAATGCGTTTCTTTTCTTTGAAAAAAACTCAAAAGTCAAAGCACAGCTAACATGTGCTTGAAGTTCGATTCCGTTCAAAGAACGCTCTGTTTTTGCGTGATTTGATATGGAAAACAAAAATATTTGGAGAGAAAATATGGCCAAGAAAGCTCTGAGAACTAGATTTTATAGTCTGAATTGCATCATTTGCGGGGAAAGCGCGCTATTGCGAAATGCATGGCAGGACAGCTTCTTGGAGCTGTTGGAAAGAAGTGAAGAAAGGGACTAGTGGATTCCTTTATATCTGAAACATTGGCGGCAAGATAAAAAGGCGGCAGAGAAACATTCCATTCGTTTTTTGCAAATAGTATTATATTTCTAGAGGGGAAAAAGCTTTCAACTTAATTGAAAACGTGAATTTTCCAATTTCTGAGCAAAATTGGATTGTGGGTGGAAGAATTCCTTTGGTCTTCCGACACTCACTGGAAATTCCTTATGATATCTCACATTGTGTTTTCTTTCTTCCGAGGAGCTTTCGACTGAATCATCAAACCAAAAAAAAACTAAAGCGAATTGACCCGGCGTGCTCGGTTGTTACAACGTATTCTGTGTTGTCTTTTGCATCATCTCTCTTGCAAATCGGAGAACATCACTTGTTGTCTCTTCGAATGATTCAAAGTGCCGGTGATGAGTACTTCAAGGCCATTCGGATCAAAACGAAAAGGATGACAAGATAAAAGTCCTTGTATGGAGGAACGATCAAATATCAGTTTGGCATCGCCCCGAAATTTGATATCAGTCGGTGGAAAGGAAGGTCCACAAGTTTTTTCATTCCGAATTTAACTCCCTGCCAAAAAACAAGAAGTTCAAATAAAGAAACTCCTTCGGGACCTATTTGATTCCTCCTCCGTGTTCTGGTGTTGCCGACAATGATTGAAGAGCAGACAAAGTTCACAAGCGATGAACACATTGGACACCCCGAAGCCTTGACGCCCACGAGTGGTCCCAACAGAAAAAAATGTTTAGGTTTCAGCGTAGGGGGCACCCAGTGCCCTCGCATTTATTATATTCTGTTTGTCCGTCACTGACAATCTATGACAAGTGACGTTTCGCACGAGCAAAATTCATCGCACTTCTCCACTTCTTTTCTTGACTTCTGACAATAAGCGAACGATAGGATCAGAAACCAGTGGTGGAATGTTGCAGATTGTATATCACTTTCGCGCGGTATCAATTTTAGAGAGAAGAGAACACTCGACATTTCAAGGTCTCTACTTTGTGTTCACGTGGTCTCATATCATCAAACTGTCGTGAGATGACTGATGGGATTGGGTTGAATGCAACGAAACGGAAGAAATGAATGGGTCTTTGTCAGGGATTTTACCTTTACCAAAACAACATTTGTTTACAGATTGGTCCAGCTGAAAGACGTAAACACATGGGTATACGATCGAAGGCCACTGTTTCGCCGTTTCGGAAATTTGAAGAAATAAATGAATCGTGTTCACATATCAGATTGTCTAAAGGAAAACTGAAGTACCAGAACCAGGGAGCGGATCACATGATATTTTGCACTTTGCAAAGCAATTTTGCATATTGTTTCATTAGTGACGTCCAAAGTGTCTTCCAAAGTGTTTCTTCCACGGTTCGATGACAACCATAGTCACTGACCAAGTTTAGGTACATTCTTCTAAAAATCCATCACTAGTTCAAGTTCAATCTGTTGTGCAGCAATCAAACGACCGACCTGAGTTGGTTTTTATTATGATTCAGGGAAAATTGACTTTCTTCAGAAATATAATGGTTCGGATTAATAGTTTTTTCATTTTACGTTTTACGATCTCCCAGAACTATTTACTCATTCTTGTAATAGCTTCGGATTATGACATAAAGCCAGATGTGTTTTCTGTTCAGTTATTCCATTTTGCTGTGTACCTACGGAAATGTTTCAAAAACCTCAGGCAACCTGAATAACTCAAATAACCCCGGAAGCGGAAACCAAAAGTTAACAAAATTCCAGTTGAGTTCACTTGAAATTAAGACGTAATTTCCGTTTTACCGCCAATGCACATGTTTCTTTCCTGTGTGGCGTGGCAAAGGTCGTTGGGTCACGTCTGTGACCGGAAAAGAGGTTGGGTCCAGCGACCAGAGAATATCCGATTCCAACTCACGGGTATCTCTTTTTGGAGATCTCTTCGGAATCTCTCAATCCTCAACAAATTAGTCCCCAACTGCCACTTCAACTTTTTGTCAACTTTCCCATCTCCCAGATTTCTCCGGCTCGCACTCTAAGCCAGAAAAACCAGAAAACGTTTTTGGTGAAGCATGAAACACGTTTTCTCTTTTCTTTTAGGACATTTGTCGTTATCTAATGTTTGGTTACCAGTTTACAATCGTCATTGTTTTCTTCCTGAGTTACGGCTTCAAAACTTTGGTCCCAACAGCCCAATCATGGCCTTAGCGAAGAAACCGGGAACAGGAACCAGAAAACACCGTCAATCTTTCTGAACTGAATCAATCTGTCATTTGACCTTCTTCCTACTACAAGTTGAGCAGGAACACAAAACACGGAACCTAACGCTTAGAACCCTGCTAAACGTCCCTAGTCTTTTAATATTTGAGCATTCGGGTCAAATATTTCTTTATTCCCTATTGACTGGTTGGGTTCAGTTACTGAGAACAAAAAATGCGATGCGGAATGTCTTCATTCCCTCAAGAATTCCATCTCAAATTCTAACTTATAGCTCAAGCAAAAACGAGTCATTTTTGAACTCAAAAAGAACCAAACTGGCAGTAATTGCCATTCGGAGAGGCAGAAGTACCATATCCTGTTCGGAATTTATGACGTATGTAGTTTCCCTCTACTCGGTTCCTCAATTTTCGGCTTCTCCCAACTCCCATTTCAATTCTTCAATTGCCAGGCCGAAACCCAATTTGTCCACTGTGATGTAGGTAGACGAACCTTTACGTAGGCAATCGTACTCCATTGGTTAATACAATTTGTCAGACATCGAAGCGTTTCAAGACATGTTGACAGGTTTGGGGGACGGATCCCTTCTATTTTTACATGTTCTCCACGTCATTTTGTCGGTTAATGGACGGGTTTCACTTGCCTTCACGTGGAATCCTAGAAGTTGGCATGTGAAGCCGGAAAATGTTTTAGGACGGAAAAAGAAACATCCTCCTCTTCCTTCCTGACTAACAAGATTGTGATGTTTGAGTAGGCAACGTATGATTTGACCTGATTCGAATAAGAGGTTGTCTGGCGTGGGTGGCAGGTCGAGATAAGTCAACTAGCTTTTCATCTCCTCTTCAACTTCTCAAGTGACGTTTCCCACTTCAACTCCGAACACAAAAAGTCTGAAACTGATCTTGGGCAGATTTCCATTTCCAAGGAGTTACCCGATTTCTGAGTTACTAGATTCTCATAGATTCAGAGAACGTGTCACCCACACAGAAAAACATAGATTACGACTTCTGACACGTTTGATGGTTTAGTTAATCCTTTCAACTAAAAACTATCGTTGTTCAAAAATCATCTGAAATTCCTACATTCGGACACTGATAGAGGAAGCAGACAACTCGCAGATTCGAATGGGAAAAAATGAATTGAGCTAACCTTATAAGGTTTCTATACCAATGTCAGTTTGCATGTGAGAGAGTGGGTGGATTTGTTTTAATTTTGTGGGGCAAAGTTATTTCCGGCGGACATGCCGGAAGGACGTTTATATGCCAGGAACAGAAATTTTGCAGTGATTCAATAAGGAAAAACGCTTGCGTTTTCATTCCTTATCTAGCGATGATTATCATTCCGCACATTCTCACGGGTAAGTACATTGACACGTTCCTATTTCAAATTCACACCTTTTCCCCTCTAACATCATTCGACAGTTTCGATGAGATTGAATCCAACACTCCCTCAACTCCCAAATGCTCCACTTGTATAGAATCGCTCTCTTGTGATGATCTTGAAGATTTGAACCTTGCCCGTGTCTTGGACCACGGTAGCTCCGAAACTCAAGTAGGTGTAGTCTGCCCTGCGCGGGGGCCCTACTCATCTTCAAATTGAGTGGGGG
>LR538669.1:887588-1160456 GCA_900536315.3 Caenorhabditis becei
GTAACTAGCCCTATTTGAAAACTGCCGAGCGAAATAAGATGACCGCGTAAAACGTGCAACTCGAAATACTTTCCCGATTGAGTCAACCTGTGCCCCAATTGAACCCGCAACTCTGTCCAATTGCTTCCAATTGTATTGTCTTTTGTCCGCCTCATCAGGCCTTCTCCGGCTCCCTCCGCTCCTTGGATGACGTCGTTTCTTGGACCCGATGGGGCGGAGCCAATACCCAATGGTCCGTTCGGCAGACCCCACCCCTTATATAAATGTGCCGGAGCCCTGGAAGCAGTCGGTTAGTTTTCCAAGGTTCCCATCCTGCTTGGCACTGCCTTCTTCATCAAATCCTGCTATTAGTGACACAAGTTGGTAAATAATTGAATAATGCCTCTGGGAATGCCTCTTCGGATCGCTTTCAACGGTGACCCCATTATCCAAATCCTATTTTTCATAAGGGTCAAATAATGCTTTTCTGCCTCACTCATCCTGTACAATTCCGCGTTCCTCATCTCATTTCCTATCTGTTTTCAAATTTGCCGCCCAAGTAACTGATGCACACGAATTTGACGGAGCAAATCTCATTAGATAAATGTGCCACTCACCGATGACACTATTTTCGAATAAGAGCCACACCGAGTCACCGATTCCACGTACACAAGTTTCTAGGGCTCAGTTCGAGGGCCCACGTCAAGATGTCAGCGTGTCACTCTTGATTGCTTCTACGGTAACACGAATAGGCGGAGTATCCGAAACGCATTTCACTTTGCCAAAATGTTCCGCATTCGGTTGTGGCATATCCTGGAAATAAAATCGAAATGGCCACTTATGTCGAAGAAGATGTTTTGGCTGAAAGAGAAGATCCACACAAGATATGAGTTTCCCTTCAAATATATGTCAGCCGATTCCACTGGGACAGCATTTCCAGACGTCAAGTTCTCCTTTCCTATCTGTTATTTTCCTAGAAATCTTCAAATCTCGCCCTCCCCACTCTTTTGTACTTTCGTTATTGTTTATTGTGCCATGGCTCCAACCTATTTTGATTCCCAATCCTTATTTTGCAGGGTTAGACATGCAACGGTGGTCGAGCGTTCTTCTCATTGCACTATGTTGTTTACTTCGCGGAGCGCTCGCATATACCGAACCAAGTGAGTTTTGGGGCACAAAGAAAAGGATTCACAGATTGATTCCGTGTTAAGCATGCACGTTTTTGCCCATCTTTCACTCCTGATGCCAATCTCTTAATTGAGTTTGGTTCGTGTGCTAGGAGGTCTGTGGGAGTGTGCAGCATCTCAGATACACACAATGACGCAAGAGCCATGCTCGCTAAACTATCCAATTATACAGTAATTCATGCGTTTCTGGTTTGTCTGGCCGCGGCTCACGCACATTTTGATCTCTTCGTGTTTTGGTGGACAATTGGAATTGGTGAACCAATTTGGAACTTGATTCAAAGAAACAACGGTTCTAGTGAGCAGGGTTTGTTGGAAAACAAGCTCACGTGGGAGTAGGGTCAGTTTCGTTTCGGTCAGGAGGCGAAATTAGACGGGGACTCTCTAGGAAGCTCAAACATCACTATGTCACATCCGCATTGATATAATATGGTAGATCCATGAATAGATAGACACTCTCTCCCAATTAATCCATCCGACTTCCCACGCTCCTAAAGTCTTTGACCGGCAGTGTTTGATTTCCCTACTGACCTTCAAACTTTGTGTGAGAATAGAAAGTGGCACTCCCGAAAAAAAGAGTATTTTTGGAAGACATCTCCGGGGCGTCAATTAGAAAACAAGACAAGTTTAAAAAGTCTTGGGGATATATTTGTAGAAAAGATAGTGTTGAGTGGGCTTGGAAGGCCGACGTTTTTGATTCTTTTTCTTCCAAATCCACTGGGACATGTTTCGTTCAATGGTGCTCTGTACCCGGCCCATCGCCGCCGCTGCCAAGAAAAATGACGCTATCGTTCTGGCTAAAGTGATGTATTTGGGGTCGATTTCAATCAACAAGACAACTTTTTTCTACTTTCCTTCTTTTTCCTATTCTTCCAAGAGCCAATAGCCAAAACGAAATTGAATCCAAAAAAGAAAACGAAAAAGATAAACGAAACTGAGGGTATGCATTGCAGTCTATGAGATCGTCGAGGAGGACGCACCTGCAGAGGAGTTCGAAGTTGCTCGGAACAATGAGAAACAAGATGGTCGGGTGTTCTCAAAACGAGGTACCCAGACGGGTTCACCACAGAAACATCAACTTTTTGATTTCAGACTTTGATGGGGCAATGCCAGGTGTGTTGCGCTTTGGCAAGCGTGGCGGTGTCTGGGAGAAAAGAGAGAGTAGCGTTCAGAAGAAGGAGATGCCGGGGGTCCTCCGCTTCGGGAAACGTGCCTTTTTGGATGAGAAGAAAAGCGTTCCAGGTACCAATCGAACTGTCGTCACTGACACTCACACAAAACATCTTTCAGGCGTTCTCCGTTTCGGAAAACGTGATGTGCCAATGGATAAACGGGAGATCCCCGGAGTGTTGAGATTCGGAAAGAGAGATTACATGGCCGAGCTGTTCGACAAACGCAGTGAAGTTCCCGGAGTTCTTCGATTCGGAAAGCGTGATGTTCCCGGGGTCTTGAGGTCAGGAAAAACGAATGGGACACAATGTAATAGAACATTCCAGATTCGGAAAGCGATCCGACTTTGGAGAGCACTACGCCGGAGTCCTTCTGAAGAAGAGTGTGCCAGGTGTCCTCCGTTTCGGTCGCAAGTGAATGCAGATGGACTATTCGAAGCGCGTCAACGACTATTGGATGATCTCGTTTTTCTCAACTCAGAGCGTTTTTTTCAACTTTTCAAATCTTCATTTATTCCCTTCTTGTCTCTTTTCAACAATGATACTGTACGTTGTCAACTCTAGAGCTCCATACGATTAAATGAATCATTTCCTGTTAAATGTTTACATCGAACGTGAAATGTTTGGTTTTTTGAATAATTGTTCGTGCTTGTTGATGCGAGTCAGGTTATGAACAATTGCTGATTGTTCTCATCTAACCTGCCAGACTTCCGATTTTTTCAGCTTGAGAAGACGCAATCAGAAAAATTTCGACGACAGAGTGACGACAGGAAAGGAAAGAATGGACAAAGATCGAAACACGTGCGGACTCCCAACCGAATAGTTTTGAAGCACGAAGACCAAAAAAGAAGTGCACCAATACACACGAATTCGGAATTCCGTCTCAGTGAGGGCATGCTGCCATGTGCTCGTTTTTGGAAGAAGGGTAAATTGAAACAGTTTCTCGCGAAGCTGGAAGGTTTTTATTGAGGCATTTTCATTTCTGACCGACAAAGTCCGTTGGACAAACGATAACTTCAGGCCTCCCAACAAACGCTTTTCTAAAAAATTTTGTGTGCAGGTGAAAGCAATACATCTGGAAAAATTGGACTTGTAGCCTAATATTTTGTATGATTCCTAGAAAGTTGTCATCTTCTTCATAGCGTTTTTCGAATTGAAGAAAATGTCTCGGAAAATGAGTGATGTTCAGATGTGAGTTGTCTTGTCATAAACTACGGCTTACTTTGAGAAAAATCTGTGGAAAACAAGGTTCTCGAGGAAGAACGTCACTTGATGATGGGCATAAGACGTTTAGCTGCTCAAGCTGGCGATGTAACAGTCTATTAATGTAGGTGATAACAGTTATTGTTTGTTTTCCACATCTACACGTTCCACTTTTTTGCGTCATGAATCAATGGCGACGTACTGGACAGCAGATTAATCCATGCTTCAATTACGTCAAAAACATCATCCGCAGTCAGGTATAAAAAAGGACATTGAATATTAATCAAACATCAAAATGCTATCAATATTCATCAGCGACCTGCGAAGCCACACTCCTCTCTGTGTGTATGTACGCACGTCTTATCAGTCACACTATCACCCAATTTTATTTGAACGTACTCGCCTACGACTGGGCTGTTTTCCCCGCTTCTTGCCGACTAACAACGCTCAAATTTCTTCTGTGCGACAATTCAAAAATGATTGTCACAGGACTTTTGAGCGTTTCTAGTCGTTTTGGAAGTTACTTTGACACAAGGTAAGTAAACTAGCAATTCTTCAGGGAAACCACACAAAGTGTGTATTTTCACTTCTTTCAAACCTGCCAAAGTGACAGCAGCGTGTTATAATGTACAGTTCAGATTTTACATGAACTATAAACTGGAACAGATCAAAAAGTATGGAAACTATTGGATGACTGTGTACCAGCAACATAGTTCTGTTTGTTTTTTCTTGTTTCCTTCCGTTCACCAATTATATAAAAGTTTCAAGGACAACGAAGTACACTGTAGAACAGTATTGAAATATAACGTGTATGTTGCAGACGAAGTATATTTTTCTTCTGGAAAAACAAAAAAGATTCTGCGTTCGGGGGGAATCGAACCCCCGTCGAATGCTTGGAAGGCATCCATGCTGACCATTACACCACGAACGCACATTTCTAACCTGAACGAGAAGCAGTGATGTAGACAGCAGTTGGAGAGTTTTCCGTCTCTCTTCCTCTCCCTTGAAGCTATGCATAGAAAGGATAGCTGCCGTTTCTTTTCACTCTCCTCTCATTACGCGGTGTTATGCGGTTAGACATGCATAGTCAGTCACCCTATGCCCTCGCGCGCTTTCCTCACGTTTCTAACTATGCATATTTCTCAGTTTTTCTTACGCTTCTCATTCCCGTCAGTGTCCTTTGTTTTCTGTCTGCCCTGTTGCGTGCGCTTACATTTCTCAAGGTTATCCGAAGTAGACGCAAATGAGACAACCTTCCGTTCTCTTTTGTCCCTTTTCCCCACAGTTTTGGGCCCCAAATTATCGACAGAAAACGCTTCACAGGCTTCACATAGTTAGTGAATTCCGATAACTCTTTCTCTTAAAACTACAGCAAAGTAAACGCGCTTCATCGCATTAATATATTTTCATAATTTTAACATTTGTTTTTCCTTGAATACGGATGTAATTTGGTAACGCAACCCCGAGAAAAAATTCATACTCATTTCCTTATTATAATTTATATTTTCAGAACTCGTCCGATAACAAGATGTCTTCTGACTCGTCTCTCGAGCCACCTGCTAAGAAGCGTGTCCCTGAAGTCGTCAAGTACAAACTATCATCTGGACAAGGAGAAGTCGAGGTGTTCGAAATCAGCAAGGAAGCCCTCACTCAGTCAGCCGGTTTGCAAAAAATGATTGAACAAGTGGAAGTAGGCACGGACGAGGTGGTTCCTGTAGACCTACCAGCTGCCGTACTGGCCGACATAATTCGTTGGTGCGAGAAACATAAGGATGATCCGCCGTTCGAGGACGAATATCCCGATATAGATGATTGGAACAAGGACTTCCTGAATGTCGAAAGCGAAAAGCTTTTCGAGATCATAAAGGCAGCAGACATGTTGATGATCCACAAACTGCATCACTTGGCGTGCCGAAGGGTTGCTCAAAGATACAGAGGATGGTCACATCGCGACATGGGAAGATTGTTGGGATTTAATGATTGATTTCAAAGTGTATCCTTCAAAAAAAGACATCGCTACTAATAAATAATTTGTCTCCAAAGTTCTTGTTCTTTGTGAATTGGAATGGTTGATTATAAACCAAGCTGTATCTGCGCAGACTAATATTTTTCAGCTAGACTCAAATGACGGAAGCTAAAGGACCATCCTTCGTTGACTATGAATATTATGTCCGCATCGTCGCCATGGAATCAGGATCAAACCTTGGAAACATGTTGGACCGCCTCAACAAGGGGCTACAGGAGCTCGGGAAACAGGGGCTCGGATGAGTTTTGGCCTGCTCGTCAAACCATTAACCAGTTTTTAAATAAGAAAGTGTAAATTGAAATAAATAGATTACACAGCAATCTGTGAGAATTTCTTTGTTAGACAGGTGCTGACACTGTTGTGAGAACATACAAGCAGTCTCAATAACACGTGCGTGAAGCACAATCGTTACCACATGCTCTACCAAAACTCTTCGGTTCACACGAGTTTTATAGGATCCCGCATGATTAAAATCTGGAAGAATAGCAGACACATTCACTTATATATGTGCTTTACTTCACATTGCCCATACGACGGTGACCAAGAAGATGGGACATCACTCTGGGAGGGACATTTTTGAAAACATTCCAGTCAAAGCATGAAGCATGAAATGGTAACAGGAAAAACCCAGTTGTTTTCCTTTTCTGGAGTGCAGGAGCTGGATTCGTGCGGAGAAGACCTAGTTTGCAAAGTTTAAAGAAGGAAGACTCTATGGATGGATGCTGCTGCTGCTCATTCACTGAAAACACTACACTATATGTTTGTTAGGACCACCGTTCGCTGTTTCTGGTTTTCAACTCAATGAACTTTTTCCAACCCGGAAAAACCGTTTTTTTTTCATTGTGAAACTCATTACAATCATCTACACAAAACATTCACTTACATCATGTTAACTGCATGTGTAAATAGAACGCTTTGCGCTGACAATCGAAGAGAATTTGGAATAAGAATCTTACGAAACAGGAGAATAGTCCAGTGAGTGTCGGAGAGAATGGCGCATCTCTTGTGAGAACAAGTGTGAAATAAAGGGAGCCAATTGCGTTGAACAGGCTAATGAAGCTGCCAAAATGGCTGTGCAGTAGGAAAAAGAGCAGATGGATGAGGGCAAGCATGAAATGGAGAATGGGAGGTTTTTGGCGAACGGAAATGAGACGTGTCGACGGCCGCTATTTTTCAGTGCAGCCGCTTTCTCCGCTGTACTCACACCAAGCAAAATATATGTCATGACACACATATAAGCTTATGAAAAACCAATAATAACTTCATTGATCGATTTCGAAGGTAACTGAAATTGGAGAAAAAATAACAACAAATTAACAATATCAACAATAGTCATGACGCTGAAGATCTGACGATCCTTCGTAAGCGACGACAATTATTTCAGATAGAAGAACAAAAAAACAACCAATTTTGAAAAAAAAGTGTAAAACTGTTCAGTGAGATCGAGCTCGGAAGGGAAGAGAGTTGGCAGGAGAGGTGTCACTTGATTTCCCTCTCATTTTGCTCTCTTCTGATTGTGACCCGGTTTCTGCGCCGGCACACCTGCAGCTCCGGCATCTCTTGTAGTCGCATTGCTCGCGAGACGACTGCTACGGCGGTGAGGTGGCACCTCATTCTGAAAAAAAACACAAATCAGAGAAATATTAACATTTCTGAGAACTTACAGTCTCCGAGGTGTTCCGGTTCCCTGTTCTCGACGATGTTCCGGTTCCCTGCTCCGGTTTGATTTTGGGGTTCTTGTTTGCAGCCTTCCGTCTCAGATGTTCGACCTCGAATCGAAGGTCGACGACTTCTTCTTTTAATTCGGCTTGGCTTTTTTCTTTTTTTGTTTCAACAATGTTGACTGAAATAAAATACTGTGTGAGTTTCAAATTGAAAACGTACAATCCAGGAGAATCGTTGTTTCTTCTCCCGAAGTGTCCGCCTGAACATATTGACGATTCGCTCCGATACGCCATTCGAAGCGTTGTGATTGGTCCCCCGGAGGAGTACCGGTAGCAAGGAAATGGTCGAGGACGGCGAATGGAGAAAGGGTGGACAGATTGGCTCCGGATCCAGCTGGTGGGCTCGGGAACTGCGGTCCTGCAGCAGTTGAGGCTTCAAATTCCGGCGGGTTTGGGATAGCCATCTGTGGAGGGACATTTCGGTAGTTCGAGACCGAGCGTCCAGCTCAGTGACCCATTGGAGGGTGGTATCCTGCTCCGGTTTGTATATGATAGCCATGCTGGAAGTTCGGAGCCCAGGGTCCTGCGACTGGAACGAGTTGCGGCTGCGGCAATCCAGTGTAAAACGGGTCCAACAGGTGCGCCTGCACATGTGGCCCTGGAATTCCAGGTATCGGCATACCAGCGGCTGTAAAGTTGGTATGAAAAAATAAAGTTTAAAGTTTTTATGCTCACTCATTTGCTGAAAAACAGTTTGATGAGCAGTTGTATCTGGAACGGGAACTCCCGGGCGATGGTTTGGCAACATGACGAAGCAGAAAATAGAGACTGATTGACCGAAGCAGTCGAAAAACGGATAGGAATGTCAGATTTAGGAAGGAACGGTTCAACATGTAGTATGGAGTAGTTGACGGAATTTGTACGCAACACACGGCGGTAACAAAATGCGGACAGTCTGTTGTCTCACGCTGTACGACAGTAAACTGTGGACTTATAAAATTCACTTGAGCCGAAACTTCCTCTGTTTTTATGAACTATCGGTTGATTTTTGGTTATCCTAATAGAAAAATGGTAATTTTTCCAAGACACCCAAACCAATTTTTAGCCATTCGATTTTCTGTTGAAAGAGGTGCAAATATATGATAGAAAAACAAATAAAACATGATGAAAACGTCGAAAATAGGACAGGAGATTTGAAAATAGGAGGGGAAAGTTTCAAATGAAGTTGTTGGCGGGGTTACGCAACACACGACGACGAAACAATGCAGACAGCCAGCTTCTCTTCCACTCACGCATACACATTTACTGGCTAGGAATTGTTCGAAATTGGAAAGTGGAGGGTCTGAATGTTAGAGAAACTAAATTAACGAAAAAACATTGAAAATTTGACAGTTTACCTAATCGACCAATCGATTATCGATTTTCCTACTACTCGGTAAATGACTGTAGAATTTGAACAGCATTTAGAGGCATATACAGCTTTTGAACATCATTTGAGGCTCCAGACAGCTTTAGAGCATCATTTAAAAGAGTTATGCACTGTTTGTGCAACATCTAAAGGTTTTCTGCATCATTAGAACAGAAGTTGCGTTCAGATGCAGCGTTTGAACAAGAATAGGAGGTTTTATGCACTGTTTGTGCAACATTAAGGGTTTCCTGCAGCATCAGCGCATAAGTTGCATTCAGGTGCAGCGTTTGAACAGTACTTGAAGGGTCTTGCAACGTTAGAGCAGCATTTGAGCCGAGATGCAAAAGTTGAACAGTACTTGCACAATTTGAATTGCATTCAATTTTTCTAAGTCTTTTTCTCGTTTTCTTACTTCATGACTGCATTTTTCATGCGAATCTCACTGTGAAATAATTATTTCAGCATCACTCTCATGTAAAATCGGATAATAAGAAAGTGATCAGACCAAAGTCAAAAAATCTTCCGACAGTTTCCGGCAGCAGAATTTTCAAGTTATTTACGGGAAGGTTAGTGAAAATTGCCTACTTGTGTCCAGTGAAAATTGATTAACTTTACAGGTTGATTGCGAATTTCAACAATTTCAACGACATCAATCAACGTACCAGCTCCCACCGAACAGATGATAGAAATCCTAATTAAAATTTTTTATAAGTTATTTTCCCCATGTATTTTTCCTAAATTTTTTTCTTTTGTGTTTCACTTTTTTATTTTATCAATAAAGTTTGATTTATTTGACTATTTGTCTCTTTTTCGAAATGAAAATAGAAAAAAACAACCAGAAAAATCAACCACTGTTCAAACGCTGTACTGAGCTTACGCAGCTTTTGCGCATCATTAAAACAGTGTTAGAACGTCGCGTTATCAAAATGTGCGTAAATGATGTTCTAAAGCTGCGTAAATACTGTTCTAAATCTGCAGACATCAGCCGAGTAGACCGATTTTGTCACAAAATTTGTTTTTTTAAATTACGACATCGAAACCGGAACTTGTTTGATGAAGAAACGTTTCACCTGAAGATTCCCTCAAAAACCGGTTTTTTGAAATGTTGTGCTCCTGATTAATCCTGTCACGAGAAAAGTCGAATCTTTCAGTTTCCCAACTTACCTGCTAAATAAATCACTTTACGCTTCAATTCGTTAAAGAAAAACCAGTGACACGTGGGATCGGATTGTGTAACTGAATAATTCTTCAACGGATGAAGCATCAAAAGTAGAAAGGGGAAGAGGTCCAAAGAGGCCTTCAAACTGAAGTTCTATAGTTGAGGACAATCGGGTAGAGTGAAGAAGAGGAGGATGCACAAAACGGATGTTTTATGCAGGAAGAAATAAACGGCACCAGTCAGCCAAATTACTAGTTACTCAACTCACCACCACCGCTCGAAGGACATCAAGCCGGGTGTGTAACTAAAGCCACAATTTGAAAGGAGAGGCTGTCGTCCATCTGGCGAGCACATTTTCATCATCTAAAAACTTGCAGTTGGATGCACTGATTGAATCGAGAACGGAGATTGAAAAAGAAAATCGGATAAGTACTTCATGCAAGGTCGAAGCAAAGAAAATCTACAAAACACTTGCTGCCTAAATCAGAGATTACGGTAGCCGGTGATTGCGTTGCTTATCGTTTGAAGTCGAAGACAGCTCGTTGTCGATGACTTTTTTGAGCAGGCTGCCGCAAATCCCGCAAATAACGGGTTCCAATGTGTTCTTCTTGTAAGATTAAAGAAATGCAGAATATGTTTTCTCAAGGATTTTTTGAAAATCAAAGTTACACACAGTTCTCTGTCAATTAGACCGCCTCCTACTGCCAAGAAATCCATACAGACCTTGCCTTCGTGCCAAGAATCTGAGTGACAAACTGGAAAATTTATGTAATTGGGGTTCGGCAGACAAACTGATTTTTCATTTGCAAATTTGTTTTGTACAACAAATTACAAGCCTATACATTTTATTTCGACGGTATTCTGGGTTATTCATGTGTTATTCATGTGCTCCGTTTCCCAATTTCCCAATATTTCAAGAGAAAATGCGTTATTGTGTTTCTAACAAAGTAATCCATCAAATGACACGCAACTCACAATGCTTATTGAAACATTTCGCACGAATTCTTCTTACTAGTCGAGCATCTTCATATTCATTTGTAAGGCAAACGCGGAACTAAACCTACTATTTCCCTATTAACTAACGCCTTTTGCTTTTGATTCTCAATTTGAAAGTAGAGAAAAGTTTTCACCTGTTCACGCCTCCCTAGTTCCAGCTCACGGCTTCTTTCTTTCTGTATCATTGCCTAATTAGATCACACCGTGACTCGAAACCATCCAACTGAACTGATTATACAAGATATTTTTCTTTTCGAATGTTGATGCCCTCACAATGAGTAAGAATCTTCTGCCCAACATTCATTTAAAAATATCTAGTTGTAGTCAGATTTCTAGTAAAAAAATTATTAGCCACCTTCAGAATCAGAAAATGAATTTGTTCCGGTTAACGTCCAAACTTCTTCTCGTTGTAGAGGATCTCTAAATGAAACTTCTACTGATCACTTTCACAGTCAGAGGAAAGCGTGAAGTGACACGTTTGGGAATCCAGCCCACTGAGTGTAAATGTCACTGATTGGTGTTCACAACCGTTACTCTAACCGTTCAATTGAAATCGTTGAACTAGTCCAATTGATGATATTGCACATCTCTATTGATACATGCGGAGGCCTCTAACCTTGAGTCAGTGCCAGCTTTGTCTGCCTCACATCGTCTCTTCATTCTTTCTGTTCCTCTGTTTTTCTTGTCTGCTTCCACCGTCGTCGCGCTTCCCTCTTTTGCCCATTTTCGAGAATTTCATTCCATTTTTTGTCGCATTCGTCGGCTCTCTCACTTCATTGACGCGCTACTACGGTTAATTAGAAAACATTTCTTCTGACCGATTAAATTCTATTTTTGAGCGAGGATTGTTCTGAAAACTCAGGGGAGAAGTTAATAAGTTTCCTACACTGCTCTCAAATGAAATCGATTGAGTACAATCTATGAAAAAAACAAAGTCAGCCCCGTTTTTTGCGCTTTGAGCCCACTCATTCCGAAAATGACCGTTTTCTGTGTGGAACACGTACATATTTTCTCCACGTCATCTGCTCAAATCCTTCTTTAAGATGAATGACCTCAGAATCCGTTTCCATCCCTCTTCTTTCTAATCCTTCTTCCCACACATCACAAGAATTTTAGTTTCTCCAGCGTTTATATGCCTCGAAATTGGCTGCCCTATTCAATAATTCAACGATTATTCTCCAGAAGTGCTCAAATGCACGGACACTGACACTTAGCGTCCTCTCTTCGTCAATGTCTCTTCTTTGTTTTTTCGTTTCTCTGCTAGTCTCGCGACTGTGAAGCACATTCAACCGTGTGGCGAGGCCAATTTTTAATTATCTTCGCTCTCGCTTTATCTTCTTTGTTGTAGCTTCACGTTTCCATATTGATTTCCGCTTTTTGATTTTCTCACAACCAATAGGATGCGCTCTCAAAGGGCAACTGTTCTTGAAAAGTCTTGAAAAACTACGTATCGAGTGTTGGCGTCTTGTCACTCACCTTTTCTTCTTCACTGATTTTTCTACTCCCAAGTTTCCCAAACCTCTGGAAATAGATTAGTATGAACTCTTCTTCTTAATATTTTCTCTCATCATCTTATCTCTCTCATATCGCTTGTCTGCTCTTTTTTCTAGCCTGAAATCCAGCAAGTTCTTTAACTCTTATTCAATGCCTGTTCTTAACTCTCTCTCTTTCTCAAAGTATATCGTTTTTTTTCAAACATCTTGATTGTGAACACTTACTGCTATTCCAGTTAGGTATTTAAGTCCTTTCACAGACAACAACTTTCAGAAGCATCTTGGGTGACAATGCCTGCTCTTGACCGAGCGGCATCGCTTGCGGATGCCACAGAATATACTTCAGTTCTTCAAATCTTAAGAGAAAAACCTCATTATGCGTTCAAACTCCGGGAGGCTCAGAGCATTATTCTCCAAAACCGTGCAGTCCCACCACCACCGGAAACACCGTATATCCCACCGCTTTCTCGCCGCCGTGGTCCGTCACTCTTACCATATCGCCCACAACTACGACAACGGACAAGAACTCTTCCGCAGCAATTGAACGAATCACAGCTTGTTCCCAAATCGTCCCCAAAAGAAACACAAACCGCTTTAGTTCAAGAAGCCGTTCTAACTGATGAAACCCCTCCTCCAGTTGTTGACACGCCGCAAATTGATTCCCTCCCACCATCTCGCAGTACTGAAACAGGGTCGTCGAGTGCGGACAGTTCTGATACAAGCATCGAAAATCAGATTCAATGTTCGTTTTACTTTCCGTTTCTCAAGTCAAACTTTGTTTTTTTAAGCTGAAAGAAGTCCATCGCCAGAGGAAGTGTCAGATTGCGAGCGCACACGACAAGTCGACAGAGCGTATTTCAATAGGAAGAACCAGAACAGTGATGGTAATACTGGTGCCGAAAACACTCCAAGCTCAGATGCGGAAAGCAGTTCTTCTGTGGGAAACCAACCTCAAAATGAAAGAGGTATGATCTCAGCACAAAAGTGGCGAAAGATCGGCGAAAGCGCTCGCCGATTATTCGCCGATAGTTTGCCGTTTCGGTGGGTGATCTGAAACGAAATCAGGGCCGTACAAAGCGATTTCTCGCATTCGTTGATCATAAAGATGCCGAGAAGTTGTTATTGCGAGGGTACAATGAGAAAAAGCAGCGTTAGAGAAATTTACAAAAAAAGGATATTATGAAACTTTGGCTCTGTTCGGGTTTAGCGGTCCCAAGCGGAAATAAAGGTCCCAAAAAGTGGGTCCGGTCCCAAGCGGAAAAAAGGTCCTATAAAAAGTTTAAAGGTCCCATAGAAAACAAAACGGTCCCAAGAAAAGGAAGGACTTATGTTTGTAAGAAGTCACATAAAAAAAAAGATTCCATGTAAATTCAGTAGGGTCAGGTATTACAGTAGAACCAACTGTGTTTTGGTAACTAATAATGGGTGTGGGTAAGATCACAGGGATATAATTGGCTGAAACTTGGCAGAGGAGTAGAGTACAGCACCAACAATCGAGATTCGAGAGTTTTCTCTCAAGCCATTCAAAAAACCAGTCTCTTTTCTGCATGTATCGGTCACCAAAAGCTTATCCCATAAAAAAGCTATCGGATCCTGCCTATTGGGACCGCAACACACCCTTCTGCCAAGTTTCAGCCAAATCAATCTAGGTCACTTCACACTCTGAATTGTTCATTTTCTGGAAGAACCTTTGATTAAACTCGACAAAACTGAAACAAAACAAAAATATCTGTTTACCAACACGGAAAAATAAAAATTGAAGACATAAAAAATTACTTTATAGTTTTCATGGGACCTTTAAATTTTTATGGGACCTTTTTTCCTGTTGGGACCTGCTCCTTTTTAGGGACCTTTATTTCCGGTTTTTTTCTATGAAGGGACCGATATTTATTTCTTGGGACCTCTAAACTTTTTATGGGACCTTTATTTCCGCTTGGGACCGAACCCCATTTTCGGGACCTTTATTTATTTTTTTGGATCAATATTTATTTTTTGGGACCTCTACTTTCCCCATGAGACCTTCATTTCCGCTTGGGACCGTTCAACCCGAACAGAGCGGAAACTTCTTGTACTTGGCAAAAACCAGCTTGATATTTGTTATTTTTTTGGTTTTAGAGGAGAAGCGTTTTACTAGTTAGCATTATCGTTCAGAGCTGCAATTCCAAAAATATTCCTGACTTTTGCTACAAAGTCATTCGTTTTGCCGGCGTCTAGGCTGTACCATCTCCCTAGTGCGATGAAATCTCTTTTTCAATTTGCTGTGAAGTGCCGCGATGATCTGAACTCGCTGTGTCTCAGCAGCACTTGACAACTCTCGGCTTTCAGACGCCGCTATGTTTAACGTGTGCCGAATGGCCCGGTGCGGGATCGGCCCGTTCGCTGACATCTTTCAAAACGGCGCGAAATCGGCGAACTCGCCGATTTTCAGGGCGCGCTCGCCAATCGTTCGCTGACTGTTGCATCGGCAAGTTCGCCGATCGTTTGCCGTTCTCGGCGCGTTCGCCTTTTTTTCGCCATTTTTGTGCTGAGTTGGTAATACCGAGGCAGAGCAATGACAATGTGTTTCAGAGAATGTGCGATTCGAACTTGTACATCCCGTCCCACTTTGGAACTATGGAAGTCACGAGGCTGATCGCATCTGTGACAGCTGTGTGCTCAGACCGTCTTCGCTGATTCGACCCTTTTTCAATCTGAGAGTCACTCCCCGACATATCATGAAATTCTACAGTCAACCGAACCATCCTTGGGCCCCGCCTTCCCTGATTAAGGTACCGGGAAACTTGTGAAGCAAGCATAATGTTTCCTTTATTCAGATCAATCAACAACCAAACGTGGTGACACATGAAGGAGCACCACAAGCATGGGATTTGACATTCTTGGAGTTGATGCCTCATCAGATCAACTTGTCTTTGATGACTTTGCGTCAAATTTGCGACTACGATCCAGAACGCTCTGCTTTCTCAGTTGTCCGCAGAACAACAGAAGAACTCTTCCAGCAGGAATTCTTTAATTTCTGCTCCCAGTTCATCGGCAATGAGCAATGAGCATTAAACAGTTCGACACAAAGGGGGTTTCTCCGTTTCAGTGAAGTGTGTTAACAACATTTAGGAGCGCTAATAGTGCTCATCAGATCCCTTTTCTCATGTTCAGTTCTAAAAACGCTTGTATGGGCCACATTCAATTATTGAATTCTACGCTTTTCCCTGAAAAAAAAAAATCAAAGAACGGTGCAGAAGGCGCCAGTTTTCAGCAACAAAAACCTGAGCCGTTCCTAATCTTCTTGTCATTCGCTAACTGATTTCACCACGCACGGGCTCCCAACCGCTACGTAAAGCAATCGCGCTCCGCTAAATGCCTACCTTAACCCGGAAGAAGATTTCACTTTTTTTCAAGTTTTCCCGCCGGAAATCGCTGATCCTGTTCCTGTTACTCAAATTACTTTTTTCTGCAAAAAATCGAAAGGAACAATTAATTTCAATTTTTGACACAAGAACATTCAATTGTTCCGTGCAGAAACGTCGGAATTCCGCCGATAAAAAAATTTGCGCGTAGAATATGGTGTTTACATAATTCGAAATCCCAAAGTTTTTGCGAGTTTTTTGGTTGCGTAACGCCGCTGCGCAGCGAAAAAAGGGGCGCGTTAAAATGAAGGTAGCGATTGGGAGCCCGTGACCACATGAAGTCGGTAATTTAGATAATTCATTAAAAATTTCAATCAGTAACTTTCCACTGAAAAATTCGAAAATTTCCCATTTCAAAACTCATTCCTTATGTTGCAAAACATATCAGGTTTTTTTGACATCCAGTATTTCGGCAGACTTTTGCAACACTTTATGCTCCGATATTATTTTTTTTCATTCAAAATGGACGCCGGCGAAAGTAGTGCTTCACTTTTAAAAAACTACGATGGCTACCCATGAAACTTAATCAAAATACATTAAAACCGTGGTTTTTTTTGAAGGCGCAGCACGACTTTTTCGTTTTTCGTTGCGAGATTCACTGCCAAAAATTACTCCATTGAGCATTTCAAATGAAAAAAATAATATCACTCCATTATTTGGATTCTTTTCAACAAATCACTGTCTTATTACTCTCCCCGCCATAAAAATGACTGAAACTGCTTTTCATGTTCCCGAATACCTACGATTAATCCAAACAACCACAACTGTTGAAATGTTACTAATTTGATACTGTCTTACACTTTCTTCACAAATTCTTATGTTTCCACCATCTTTGTTTCTCGGTTGTTCAAAAACGATTTACTGACATTTCATTTCTGCACTCACCATTTTTTTTCATTTGAAAACAAAAATCTGATTGTATTTTTTGTGTTCTCATATTTTCCCTTTCATTTTTCTAATTTTATTCGGGAATGAAGAGAAAAACAAGAAAAACTAGACGAAACGATACTTTTGTCGGGAAATTTTCCATCCCTTTCTCGCCTTTTTCGGAGATACAACGGGAGATAGCTACTGCGAAGGCTGCGCGGGCACCTTGCGCACAAATGTTAGCCGCAAGTGCGCAGTCCGGGTGTTCTCGACTAATTATACCTACAAAGCGGGCAAACCCATTCCGGGAGAAATGACAAAATGGACTATTTTCGACGATTTCCTTTAGAATTAGTTAAGCGAACATTCGTGAATTAGTCGTTTCGCTTAGCTAAAGAACACATTTTTGACAATAAATCGATAATTGAAACTCCAGTTTAATGACCAAGGAGAGTAGCTATTTTTTTAGAATTTATCAAGCAAAACAGTCTGTTTCCAGACGTCTGCTTTTCAGAATTGCGCATGCGCTGAGAAAATCCCGCGAAATTCAAATTTGAAAGTTATTTTCTTTAGTATTACATAAAGTTATTGGCTGGAAAGACGAAGCCGATGGGCAATTTTCATAGGCAAGTTTTCATAAAAGAACGCGATTTGATGGATGCAAAAGAAGAGATTATTTGATAGTGGTGTTGCTGTCGTAATAGTTAGTCTTCTTTGATGCTGTTCAGGAAACTGATGAGATTCTTGACACCGCGCAGCAAGACGATAACTCTCTGCTTCCCTCCCTGCAAAAAATGAATGTAATCTGATTTGAGGCAACCGACTAGGCGGTGAACAAGGAATTAAATAGGTAGCAGGTCAAATACGAAACGTTCCCGAAATTTCTAAAAGAAGTGAATGAAAATACTCGTTCGGATTGTTAAAACTGAGCTACCTTACCTCTGATTTTGGCTGCAATCCGATGTCGAGAAGTTTCTGGAGGTCAGCTGTAAGAGCTTGGAGAGTTGTTTTGTATGGCACACGGTCAATGGTAGGAAGCCGTTCCTGAAAATACACAAGTTACGTCTCCTAAACTTGATTCTTTTCTTACCCAACTTCTCTGATTTATCATTGTCTCACATTGATGTTTCAGTGTATCGAAAAATGCCTGAAAAATTAAAACTGTCAGTTCAAAATCAAAAAATCTCTCTTACGTGATATTCAACTGGCAAGTTCTTCTCAATCTGATCTATTGGGCGGAGCGTGTATCCGAACAAGTTAGCAGATTGTTCGAGGTTCTGAATATGACAGGAGTAACACATCGGTTTGTTAGCCATTGTCAGCAAGTGAGGTATTTACGAGAGCTGGCTGCAAGCAGAAATCGTTCCTTCGGGAGTCAATGACAACAAAGATGGACAAATCGAAGGAAAATAGATGAGGTACTCAAAGCGGCCACACTAATTTGCTCTGAACATTCGCTTTTCTAACCAGAAGGATGAATGGGATTTTGCCGTGTGAGTAGAATATAGTCGACGGCAAAGCTCTTCATTTCAATGTGAAATGCTGGGAGAATGAATGAGAAAAGGGAATATAAATCAAAGTGTCTTCAATGAGTCAGGGCCCAGGCGAAAATGGAAAAAGTCCATTTCGAAAGGGTAAATTGATGAACGGCTCCATTTTGAGAGCACTCGGTAATTGGGTTTTGAAAATACGCTGCAGTTGGGAGATTGATGTTTCTGTGAAGACTGAATGGACCGGATTGAATGGGGATCAAAACTTGAGCAGTTCCTTCATTTGGAACACGGACGAAAACAAGCAGAAAAAGCGAAATTCATTTATTTATGAAAACAGGCAGGTTATCTTTCAGAAAAACAATGTTCGGAAGAAGAACAAGAGTGAAACTGGGATTGCTTTACAGGTTGCCAACAGTGCCGCTTCCATTGTTCCCGTTCAAACGTTCCCCTTCTGTTTTCTGGAATTCTCATTACTCATGACGGTATTTTCTGTGATGAGTAAGCGCTTTCCCTGATATATTGGTCGAATACGTTTTCTCAATGCTTTCGTTGGCTTTCCTTCAAATTCATATTTAGCTTTCATATGTAAAGCATACCCTTTTCCTTTTGGATACGAGCACCAAGGATTAATATCACTACTCAACCTTATAATTACGGATTTCTCGCAAACAGCATAACATTCATTTCAATTCACAATCTCTATGGCTATTCCTACTACTTTTGCTCCCCCTGAAAACGGTCGAGTCGTTCCTGCCCCAACAACTCGCTACAGAGTTACTAGTATACCCGAGGGACAAGTCGCTCTGATTTCCGAAGAAATGGATAGTCTGCTAGATCCGCGTGTAGTTCTCTCTGCTCAACTCAGTCACACCTTGAGTGTGCGTATTGGAAGAGAATTTGACACAAACATGCCCAAACTAGTGAATGTAAGTTTATATGAACGTTTCAATAACAATTTTCTATAATCTCAGGACGATTTCCTTTGTCGTGCTCAGCAGTGGAAGGACTATCTGGATAACGGAGCTTGGGTGAGCTATTTCTATATTATTTAATAATTCAAAATTACAGCAACGATTGAATCAGTGTGACAAGGTTCCAGCTCAACAAACTGCGGCCAGTATCCATCAACATTACCGTACTCTGTATAAACTAGGAAAAGAAGAGAGATGCACGGTACGTCAGAATGTTTTCTCAAAAACAACCAATGACATTTCCCGGTTTTCAAAAACATGCAGCAGAAAATTTTTGTTAAAATCTTTTTCAGTTCGGGCTCGAGAACATACTTCTGAATTTGCAAGACCTCATCCGTCTCGAAGGCTTCTTCGTTACCCTTGGTCACTGAACCTAATTGTAAACAATATACAGTTCAATTCATCTTTATTCATTCAACAAAAATCGAATATAAACGGTATAAATCAAATTACCCGTTGATAAATCAGTGAACTATTCTAATTTTAACTAGAACGCATTCGTCCTGAAAGAAAAAACCTTGATACGTTTTAGAGACAAGAATTAGGGCACACGTGCGCAAAAAGAGAAAAAGGCACTAGGTTGGTCGGGATGGGAAGGAGAGCGACGTCAACGTCGTCTGGGAAGCAAATATGTTAAATTTGATTTGACATGATACTGGTGAGTGAAGGAGGGGTAAAACGCTGTTAGTGTTATCCGTAAAGTGAGAACCCTTTCGGAAAATGATAATTAGTAATGAAGGTAGTCAGTTGGTTGAATTCACAAGTCAACGAGAGACGCCGGTTCAGCGTGTTTGTCGATTCTTCGGACACGACGGATTGGCTGTTGGACTTCCTCGTTTTCATCGTTGAGAGTCTCGTCTTCCTCTTCGTCGACGAACACGTCCTCTGGCAAGTCTTCAAGAGAGTTGTAACCGGAAACCGGCTTATCCACTGAAACAGCATAAATTGTCATGATTCGGAAATGAAACACTCACAGTCCAGTCGAACCGTCACATCCTCGTTCTTGACAACTTCGGAAACCGACGTGTATCTGGAGAGTCGGTTGGCGTATCTCTCTTGCTGTTTGGCAACAAGTTTCGGCGGAACCTTGGCTCTTTTCAGTCCTCCGTCCCATTCCAAATCGACAAGTCCTCCCTTATTGGCAATCTCTTTCTTCACTCGGTTGGCAAAGTCCACGGCGTCTTCGTCAGCTCTCTTCGTCATTGGGGGCAAGTACCAGACATTGCAGATGATTGCCCAGGAAGTCATCATGCGCATGATGTATCCGAACCACGACTGCTCAGAGCTGTTCCAGAAGGCGTCACCGAATCGAGAGTCGTATTTCATGGCAATTGGGTAGATAGTCGTCTCGATCTGAATTATCAATGATGCAAACTTGCTACTTTTTTTTTTACAAAATCAGATTCCCCTGATTCTAGTTTATACCTCGAAGGACCCCTTCTTGAACATCATAACAGAAGTGTTGTTGATGCATGTACCCTCCGGGAAGATGAGAATCGGCAGTTTGTCCGGATCGTTGCAGTGGTCCTTGAGTCGGTCGGCCACAACCAACCGATCCTTGGCCTCGCTTCTCTCAAACCAAATGTGACTTGATGCACGTGACAAAGCTCTTTGAATGACGCCGAGCAGACCTGAAAACCCGCGTGTTGCTTCCTGTTCCTGTTAGTTCTGGGTATACCGGCATGCTTTTGACCGATAAGGGCGTAGACATTGTCGATGGACAGAATGAGTGCGTCAATCGGAGAAGTGTGGTTGGCAACGCAAATTCCCTGTCGCTCCGCCTTGAAGTGTTCGTCATGGAAGTAGACGACAGCTGTGATACTTCTCGACAGGATCCGGTAGCATATCAGCATACACTTGTGGTTCAGCTTCCTGAAAACAACAAGAACTTTACTTTTACACTGAACGTGTCACTCACTTTTTCCAGTGTCCAACTGGCACCAATCCGATTAGCGCTGTGGAACTGACCAGGAAGACTAATCCAATGCAGAAAATGGTGAAGCGAAGTGGTAGCATGACGCAGTAACGGAACAAAAACCCAATGATCCAAAGAGCACTCAACTTCCAGCTGAAAACAAATGGTTTTTGCTGGCAAATAAACAGAAAAAGAACTCACTTGACAAACTGATAAAACTTGATGCTGGTTCTGGTCAGCATGTTCCAGCTCATCAGTTGTTCTGCTTCGAACCGGCTCGTCACCTCGTCTTCGATAATCGCTTCCATGCCGGCCTTCACAAAGTCCACAGAATCCCGGATTGCAGCCCATCCTCGACTTCTGACGAACACCTCATCAGGAATGTCCTCAGCAAAGTTATCGTCGAGATAGATTTGTGTTTCACGTTTGATGATTCCCACTGAAAAAGTAGAATGGCATGCCATGAACATTCCAATCATTAATTGAATTACTAACTGGTCAGTTGACCAATGGCTAGAAATGTAAAAAGGTTCTGATTTGGGAAGAAAGAACTGATTAAGATCAGATGAAATCAAGAAAGAAGAACGATAAGAAAAGAAACTAACTAATAACTAATTGTATTGTATTGTATCACCGTCTGGTTTGTGTTTGTCTCTTAACAAAAAGCTTGGAATGGCAGCCAAAACATATACTGACCAAGGCACTGTAACCCCTAATCTACCCGCGACAACATACATGTGCTGCTCTCCGACATCTTCCGATTCCGCTGTAGACTGCACACCGATCCGACCGAAGCGAGACCTGAAAACAAAGACCCAGCCTCACAACACAAAGAAATGGGCATGCAAAGCGGCATGCAATTGCTGGAGGAGCCACTCACTTGTGGACGATCCGAACTTCCGTTTCAAGCAAGACTCATCCCCGAAGTCCGAGTCAACCGATGGGATATCCTCTCCAGAGTCATGGCTGTCCGTCTCCGATCCGAGCACACTACGACCGTCGACTTCATCTTCGACTACTTCCGTCGCTTCCAGTCGGGCCGTTTCCAGTTCATCGTCTTCTTCTCCCAATTTTCCGAGGAAAAACGTGTGGTTCACAGAACTTTCCTTTCTCTTGATCTTCTCGGTTGTCTTGATTTGACGTGCTCCCCACTGAAAAGGAAACGTGGAAAACTACGATAATAATCGTACACTCAAAAGTCAAAGTTTGCTTGTTATCACTAGAAATCTGACCATCAGACCATATTTCTGTCCGCGATAAAAGAAAAATGAATGAACACCGGACCAAACGTGATTGCGCTGAGAGATATGATATTTTGTGATATGATATGGTATGATCCACTTGGAAACGTTGTCTGAGTCCAGTCGATCAACACAATTGCATAATTCATGTTCTATGTACCTTAGGTTGGTACTTTTCACGTGAACAAGACGGACCACAAACTATTTTATTAAAAACTCACTTCAAAGATGTTGATGAGGGTGTCGACGTACATCTGTCGGAGGCCAAGAGATTTTCCGAATGTAGCGAGGATAATGCATAGAAGGACGGTGAGTGCCACTGGTGGGAAGGCGAATGTGCTGAGCACGAAGAGCAAATGCTCGAGTCCAAGCATGCCGCCGGTGTGTTTCCTTTTGTGTTTTTCCGGTGCTCGAAGTGACTCTGAAAAATTTAATGATTGAACGGATGCGTTTTTTCAACGAAATTCGAGTAGAGCAGAGGCAACTTCAAGAAAATGTTATCATTTGTGGTGCAGTGGGTTGAAATGAAACGGCACAGTTCCAGAGACTCTCGAAACCGAGAGAAAATGATAATAAGAGTGAAGAGAGATGGGGAATGGGTATGAGTGACAGACATTCCGAAAACACCGCAAAATGGGTTTGATAAGAGAGAAAAAGACACTTGAACTTGACACGAGGTGCAGAAAAGTGCAACAAGAAAAAAGAAAAGAGAAAGGTTTTCTCGATTCTTTTTGACCCATTGATCACAGGTTCAGCATTAGAAACGAATTGCTTTGTGGCCGACTGGCTCACATATCTTGATAGCAAGGCATTTGTGGATTAGATAACATGAACAGAGACACATATCGTGAGAAGAAGAGATTATCATTGGGGCGGAATAACGAAAAATGCTGTCAAGCGAGGGGCCTCCTTGCACCCGGAATGATCACTGCAGTAGCCAACGAAATTACGTCATGCTGATGTGATAAGTCGGTTGGTCTACGAGTGGAACGAGTAGGTTGGAAGCAGCAGTTGTTCTTCACGGCGGGGTGTAATAGAGGAAACATGCACTTGGTCTTTGACACGAAACGGGAAATGTGTCGAGAGAAGCGGAAAAAGAACGGCCAATTGGCAACTCGCGAAAACGGGGCGAAGGGAAGAAGAGAAAAGAAGAAAAATAACGAAACGGTAGTGTGTCAATGCCTTGTCACAAAGGGGAACGGACGCATGAAAAGAAGCAAAAACAAGCGAATAGTGGAACGGAAACGATATGAACTCATTACTGCGAAAGCGAACGGGTCACATTCGTGTTGGGGTGCGCGGTAGGGCGCGATTACTGAATCGCACGAACGCCTCTTGCGATGTGCAACTTTTTGCTTGTTTTATGCAGGTTCTCTGCTATTACCTTTGTTTTTCGCACACTAGACAATTCATGCATTTCGCAATGACAAAGCGCACACTAAACTTACGTCACCGTAAATTTATAAGAGAATTCTTGCATTTTACATCGCCGGTAACGTGTTTTCTAACAAGTAAAAGTCGGTAAGTCGCCGTGCGATTGATAAAAAGTGATCTTGAAAATGAATGGAAAACTGATTTGCGGCGGTTCCACAAAACGGCAGAACGCCCGCCGCTAAAGAAATGACTTGAGACCGGGTGGGAGGTTACCGGCTGCCAATTCAAACCGACAGTCTACACGTGACCCGCCGACTCGTTTACTCATGCGAGGGCCGCGGGGTGAGCTGTCCGCAATGTGGCGTACTATGTGGTGTATCCTCACCAACTAGTAATGGTGTCTGCCTCGCGCAGAAAAAAGCGGAAATAATGGAGGAACTGGAAAGAACACTGGCCACAACTATCATCTAGCAAGTTGTTTGATGATAGTAATGTTGACAGAACTTGTCACTTATCAGTTTTATCAATTTCGCAGATTTTGCAGTTTCTAACTCGTAATTTGTGTCTTGCATTCGCCATTCCCGCCGGGTTTTTGATGAACTAAGCAAAATGAGGTGTTTCCCGTCTCGCGCCTCCCATCTGCCGGCGACAAAACGTTTTTCTTGTTTTCGTTTGTCAAGGAAAAGTGGGGGTCCAAAGGTTCCTGAGAGATCACTGATTGTGGATATGGTGAAACAATTTGTGATGCATTACAATCAATCCGACCTCTTGCAATATCATCTCTTTGTGGCCTCTTCCCGGGATGAAAGACGCTTTCGATGGTGACAAATCACACGGGAGCAGGAGCACGAGCACTTAGCGTCGAAAATCGCGCCTCCTCAAGTTTCCGAACCGAGAGATGGGAACCAATCGTGTTTTTGTTCGCCATTTCTCTCCGTAGTTTGCAGCCATTCAGTTAGTTCGTAAAGTTGTTGTTATTGCTGTTGTTTCTCAATCTGCCCCCGCTTCTGCGGCCCCTCCGAACATCGTTTCCGCTCAAAACTGAATTTCTTCCTTTTATCCCGAATGTCTCGTTTCTCGACTTGTCCCAGTTTAGCCGCGAGTGTTTTTCACGAAAAAACAAGAGAAGGGAGAAGATTGACGGAATGAATGAAACCTTATCGGTTTTGTCACAGAAACTGAAACAAACAACATCGGAGAAGAAGATCGGAATGATTGGTTTTGGACCAAAGGTGGAACAGACAGTTGTTTACTCGATTCGCGGTTCGGACTGGGCACACGGAGAACGGAGCAGACAGTATAGACCAAAAACGGTCAATCTCGTACTACCAACACTGTTCACGTTTTCTGGTATGTTCTTTCACATGAACGCAGCATGCCCCTTTGTTTACTACTTGATCTTGGCAGTTCTGCAACTGTAACACATCAAGAACCATTTCATAAGACAGAGAAAAGATGGGGGAAATTGAAAAAAAAGTTACAATCGGAGCACGACATCTCGCCGTTCTCAAACTCACACTTCCATATGGTTCCAATTCAATATCTATTTTTCTCAAGTCCTGAGCGTCCGTGATGTTTTCAATACTTTGGAGACGTGCAAAACTTTCCAATCTTTTGAGCCGTACTCAACAAAGCGTCAATAACACTAACATTCCCATATGTACTAGAACGTATCCCTTTGTACTCTATGCAAATCATTCCGCAAAAAAACGAAATAAACCGTTTCCCAGTCCCTCACTCTCTCTCCGTCTTGTCATACCCTCTCCGGCCAAATCGAATCGTTCCAATTATTCCCGAGAACAGTCCACGTTGGAGGAAAAGAGGTGGAGGGGAGTGACCTTCGCTGGTTTGCTGCCTACCCGACCCACTTTTCCGCGAAAACTTCCTTCCTCTATTCACTCGTATCCAATCTATACGTTGTTATGTTACGTTCTCCTCGCTTTTGATTTCACTTCTTCTCGCGAATGTTCCGTTTTCTTTCAGATGATAAAGGTTCTCATCATCTCACTGCTTGCAGTTGCAGTTCTCTCGAAAAAGGAGAAGGAGGAAGTCAAGGACTTGTCTCATGGTGAGAAAAGTGAATATAAAAGAATGACGTTAGACAGGAAATTTCAGGATACCCAAGTGCTATCGAGTGGGTTGAGTTTGACAAGGCAGTTGGAATCGCCAAGGATCTGAACAAGCCAATCTTCTTTTTGATCCACAAAACGTGGTGTGGAGCTTGCAAGTGTAAGAAAAGAAAATAGAAAGAACCAGGTGATAAATGATCAAGAAATGTTCAGCTCTGAAGCGTGAGCTGAAGACCTCGCCAAAAACTGATGAACTCATCATTCTGTCCCGCAAGTTCGTCATGGTCAACGTTGAGGATGATGAGGAGCCAGAGGATCAGAAGTATGCTCCAGATGGAGGCTACATCCCAAGAATCTTGTTCCTCGGTTAGCGGAAAGAAATGATATATGAGGAAACATAACAATTCAGATACCGATGGAAACCCACTGAAGACCAACAACGAGCAAAAATACAAGAACAACAAGTACTTCTACCCACTGCCAGCTCAGATCATCGATGGAATGGAGAGAGCTCTTCTTGAGTTTGGAATTGATGAGGTAAGAGGAAATAGAAAGGGAAAATGGGACAAATGAGCAATCAGTGGTGTTCAGGAGCCAGTGAAGGGAGAATCAAAGACCGAGAAGAAGGAGGAGAAGAAGGTCGAGAAGAAGGTAATCCGAGGATTTAGGGATCACTTTGATTTGTCACTGATTGTTGCGAGTAGTTAGTCAACAAATGAGCTGGAAAGCAAAAAGATTCTTGGTTGGTAGGACCGGAAAGAAAAAGTTGTCATGCTGTCATGTATCACGTGCAATTGACATTAGATGTTGTTTTGCGTTTCAGATAAAAATAGAATATCTGAAACAGACTGATACAGAAATACCTTCCCCATCACTTTTTTTGATTGAGGTTGACTGAAATACGGTGATTTATGATTAGGCAGAGATCACGTCACAGTTGATTAGATTAGGTGACTTTGAACAAATGTCGAGCAGCTGTTTCGGTCTTCAAGTTTACATGACGTCAGTTCACGTGAAAGTTCAATAGAGATTAGAGAACATTCGCATCAGAAACAATGGTTCTTTTTCTAGAAGGAAGAGAAGGAGGAGAAGAAGAAGGAGAAGGCCGAGAAGAAGGAAAAGAAGGTACAGTTGGTAGTCTGATGGAGGGATGAGATAACTTTGAAAATTTAGGAGGACAAGAAGAAGGATGAGAAGAAGAAGGACAAGAAGGAGGACAAGAAGGACAAGAAGGATAAGAAGGATAAGAAGGAAAAAAAGGAGAAGAAGGAGAAGAAGGACGACAAGAAGTCCAAGAAATCCAAGAAGGAGGAACTGTAAATTCTCTTTTGAAAACACCTTCCATTTTCATATCACTGGTTTGCACTGTGTTTCTTCCAAAACGTTTCAATAATTCGTATATCAAAATGAGATTGTAGTGATTTAACAAATTCTGGTAAAATATGTAAAACGTTGCCCCTTCTCTCATCTCCATTTGAGCATGCATAATAAAGTTACATTTTTTCTGAAATCGTCTCTTCCTCATTTCATTTCGTTCTCTCTTTTCTTGTTCTTCGTAACATTGAGTTGACTAACTGAGCCAGACAATCGAGATCTGTTATTGAGAAGCAGGCGGAGTGAGCGAACTCCTTCAATGGCGGTGAGCAATACTTGTTCCCTTCTTCCGTGGACTTATCTGGCTACGTGCATAATTATTCAACGATTAGTCGGTTCTTCCTGCTCCCACAACCATTCACCAGTTTATGAACTAGTATTAAAAGTGTTTTGCTTCTCACCTGACATGTTTGTTTTCATCTTGAAGTTGCTGAACTTCTGAACATCTTAACCCTAATGACATGCTTTACAAGTAACTCGGCACAAGACCTAGTTCTCAGAATAGGAAATCGCAGATTTCCGCCGGTTTCCGTCAGTTTCCTGTATAGGACGGATTTTCCCAAAAATTGTTACTCTTAGTCACGGAGCCAATAAAGTCCCTCTGAAACAGTCAAAATTTTTTTCAAAGAACGTATTTCGTAATTCAGTTAGATTGAAAACATGTGACGCAGTGTTTTTGTAAGCATTAGGTTGAGGACAGGTGAAAATGATACAGATTCTAGTTGACGTTGTTTGATTTCTTATCTTCCCCAGTTTTCCCTGTTATCAGTAGGCTCTACCACTCACTCGAGAAGTATAAATCCTAACGGATTACCAAACATTCCGCTCGAGATGAACCTACACTTTGTCATGAATTTTGCGGACAATAGATCCATTTGCCTTCCGGCCATCAGATAATCCGTCATGTGATTAGTCGGATACTTGTGAGTCTTACAGAGTTCCCCCACATTTCCTGTTTTTTCTTACTTCACTGCCCATCTGCTCTCGGTGCTTCATCTTCTCTTCTCAGACACCCACACCGTCACAAATTTCCGGACTTTCTTCTTCTTTCAACTTGACTCATTATTTTCTTGCTCACTTTCCACTTCTTACTCCACTTCATTCTGAGCCCAGTATCTTTGTCTGCCCATAAAACCAGAAAGTAAAAATAAGGAAACTACACACTTATTACGCCCGAAACCCCCAAGTTAGTCATTTGTTATGTTTGTTTCCCGTCGGATTGTTGATCATGTCTGTCTGGCCATATCTTTGCTTTTCAGAAGGCAAAAGTAAGGGGCAAAAGTGGAGGAGAGTGAGAAAAGCGCATAGTCCCTAGGGGTACGATACGAAGAAAAGCGAGACGTTTTTGCCATTCGGCTTTGGTTATTATCGCAAGAACACTTTGCTCTCTCGCTTCCTTTTTTAGTTTTTGTTTTGTCACGGGTGAGAACTTTTGATCGGGGAATTGGAAAATAAGAACTGAGAGCCAAAGAGTCAAGACTTACTTCTCTGTTCATCTACCCGCCCGTCCCTACTAAATCGAGTTTTCGAACTTTCAAAATGTTGAACTGAAGTGAACTTCCTTCTGCAAAAAATGCGGAACATCGTTTCCTCCGTGTTTTTCTTCCTTGCCAAGAGCCGGCTCAAGCCGAGAAATTGAATTCGAGGGTCTGTCATGCAAAAGACAATCAAAAGTTCTCGTGAACACATGTTTTATAAATTACTTTCCGTCTCGCTCGACCCGACTCGTGCAGTTGTTCCATCGATTCCCTGCTGGCAAAATGCATTGCATTGTAAACCAACGGATATTTGAAAAATTGAAAAAGAAAATGGCCTCTGAGTGCGAGTTCACAATTTGTCCTGGGTCTTGTGCTGCGAGTGCTGGTTCCAGCCAGCTCAGTTTTCACATTGAAAACTCATTAAAACAAAATGAAAAAGTGTTTTATTTCTTTCGGAACCCTCACAAACCAATGGACATCATATTTCTTCCAATGTAAACAAGGCTTAGCCTTCTTTCAAGTTCGTTTACGTTTTCCTCCTCTCTGAACCCTTTCTCCCCTGAAATTCGTCATTAATGCGAGTGAATGCCACTACGAAGAACCTCTGGTTGTGATTTCGACCGGAAATTTGAAAGGCGTCACTAGCAAATGATCTGTCCTAACTTCCGATGCGCATCCTATCCTTTTTCAAATTTTCTGGCCCTTTCGCAGCTGAAAAATGAGCTTGGATAGATGGGTTTTTGTTGAAAACGGGAGCTTGTGCTCATTATTCAAAATTGAATTGTAATTAGGTTTGAACATCCGCTCGCCAAAATATTGAGCTATTTCTTATTTCCTTGAGCTATTTCCCAATGGCACATTTTCTGGTCTCTAGATGTTTCTGTTCATTGCCTTCTTAAAGGTCCCTCTCCTAATTTTGACACGTTGCATTTCGTGGCATTTCTCACGTGGAAATTCCGATGGATGATCCGATCTTTAAAGATTAATGTTTCCAGCCAAGTATTGCTCATTGTCTGGATCTATCTTCTTTAGATATCAAAAATCTTGACATATCATCATCGTTGTGATAGTGACTTGGTTCTTTCTCTTCTTTTTCTTCATTTTTTCAGCGACCAAGCCTTTGGTTTTTTCGTCTAAGAAATCCATGTAATGCACGGCACATCCAGCTGCCGCTAATCTCTTTTTCTGCCATTTTCTTATAATTCTACCTTCTCCCTTCGCACCGCATTCATTCTTTTCTTCACCGACACTTGCATCACCCTTTATTCCTGGATCCGAATTGATGAGACCGAAATAATGCACAGATTTCACATGAAGCTGACAAAGTCTCCAATGACTTCCGCATCGACTCCGAGCTCCGTGGAGCAGCTCATCGACAACAATTTCACTTCCACAACAGTGTGGCCAAAAAAGAAGGTCGGAGGTCTAAACCCTTTCCTTGGTGAGTCGTCTCTCAGACATGCAGTTGTCTCTTTTACATCAATCACATAGTCTAAAGTTTGTTTCTTCTGTTCTTGCAAGTCTAATGTAATGATGTCAACCCGCCGCAACTCATAGTCTCAGCTTTCTACTATGTAAATGTGAGAAACGGAATGAATATGTAGGCGAAATAAATGCAAAAGAACACTTTATGCGACTGGGACCTTGGGACCGATAACGTCAACTTCAGCAGTTTCCATTTGCATATCTGAGAGAAACCTGACACAAATGCAATAAATCATCTGACTAATAAACGACGGCTCGCGTGAAAAACGGGCATTTCGCGAACTAGAAGACACCTGCACCACCGCCTACTCCCCCATACTTTTGCTTCCCATCTTGATCCATTCCTTCCTTATTTTCAATGGCGGTTGCAGACGAATCCTCGGATGTCTTCTTCCTGGTGTCTGTTGTGGCACCTCTTCTATTCTGCTGTTTTGCCATCTTTGTCTGTGCGCTCAACAGCATCTGGAAGACACGCAGCAAGCTGGAGTAAGTCGAACCCATCACCCTTCATCCTCATTTCTTCCGGTCTACAGAGCTCTGACACAAGTTGCGAAACAACGGGAGCCGACCGAGTACACCGAGTTCACCATTGACCTCACCACCAAAATGGACTCGTGCGTTGAGCTCTCCTCCCCGCAAATAAGCTCCAAAGAAGTGAGAAGGACTAATCCACTGATGCTAAAGAATCATCTGATCTTTGTAGGAGTCGGTTCTTCTGTGACAAGCCACCAGCAACTACCGGATGATATGCACCAATTCCTACCGGTTCGCCACATGGAACAAGACATTGTCCATACTTTGTTTATAACTGTCCAAACCAAACCAATCCCGTTGAAAAATCTCATGTTTCTTTTCCTAAACTGTATAACTACTATACCTTTCCACCGGTTTTCCATTTTTTTTCTTTTTTCCTTAAACTTGAACTTTTCCTGATAGCAAGAAAACTGATTAGCTAATGAAGTTGTAAATAAACACCAGAAAATGATGTTACTATAAAAACAACTTTTTTTCAGAGATCAGTATGACGTTAAGACCTTTTGATATTCAGATGTAGACAAAGAAGGAATCCTTATTTTCCAGAGTGGTCATAGCTAACAATGCCAGCGGTTCTCATTGTTATGCACACAATTTGTGGCACTCTCAATATCCACAATGAAAAGCAAGTGGACAAGTGCGTATTCCACACTAATAAAGCTTTGAAGGGAATAGTAGAGAGGAGTAGAGAGGAAAAGGACAAACTGGTCAGGTGTAATTTGGACATGAATTGCGCCTCGCCAGCTGCTTTCGTCAGTCATGATTCAGTGCACGACACATAAATGTACATTGAATTCCTCAATTCTTCCTTCCTCCCAGACACCGAGATGTCTCTTTTCTTTGCTTGTATCAAATTTCAATGCTCAAGAGACGAGCAGCGTTTCGTTTCCATTTTTTTGCCACTACCACTTTGATTTGGAGGAGAGATTGCATGGGGGACCCCAGACCCCATAACGTTCGTTCTTCCTACCCGCCCATTACTCTTTTCTTCCCCTTATATAGGTCGTTTTTCGTTTCCCATGGCGTCGTTTTCCCATCGCTTTCCTAAAGTTCATGAAAACCCTGCGGCTGCCCGTAATCCTCCTTCCACTCGTTGGTTAGTCGTCTCTGGCGCTGTTTTTGCTGTTTTGAATCAGTTTTTAGTTGAGAATTCTCAAAGAACTATTGCCTATTCGAGTTTCTTCCGTTTCTACGAACAAAGAAGAAGAGACTATTCTTTGAAACTTTTTTCATAAATGGCAAATGAGCCATTGGGATAGACAGACCACCTGCCACTATGTGCTTTTGCTGTTTTTCCTCTCATTCGCGCGCATTGTTTCGCAATAGTCAGTTTCATGATCATTGGATATTCATGCTTTGTTTTTGCTAATTTTAGTTCCCAGGCCCCCGTCTTCTTACTTTTTGGCTCCGGGTAACCAAAATCTATTTGTAAGGCTGCTTCAATTATTCTGTCTCCAAGCCTTGAGACATACACTTTTGACAGACGAATGTGTGCTCCGAGAGCCCATACATATGCATGTACACACCACCTTTGCGCGTTCTCCCCATCTCTCCTCCCAACATTTGCTTCTTTCCTGCCACGGCTTTTCCTTATGAATCTGAAATGTGGAGTGGAAAAGAGAAGAGGGCCACGCCATTCGATCAATTCGAATAAGTGGCGGTGCTTTGCCCTTTGAGAAATGTCCAGACACATTCATGCTTAACATTTTATTTCGCAAGAAACTCTCCCCCTCTCTCAACTAACCCCTCTCCATTGTTCTTCAATCCAACTATATATAACTCTCCCCTTACACTACAAAGTTCCAGAATGTCCGAAACTCTGATTATCCGCTTCAACGTGGGAGGTTCTCAACAAGCCACCCTTAAGACAACTTTCCCAGTTGATTCCATTTTCCACAAGTGGTTTGTCTCCAGAACAAAGCCATCTCCATTCACTGTCGACCGTGATGGCGCCTATTTCGTCGACAGAGACCCATTCTCGTGAGTAGCAAAAGACGAATACGCTGATTTGTTCACAACTTTAATGACCCTTTGTTTACCAGGTTTGCCATCATTTTGAACTACTTCCGTCTGCGGAAAGCCGGTCAACTCTGGGAGGCTTGCCTGCCAAAGGACCCCGACAGGCTGGCAATGCTCACTCAGGAAGCCGACTTCTTCCTGCTCCCCCAACTCCGTGATCAAGCAATCTGCATGCTGCAGTTATGCAGCAACAAGAACGACTCGGATTACATAAACGAAGTTAGTTCGTTATGAGACTTACTATACGAGAAAACTGTTTTTTAGATGCTGGCAAAGAGCACAAGTTGTCCACAAGGATTTGACAAAAAAGTGGAGGAGGAAGAAGACTTCTAATTGTCGAAACTTTTCTTGCATGAGTGAACGAATCGTATTGAATAAATGTTCTGTGAAATGCAAAAAACAGATGACGTTCGTTGAAAATGGGGACCTCTCATTCTTCTTCTGGTATTCCAGGAGCGTTCGATGACAAATTAAATTCAGAGCTCCAGAGCTCGTGGGCCATGTGTCCACTCAATTTCACGGATGAAAGATATTCCGATAATGGTTTGGTTTTCCAAAAAAAAAACGGACACAAAGAAAAATGCTTCCTCATCAATTCATATTTTTTTTTCAATCCTTCTTTTCAGTTCTAGTTCTAGTTATCTTGATTTATTAGGACGAATATAAATTGGCTTCTGGGCAGAAGATGGCCAAGAATGATGGAATGGGGAAAAAGGCCATCGGAAATGGAGTAACGCAATGAATGGGGCCAGAAACGGTTTGAGTCGTTGTAGTCATTAGCCGAAAAACTCGGGGCGTCAACAAGGAGTCAAATCGGGTCGAGATGCTCCATTTTGCTTTTGTTTTCACCTTACTATTTGTACGATTTTTTTCCATTTCTAATCCATGTCTCGAGTTGGTTCATTAGCAGTTTGAATTCCATTTTCCCATATGTTAAATGAGGGTATTTTTGGATCCGCAGCTTAATTTCTAATTGATAAGTTCTCACGTGTTTCCCGCGACGAGCCCCAGTTCAAACCCCCACGCTTCCCGTTTTCTTTTCTAATTTATAATTCACATATATCAGTGCACCTAGTTTTCCATGCATTCCTTTCGAGAAATCGACGATTCGAAACATTTTCTCTCCTGTTAAAAAGTGCATATTCTGCCAAAAACAAGGCATTAAGCACATCTTACCATCTGATTTTTGGCCTTTGTAACCATTATCATATACCAAACCCCATTTTTTTTCTTGTTTTTGCGTTCTAATTTTCAGCATAAATAATGAAAGAACATTTTCTTTTCTTTTTTTCTATAGTCCAATTACTCCCCAATTCTCAAAACATCCCCGCTCAGCATACGTCGGTGTCTATGTGCCCAGTTACAGAAAACAAATGCGTCTTATTGTCTTATTTGCACTTTTGTGCACTTTTCTGATGATGGTCACATGTTCGCTTGTACCAGAGCTCAAAACTTGGGCTGAGAACCGTTATATTCAGTAAGTTGGAAATGGTTTCTGATTTGACATGTAAGATGCGTCCAATTTAGGTGTGTCCATTGTATGGACTATGATAGAAGTCACATATCACTGTTCGGATGCAAGCCCCGTCGTCCGATTTTGTGCAATGGCAATGCTTGTTTCATGAGTGAGCAGTAAATCTTTTCACAGTTGAAATTTTTTTCTCCAGGATTCCATAAAGAGTTCTCACGTCCATCTATTATGTACACAAGCGGATGTTTGAATTTGACAAAGGCTGAGATGGAAACTATTTCAAAAGCGCAAAAGAAGTGAGACTAACCATCAAACTATACCAATCCGTTATGATTTCAGCTCTCCAGAACGTGGAAATCCGGATGGGACCCTGCTTTGTGAAGTTTCTGATTCTTTTCAGTACGTCCATAAAAACGTCTTACAGCTTGCTGAACGAACGGATACCTGCGTCTGCACTAACATGGACAAATGCAACTTCATCAATCTTTCGCCAGACTTCAGGTCGGTGTCTGACACATTTTTTTTTAAATACATTTTTACAGTGAGTACAACCGAACCCCTCTTCTGAGAAACGTTTTGATAAACGAAGTGAACCACATGAAGATGTTTCTCCCCCACGAATACCGCCGTCTAACCTACAGAATGACCCGTGAGCAAGGAAGTGCTAACAAAATCCGTGTTTTCTGGATGCTATGCATTCTATTTTCTCTTTTCCATCGCCTTGCACAATTCATATAAACAATCAGTTTGTCACTCGCCATCTTCCAGAACTCCGGGTTCTTCCAAATAGCATTCAAATTCTGATTTCTCATTTTAATTGTTTAACTATTTCACAATCCCATCTTCTCCGCCAACTCACTGGTGTGTCCACCCACCTTCCTTGCTGCTGCTTTTTGTCCGCCAAAATGAATCACTTCTAAACGTCTGTTTCGTGTTCCATTAACCATTCTGTGCAAACAAAAGGGACCTTGGCGACATGCCTCTAGATTTCCGAACCCTCACATTTCATCTGCTCGCTTCTCCACTCAAATGCAAGGAGGCTCATTTCAACGATATGTGTGGGTTCAAGGGGAACGAAAACGGCAGAGGAACCGAGACAAATATGAGGAAAAGAGAAAACGATATTTGGAACAGGGTTTGTTTCGTACTTTGGCACCCAACTCTAACATGTAATTTTGTTCCACTCTGTTTTCAGAAACCGATGAAATCGACTCACCGAAAAAAGCAAAAGTCGTTTGGCCCGGCGAATTTGAGAACCAATTGAGAGAACGAGAACGGAAATTGAAGATGAAAGGTGACCGATCGGAGGAAACTCCTCCTCATCTCCGCGTGTTTTCAGAGCAATTGGACGGGTTAGACACTCCCGCAGTGATGACTCCTTCCGACACTCAAAGCTTACTTTCTGAGTACTTTCTTATTCATTCTTACCGCAAAGTTCCATTTGACCATGTTGCAGAGATTTGGAACCAGAACAGGAGCAGGAACCGATTCAGAATAACGAACCGTCAAAACGACCAGAATCAAAAAAGAAAAGCCCTAAAAAAGAAACGCATCCATTGGCTTCAGAGGACTACACCCATTATTCTGATGAATTCCTTGATCCACCAAGGAAATTAGAACCGTCCAATATAGGCGGTTCCTTCTTTCTGGTGTCGAGTAATTTAGTTGATGAATAAATTAAAATACGGAAAGAAGAAAATAAAATATGAACGAAACCAAGAAATGTGTCACTTCTTCTCTCATCGTGCAAGTTAAATGACCATGTTATTCAGAAATCCCATAGTTACTTGCTCTCATTCAATTTGTCCAATTTTAATTTTGCTCGTAGCTATTTCCGTTTTGAAATTCATAATAAGAAACGACAAACATAAACACCCAACGTCTTTCTTTCCCCATAAATAATCAAACCTGCATTTTCTTATCAACAATGTATTTCTCTGACTTTTTCTCCTCTTGCACTAATTTTAAGCCTTCTTTTTTCATTTTTCACAGGGTAGCAATGATTTCGAAATTCCCCGCCCCAGACGGATTTTCTAGACAAGTTGAGACGAGCCGTGTACTTTTAGCGGACTTAGCAGGTTAATCCTCCTTCTGCATTTTGTCTTGTCTCAACTCAGTCCACTATACGAGAACCTTGATGACGTACTTTTCATGATCAAACAAACCAAAAAGGTCCCGAAACTTGGGCAGCAGTCTGCATGTTTTCCTAACCGAGTATCTATCTCGGCAAAGACACTTCTAAACGAAACTCGCGCTCGTTTCTTTCTCTTAATCTAATTTCATTTCCCGGAACAACTTGCCTGATTGTACTTCTTTTTGGCCATCTTCATCTCTTCACACTTTCTCCCTGAACACTTTGCACCAAGATCCGAATCTCTCCGTTTCCCCCGCCAACAATTCAATTATGTTCAGGCTCGGAGAGTAATGAATGAATTCCATGCTTTCTACCCGCCCATTCCTGTTTGTTCCTCGCTTCCTTCCGTGCCTCATCCAGGACCAACAACAACAACGGCCGCTGTACACGCGAGTTGGAACTACACGGTGAGCAGACGTGGAGCAAGACGGCATCGCGGGGGCAAGACGCGCACATCTGTTCCGTCCCCTTTATTCGAAACGTTTCGATTATTCCCAAAAGCTCTATGCGTCTGGCGACCTGATTCCTTTTGTTCAATTCGTTTTGCACATTTCTCCTGCTCTTATGCACAAAATCTTCAAACTCGAAGTTACCAACAAGAAGTATGAGTTTTAGTTTCTCAAGCTCATTAATTTTTCACATTTTTCGCGTTCTCAAAAACAAAACGTGTTGCGACACTCCGTCATGTTTTCTGTCCCATCGAA
Source organism: Caenorhabditis becei (assembly GCA_900536315.3). Taxonomy (NCBI): domain Eukaryota; kingdom Metazoa; phylum Nematoda; class Chromadorea; order Rhabditida; family Rhabditidae; genus Caenorhabditis; species Caenorhabditis becei. Next base: position 924,400 of record LR538669.1, read on the forward strand.
GAAAGTGTTAAGATAATCTCTTGTACAATCCATTCTCACTATTTTTGACACTTGTCAAATAATCTTGTATATATATAGCTAATCCCAATTCTCGTTGTCGAGTGTTCTCCGGCAGGTGTTCGTTTCTTGCTTTCGACCATTTTCAATATTCTGGGGTTTATCTCAGAATTAATTTTAGTTTTTAATAACCACATGTGTCATTAGTTAAGTCAAATACTTTAATTTGAGAATTTCCTAGTTATGCATGTGTTCCCTGCACAAAAAAGCTGAAGTTTCCCGGCCGGAAACGGATTAGCTCGCATAAGTTTGCAGTAGGATTTGCTATATTTTTTGGATGAAAAAACATACGAAGCATTGAGAGTTTCGAGTGATTTGCCATTTGTTCCCATCCAATGCAATCGATACCAATAGTTGAAGGCACAGCTGCCCGGCAGGAGGCTGACCTCTGTCCCTCCCCCACACTATTTTCCGTTCTGCTTGTCTGTGTCTCTGGTTGCGGAGCGGCCGCGACGCGTACATTCGTGGTCGCATTTCGCCTACCGTAAGCTACCATAACCCTGCCGACTAAAGGCGGCAGTTCAAAGAGTTTGAATTTGAGGATAATATCGCAATAATTGCTCTTCCCTAGCCGTTTGCGAGGCGGGGCCTAGCAAAACACTCGCAATGCAAACGAGGCGGAGTGGAACCAAGCAGGTACCGTAGTTCATCATGAGAAACCACATTAGGAAGCTCGGAAAACGTTCGTTCTTTGGCAAATATGCTCTGTCGGACACTCCTGACTACTTTTATCATCTCCCCAATGCCATCTACACTTCCCTACTCTACTGTTATCAGCTTCTTCTACAAAAACTGTTTGTTGCAGGTTCAACAACATCTCGCTAGTCAGTCGCACGCTGATTACGCAGATTCGAGTATGACCCATGGCTCCAATCAGCATACTCCTCAGGTTTATCACCATAACCAACACATCGATGAATCTGACATGATGATGGAGGAGGATGGTTTTTTACAAGTAAGTTTCTGATCAAAGATTTTATAAAAGTTAGGCTTACAGTACCCCTCCAATTATCCGGAAGAGGATGAAATGGTCGATGGGATGATGACACCTCGAGCTGTTCATCAATGCAATGTATGCAATAAAATATTTGTCTCTTATAAAGGTAAAGCTTTCAAAAACTTTTTGTTGCTACAAAAGTGTGTTCCAGGTTTACAACAGCATGCAGTGATACACACAGATCAAAAGCCCTTTCGTTGTGACATTTGTTCCAAATCCTTTCGCTTTAAATCCAATTTGTTTGAGCATAGGTCCGTCCACACTGGCTTCACACCTCATGCGTGTCCTTATTGTGGAAAAACCTGCAGGTTAGTTAATATTGCTTTTGCTTCTCTTCCAGATGCCCCTTTTGTTTCCCTTCCTACGATAGAGCAGCCAACATTAATTCCACTGTCTCTTTTCTCTCTGCACACGTCATGACGATACAGTAATAAAACACGAGGTGTGCCCCGAGGCCTCGGTCTCCGGCCGCTCTCCCGTGCACAGCGCGATACGGTGTACAATATGACGAAGGTAGACGGTAGAGAAGTGAGAGAGACGGCGAGAGACACTGTAGTTGGTCGATGGTATAGGTCACACTGTAGAACATTTGATTGTAGCCGGTATGTCAGAGTGTTGTGTATATGGTGACTTGAAAATGCGTAGATAAGATGCATCATTGCGATTAGATAGGTGCCAGTCAGTGACAGTATGCAAATGGAGCTCGAAAAGACAACAATGTTTCAGGTTGAAAGGAAACCTTAAAAAGCATTTACGAACACATGTTACAACAAAAGAAGAGTTAGAAGCAGCGTGGAGGCCTTTTGCCAGGTTAGATAGACAAGTTGCCACCCCCGTTATCAACACTGGGTTCAGCAATCGTCGTCCACCAGCTGACATTCCTGATGATGCTATAATAGTCCGAGGCGCCGGAGGGCCGTACTACGCACCACCACCGCGACCAAAGAAGAAGTAAGAAACTTCAATTGTTTCAATTCACTGATTAAATTTGTTTTTTAGCTTCAGAAAGCTTGGTCTTGGAGAGCCAGAACAATGGATTGACAGGCTCAGAAGAGGAGAGATTCTCCACCAAATAGAGCTCGACGACAAGCTTCGCCGTCTCGAGGAAACCATCTTCAGCGACATCACCGTCAACAGATGGACTAGTTTGTTGGAGATAGCCAAGTCCATTGCTTTCGAGACGTCAGCATAAAACCGGGACTTTCCTTCCAAAAATGTTTCGGTTTCAGGCACGACTGCCCAACATGCAAAGTTGTCTTCATGACCCGCCTGGACTGCATGGCTCATCACACCTTGGAACACGAGAACCCTCGCGAAGGGCTTGATTATTTCTGCGACGTACTGATGACTGTAAACTTCCGAAATAAATGTTGTTTTTCCAGAAATGCTATCGTCCATTTGCTGATGAAGGCAGTTACAACCAACACATGAGCTATCACAGCCGTGTTGGCACTTTGTTCGATGAGGGAGCTATCAACGTAAGTTTCGAGTTTGATGTAACTCGATAGCAAGACTTTTTCAGCGGTCCGAGCCAGATACACTCATCCCGACAATGGAGGACTTCAACATGCTCTTCGACGGAACCCTCTCGCAGCTAATGGACCAGCAATTGGTTTAAAGCACCCAACTCCACTGTTATTACACATTGGTTACTTTTTTTCTTAGTTTTTCTTATCTTAGGTTTCTTTTCCCTCAAACCCTTAAGCGCCTTAAACTCGTTTGAACTTTCAAAATGCTCCCAACGTACATGCCTCAAAACACGCGGTATTATATTGTTTTTTATTTCTTCATAGCTTTGATTTCTGAAATCTCTCAAACCCTTTCGATGCCAACTTGGCGATCACTGACAACTCGCTCGGCACTGATCTTTCAGAAAGATCTCTATTGCTCACTCCTCTACCCTTGATGTTTTAACTGCGCCCAGGAACTCACCCTTGTCTTCATCTCGTGCCTCTTTGTTGAACCTAATCAGCCTGTCTCGTCTGTGATACAATTCTAGTTGTAGGCAGGATATGATAGGTACCCGTTGTTTTTTAAACCCGTACAGTGTCATACCTTGTATTTCGATCAAAAGCAGAGAATGAATAATTAACATAGAATGTTGGTCATTAGAAAATGAATTCAAAACTGGAGACGGAACAGATAACTATCAAAAAATGGAAAGTAGTAACGAACGGCTATTCGGACAAGTCCCGGAACATACCGATCAAGTCTGTAGATAATGGTTTCCATATAAAAAGCTGCAGCTTGACATAAAATTCATCATCCAACTTTTCTCATTGTACAATGAGCTACAAGAGCATGGAATCGTCTTCTTCTACTCTTTCGTTTGCTGTCATCCTTTCGGGATGTGCCTTCCTCATCATGGTAACTGCGACTCCGGTCCTGTTCTACACCATGGGAGACATGACTTCTCAACTGGAAGCTGCTAAGACTGGATTCGAAGAAACCTCGAACGTTTTGTGGAAGGAACTTGTCACCAACGAAAGCCACCGCAGAGTTGCAAGACAGACATGTAAGCTTTCCTGTTCTTGTTTCAAAATGAGTGTTTCTATTTGCAGACAAGGAAACCGGAACTGAGGGAGGAGGTGCTCCAGCTGATACTGCTCCAGCTCCATCTGGCGGAGTGACTGAAGATGCTTCCTGCCCAGCTGGGCCAAAGGGAGAACCAGGAACTGCTGGAGAACCAGGAACCGACGGAACTGACGGAACCCCAGGAAAGGACGGAGCTGATGGAACCAACGAGCAGGGAGGATATGCTACTGGAGATGTCTGCACTCCATGCCCAGCCGGTCCACCAGGAGTTGCTGGATACAAAGGAAAGCGAGGACCACGTGGAGAGAAGGGTGACAAGGGAGCCCCAGGAAACGCCGGACGCGACGGAGCACCAGGAGACGATGGACCAGAGGGAGATCACGGACACCCAGGACCAATGGGACCACCAGGAGAAAAGGGATCTGCCGGAGACGACGGAAAAGGATTCGCCAAGGGAGCTCCAGGACCAAAGGGACCAACTGGAATGGACGGTCTGGCTGGAGACGAGGGACTTCCAGGAGAGCGCGGAGAGGATGGAGCCGGAGGAGCTCAAGGAGAGCCAGGACCACAGGGACCACAAGGAGAGAAAGGAGCCGATGGATTCCCAGGACTTCCAGGAGCTGCTGGAGCTGCCGGAGAAGATGCTGCTTATTGTCCATGCCCATCGAGAAAGGGAGGAGCCGAAGGAGCCGGAGGCGGCAACGATTATGCTTCCCCAACTGCCACCGAATTCGAAGGAGCTCCAACGGTAATTTTACAGTCTCAAAACAGTTTGCAATCATCATATTTTCAGAGCGCCGAAGCTGAACCAGCCCCAGCCGCCGCAGCTGCCGCTCCTGAACCAGCAGCCACACCAGAAGCCCCACCAGCTGCCCCCGAAGCCACTCCAGCCGGAGAAGGAGCTCCAGCCGATGGTGCTGCTGCCCCTGCCGTCGAGACTCCAGCTGGCGAAGCTGCTGGAGAAGGAACCCCAGCTGACGCAGCTCCTTCAGACACAGCTGCCGGTGAAGGAGCACCGGCCGGAGCTGCTTATGCCGGAAAAGAAGCCCCAGCTGGAGGAGCTGCCGGAGAAGGAGCTCCAACTGGTGCCGGAGCTGGCGAGACCAACTACCCAACCAAGAACAGAGCCAGATTCAGTGCTCGTCAGCGTGCTGCTTCTCGGCTCCGCAGAACTTTCTAAACTTGATTTTGTTCATCCGTTCTTCTAATTATAACCACTTTAATAAAGATATTCATTCAATTATCCAATCTGGCTATTTTCAAATTGAAAGACTAGGATTCAACATGTCTCCTAATTTTTTATTAGACCATCTGTCTTTCTGGCCTCCAATGTGTGTACAAGAGGGCAACTGTCTGCACAGTGTGCTGTGTCTACAGTGTCCTTGAGACCCCGTACCGTTCTGACGAGCTGTCGTACAGTAATACACAGTAATAAACGCATCCCGCTGTTGAGAACGTTGCTGTGGGAACAGACAGTGTGGAACAAAAATAGGGCAGAGAGATTCATCAGGTTACGATAGACAGCTGTCGAGTGAAGATGGATTTTGTTGTATAAACAGAAGATTGCTATCGTAATGACGACGACGTCGGTGTCTAGAAAGATGGTGAGGGATTGAAAAAGCAGGGTTTATAAAACCGGCACATGCAAAATACGTGTTTCACAAGAACTAGTACTTTTTTTCAAACTTTTTCAAAACCAATCGGGAAAGGTTACTATTTGCTTTCCAAGCGCAGTGACCTATGACATAACAGTATTAGTGGTTCTCGTAACACGTATTATTTCCTCTCACAGCTCATTGGTGGTCGCTCAAGCAATTATTACAGCTGCCTGACCTCACCACGTGCGCTATTGTTTTCTCACTACAGTCTATGTGACATACTATCGTGAAATCACTGTATGCGCGTTCCGGGGGACCAACCTACTTTTTCAAATGAAAGAAATGATTTATTGCGAATCTCTATGTAAAAAAAAGGAAAATGTGAGAAGTGCTCTAATACTTCTCTGTTTGATAGTTAGTTCTACATGTTTCTTGGCTTGGGCTGTTCAGAATTGGAGAGCGATCTGAGTCAACGGAATCCTTGTTGATACGACATCGTGGAATGATGATTCTGCCAAGACAAAGCATTAGGAAGACTCCGGTTCTGGAACAAAAAACTTTGATCGATACACGTTTCAGGAGTTTACAGTGATAGGCAAGTAAGAACGATTACTCGCAATGAGCCGTCTTGTTTTTTGATGACAGGCTCTTCTTGTTTGAACTTTATCATGAACTGCTCCAACTCTTCGTTTCGGATCCTCTCGAACTCGTCAATTGGAATAACATCAAGTTCGGCCGCCAGTTTGTTGTCCAAATCTGCCAGCTTAGAAAACGAGAGCTCTGGTAGACTGTTTACTTCTTTGAACAGCACTGACTCAGTTTTTACAGGGTTGTTCTGAAAAAAGTTGTCATCGGCTACTAAGCGTTCGTATCCGTTACCTTGAGCATCCAGCAATAGACAAGAAACACTAGCAATACCATAGTTGCGCACACAATTCGTGTGCACCAATTCATTGTCGCGTGGTTTTTCCAGAAAGAAGTCACGACTCTTGGAAGAGATGAAAACGAAGGGAGAAGAGTTTCAAAACGAGTTGAGTGAGGTCGTTCCAATAGCACCGTGCTCTCTTCTTTGCAGAAAAAAGACACGAGACGCAGAAAATGGGTAGTGTCGGAACAGCGGGAGAAGAGAAACTTCCGTACTGCTGCCGATCAGAAACTGCTAGAAGCGGCCGAGGCTAGGAGTATACTCAATATCATCATCGTATCGGGAACGACGACAAAACTGGGGAATTTGCAGTGCGAAAAAAGAGGAAAACATTCAAGTTTCTCTAGACAGCATAAAAATTTTGCCAATTAAAACCTGCTCTCGTGAGATGTTTTCCGTTGTTTTCGTTCCCTCCTCCCCCTCTTTTCCGGATCTCGTTCCACGTTTCTCTTCGGTCCGTCCACGTCCACAAATAAAAGAGGAGGGGACTAACATTTTGGAACAAGATTAAGCCCGGATGCCAGGAGTGAAAATGTGAGAATGTGTCCGCTAATCGTCCAGCGCTTCCTTCCCCCACAATCTTTTGCCAAGATTTTGTCACCACCAATGTTATTGCCAAGCTGGGAATCTGCGTTTTTGTATAGCCCAAAAGTTACAAACCGAGGTCCCGGACCCCAAGGCTATTCGATGGCATTGCGTCAAAACGACATGAGGGATTAGCTGGAAACGAATATATGCGCATCATAGACATGTTATGTGTTTTTTTCGTCGCCGCTGGTTTGGTTCCTTCAAAAAGCGAGCATTCTGAAGGAAAGGATATGAAGAAGCTCGAAACGAGAAGAAGAGACCCCGGGAGTCTCCATCTGAAGCCAGAGCCACCAACGACTTTCTGTGTGCCCTTTGGGACATTGGTGTTTTTCTTCGAGACACTCTCCTTCACACTCTATCATTTCTGCATTATCTAGTGTATGCGGGTGCAGTAACATGTTGCAATTCATCCTCTGCCACTTTGCAACTCACATCGGTTTCCTCTTTGTTAATCCGTTTCTTCTTCTTTCTTCGAAACGTCGTCTTGTGTGGTCAAACGTTTTCTAAAGAAAATCGGCACCCATCCCCGCCAAACTTTATATATCTCAACAACTGATTCAAAGAGATTCCAGACACTATAGCATGACCTTTCGAGTCCTGAGCTCATCCTTGTCTCCTCCTGTCAAAACGTTTCAAATCTCTTCTCTCATCCCTAAAATGTTGCAAAATAAGGGGGTCTGTGTGATATATGCATGAAATCATCCATCATCCCAAGGAGTACCGCAACAACACACCCCCAACACACTAAAATGTGTCTTCCACTAATTTCAATGCTTCATGACACATACGATTGCAACCCTTTCCTGTTTTTCTAACGTTTGACCTCTTGATTTCTCAACCATCACATTGCATGTCAGCTACACTTATGTCTAAGAGACTCATACCGATTTCCCCCGATGGACCTCTTATTCTCCTTATTCTTTGCTCAAACTACTCAAAAAAGAAGAAGCAATTTAAAGTGAGAGGCGGTGTCCCGTCTTCAAATTGAGGGTGTACGGGGAGCGGAGCGGAGCTCACCGGTGCCGAGCATGTATATAAAAATAACGACATTCGAATTGGGTAGACCGCCGCATAAAAATAATTATGGTATCGGACCACTCAACCACTCCAAAATGTGTTTCCGAGATGCAAGACGACGTGGGACCATGAAGCCGAGCTTTGTTTCGCCAAAAGACAGTGTGTGCCCTTGTGAAAGAACATCCCCATTAGTCTCCGAGATCCATACATTTCCTATTAGCTTCCGAGTTAGTAACAAAGTCAGAACTCTCTTAGGCTGCTCTATCATTAGAAGAAACATCAAAAAAGAGTTGAACTTCCGGGCCCTCCCGACTCTTCTTCATCGCTGCCATGAACCCTTTCGGCGACATCAAAACGGCCCGCGTGGCGATTTTGTTCCATTCTTTCTGCCAATTTTCAAGAAGCCTTTGTTTTTCGTCACACTTCGAGCTGTTTCGCCGGAACTTTCTCACTTCGGCACTAACTTTCGAAAACTTTCAATTACTTGAAATCCGGTCGGAATCACTTTCCGCCAATCTTTTTTGGAAAACGTTTCCGAAAAGTTTTGCGAAATAAGCTCATTGGAAATTCATTTGATCCTCTTTAGCTTCTGGGATATTTTAAACTTACTCTGCAGAAAACGATTCGATTCAAGAACTTTCACTCTATTGAAGAACACTACCATCATTAGGAACTCTTTTTTACCAATACCAATGAAAAACTCATGCAAACTACGTTGACTCTGATTGAAAACTGAAACTTGACGCTTGAACCCAGTTTTTTGCTTACGACCACACACAAACAAATCTGAAGATTTCCTACTAGTACCATGGAGAACATGTTCCTAAACTTCAAGCCAGTCCCTCCTCTAAACGAACTCAAAAACAGCGCCGTCGTCCGGCGGAAAATGAGTAGAGGCATTAGTAAATCTAATTCTGATGACTGGAGTTCTTCTGCGTTTCATTTCTCCTCCATTTCCTCTCCTTTTTTACACCACTTGATTTGCTTGCCTCCGGAACAGACACTAAACAACACTCCTAATCGTTGCTTCTCCCCTCACTACAGCCGTTCCGTTTTTTCCTATTCGTTTTCTTTTCGCATGCCGTATTTATGCTCTGTTTCACTCTTAATTTCACGTTGTGAGAATGAAAAGTGAGGGGTTTCCTTGTGCTTAGCAGGAAGAAAGGGAGCGACACGATGGGCGCCGCCTTCTTCCCTCCAGGAGTCTCAGTCAATTGTTTTGTGCACTGCTTCTGGGAGGGGCCTCTCCGATTTTCACGCCACCGCTACCTCCATTGTTTTCTTGCCCACTTGTCGTCGTGGGGCACACAACTTGTTCGAACTTCTTGTTTTACCTATTCACATCCGTTTCCGAAGTTTTTGCATGCCAGGTCCCTCCCATCCTGTAGTTCCCAGTGCTCAGGCTGTCGAAGGAGAACTTTTCTCATTTTGTTAAACTGTTCCACCTCAACTGAAAATCAGAACATCAAGAATCCATGAATCTTTGAAATACAACTTTATGCATGTCATCAAATTACCGTTTCCCTTCTCCAGAGACCGTTTGTACATAAACTTTCTTGGAGGATGAGAACACAATCCCTGTTTGTTTTCAACTTTTTTCAGTTTGCACTTTTGATCATTTAGATCTTGGATCTCAGTCTTCAAACTTGACGTGTTTTCAAAAAACAGACAGACCTATAATTTGTTCTAAACAAACCTAACTTTTAGAGATCTTAAATCCATTTTTACTTCGAAGATGGATAATAAGAGGTTTCGATAATAAATGGGAGAATCATGTCTCTTGGTAACGGCATAGACCTAATGCTCCCTTGAGCCGAGTCAATTCTGTTTTCTTTTTGAAATGGCGTTCAGTCCTCAAACGTTCAACTTGGTATTGTTCGTTACACTGTTTTCCCAGACACTTTCTCAATTCCTTCGCTCTAACATTCCCAGGGATCCTATTCTTAGGAACATATTCTAAAGAAGAAGCAAAAATGTAATTTTACGGTGAACTGACTCTCAGGAACACATTCAATGCTCAAGAAGACATTGCGAAGACGGAAAACCTGAAGAAGAAGCAAAAAAGAAAAGTAAGAAGTAAGAAAGTAAGAAACGAAACGAAATGAACAAAAAACTTGTTGTTGTGTCAAATTTAGCGCTTTTCATTCATTCATTGCTTTTTGAAGCCATAAAACGCTATGCTTCTGCGGCTGTTCCAAGTCATCTTATGTTCAGAGTTCTTGCTTCAGATTAAGGGATGTGGGGGAATGATGTGCTGATCGATATGCTAATCCGGTATCTCTGATAATCTCCCAGTGGAAAAGAGAATGCTAAAACCGGAAAAGGTAGGGGAAATCGATTAGAGGAGTGGGATTTGGATTCGCCACTGATGCTCCTCCCCACCTCCCTCATTGCTTATCCCCCAGCCCTTCCGAACTTGTCATCAGTGCTTTGAGCCATAGGTTTAGTGAAGAAAGATGATGATGAGAAGAAGTGGGGTAGGAAGAAAGCTCCCCAGCCGTCGCTTTCTTTTTCCTCCCAGCAAAACAATAGAACGTTTCAAATGTAATGAAATTGTGGCAATCTCGGTTGGTTGCCACCACTTTTTTCTGAACGTCCTCCTCACTCTGCGCAGTTTCTTCAGTTTTTAGTTTCCCTTTATTCTTTTTTCTTAGTTCAAGTGAACGCTTGAAACAAGGAAACTAGGAAACTAGAAACAACGAGAAAAGTACACTTGCGAAACCTAACCTGTTCGGATGTTATAAGACACAACACAAAACAGTCGGGAGGATTTGAAACGTTATTCGATCCGTTGAGTCTTGAGTCCTGAGTCGTGGGGCGACGCGAAGATGCTCTCTGGCGGGGGAAATAGTGCGTGAGTGGCCGGAAAACAGGCAGATTCCATTTCACCTTCTTCCTCTTCCCACGAGCTCATCTTACCAAAAATTATCGACTATTACGTAAATGTCCTCTTCTTCTCATGTCCATACATGTCTCTCTCTAAATCCACCGGATTACAAGTTCATTTTGCTCATTGAGACATAGTAGTGACCAGCGGAATATCCTATTTTCCATCTTGTCTTTTTCTATTCGGTCTGGTCTGGCCTGTCTCATAAAAAGTAGACAAGTAGAAAATATCCTGTGCAGGAGCATAAACGAATGAATATTCAATTAGAAAGCAAATAGTTCAGTGAGGAAAAGGAAAAGCTTACATTAGCCCGTTGGCCTCCTTCTCTTCCTCGACAACACACCGGATATTCTTGTAATTAATTTTAGCTCACGGGAATATGGACACTTTGGATGACTATGTTCAAGTTTCAAACCAACCACGTAATCATAGGAAATGACGTATCTATGGGCTATTCCTGTCTGATTTTCATCACAGACCGGATGGAGGGAGTTGGCGAGTTGAGCAGAGCAAAAAACGGTCGTTGATATGTGCAAATTTGATGAATTGCCTCATATCCATCCCGAATACTCATTCAGCCTTTCTCTTACTTGTCTCGCTTCACCGATTTTCAACTAAAGCGACTCGCTTCTCAAAAGCAACTTTCTTTCCTCATCCTCTTCCTCCCATTTTCCTTGCCCCCATGTACACTGTTCCATCCCATATTGGTTAGGGACTTTTTCGTTCCAATTCACAACTTTATTCTCTCAACCGCCCCATAAAATTTGTCATATTCCGGTCGATCCTCTCCTGCTCTTCCCTGCCTCTTCCATTCCAAACGGCTCGGTCTTCCACCAATTTTTAGTGCTCCTGTGCCGTATTCTCTGATTATTTATTGCGCTCCTACACATGTTCGACGCAAATTTCTGCCAAACGGCAATCTTTTGGGAATGGAGCAGTTTTTTGTGATATTCTACGAAGACCGGAAACGTTGGTCCATATCTATTGATTCAGATTGACAAATCTAAACTTGACATTCTCATGTTCCTGTTCCTGGTTTTCTTTGAAAAAGAACGCAACATCAACCTACTGATTAGTTGTTCAAAATAGAGATTTTTTGCTTTTCCGTAATACCTGATTACGTATTTTCTTATTTTTCGCTTCAAACACAACTTGTCAATTTCCAGGCTCCAGCATTCAGTTCAGTATGGAATTCTACCACCTGCTCACTTTCTTTCTCGTTTTGGCTTGGAATACAGAAGTAGTCACGACAAGAAACGCCGTTCACACTGTCCGCCATGATACCGCATTTGTTCACACTTTTGATACACGAGAGAGTTGCATGTCAAGGTGAAGCTGTTATTCGAAGCAAAACGCAGTTTAAGAAAAGTCTAAAACATAGAGCACGGCAGATTCGAAAAGTGCCTGGAAATGCCAATATTTTGAACTAAAATAAAAATGAAACTTCAAAAAAAAACCAGTCATTGACATGTTCGTGGATATGTCCGAACAATGTGATTGAATTTCAGATGTCGTACCAGTTGCACCCAACAGCATTCCGAGGATCTTATGATGCCCCGTTGGCACTGCCCACTCCAGGTTCATCTCGTGATTCCCTTCTAATTTATAACTGAATTCGCTCTAATTCCAGGAAGAAGATGAGAACGACATTGAGGAAGAAGAGAAGACATCGCTCGGAGGCAAGATGCTCATCATCGTCCCTTGCGTCATCTTCGGCTCCCTTCTCTTTTTGTTCTTCTGCGTTTCGGCAATGCAACGGTTCTGCAGAAACGACTACTGACAACGCTCAAAAATTATAACACAAACCCAACTTCCGCTGCACTTTCCCACTCTCGATGCACTTTCCCTCATAATCATCACACAAAGAAGTTCCTGAGGGAAATGAAATGCGCAATCCCTTTCACAACCCTCCTAATTAGACACTCTCAACCTCTCTGCTCATTTTTCGTCCTAAATCAATTCTCAATCCTTTTCCCTTCTGCCTCAAAAGGTCTTGAGAGATATATTCCTTCCCAAATTTATCGCCCATTTATTCAAAGTCAATTTTCGCTAACCCCATAATTTCCCTCAAACGTCCTTTCCCAATTTCACCCCATTCGGAGCACTCGTGCACCTGTCACGCGCCTGACCTTTTCACATAATTTTATCTTGAGAACTAGCGCGAGAATCGAAATATAAGACTGAAATCAAAGAACCTGTCATCTGATTCAATCACTTGAATCATTTGAATCATCAATTAGAAAGTGCATGTCTACTGCTGTAATGTAACACTATCTCATCTTCCTATTCGATTCTTTTTGTTGTATCAACAAGTTTTTCCGTTTCTTCCTCATTGCTTTTCTCATTTTTACTCGTTCATAACCTAGTTTTCAGATCTTTTTTACCGTTTTGTACATTCACAGTTGTGATTTTATTATGGGTTTCCCCGTTGAATTTCCTCTTTTTTGTCACTCAATATGCGTATTTCAACCACAAATAAATGAACCTGATATGAAACTTGACACTCTTATCAGCGACTCGCGATCGAAAGTCTAGCAGACAGACAGATCAAGGGCATGTTAAATAATTTGCCGCGGCACTGATTATTCGCGCCTGTCGCGCCATTTCTTCATTTCCAACTTGACGGAAAAAAGAGGACACTTCTGTCTTTTTGAACTTCAAAACGCTTGGTTTGCCAGCTGGGGTCTCTACCTCATAGTGTTGACACAAACTTTTCCCGCATGTGCCAGTCAAAGTCAAATTTGCTCTTTTCACTTTCAAACTGCGTTTAGTCACTCTTGGTTACAAGCTGTCCTTCTCCTCTCGTTGATCACGCTAATTTCTTATTCATTCGCTGGCAAAGTCCATAAAACAGCACGAGCTCCCTTCTCTCCGAAAAATTATATCTCTCCAAGCGCACATTCTCAATTATTCAACATATTTCCAATATTTCGTCGCGTTTTGGCAACGATAAGTGAATGAAGATGCATTTTAATTTGCTTCCTGGAGAGGTGGCCTTACCGAATTCTCCCAACTGCATTGTTTCGTAACACTGGCCAACACTGCGCAACCTTGTGAAGAAGGCCACGTCGCTTTGCGCGCGATGGCCGTGGCCTAGGAAACTGCGCAGACGGCCACTTGAGCAGTCGTCGTGGTTTCCCGTTATCCTTCTCTCCCCGTGGTCCTCTTTTTATTTTTGCTACATTTTGTGAATTTCCTTCAATTTTTCGCTTATTCTCTTTATCTTCCGAATGTTTAGCGGTTCTTCAACACATTTAGCGGCGATTATTTGCCGTTTCAATGAGATTTAGTGAGTTTCTCTCTCTCTCGTTTTTTGCTCAATAACAGCTGTCGCGGGACACTGGAATCGGGAATTGGACGAGAAATCAAACGGCAACTCGGAGAGAACACGCCGCCTGCAAAACAAAAACGAAGCTCGGCTAGAGACACAAGTGCACTGCATACTTCCCATTTCCTCTCGAAAACCCGCATCATATAGCACCAGAGGTCTCGCATTATTCAAATTTAGAGCGATTTTTCCGTTGGTTCGCCTTATTTATGCGTTGCTTCGGACAAGGGTTTTCCAAGGCTCTTTCCGCTCTCCTCTCTCGTTCTTCTCTTCTTTCCTTTTCTGCTACTAATCTTCTTTTGCTCTTCTTGCGCACACGCTCTTCATTTCCGAAGGCACTGACACTATAAACATGCCGTCTTCATCACGATGATTTCTTCTTTCCAGATGCATGAAGTTAAACCATTGCCGGCGGATCCGAACGAGTGGCGGTGCGAGGATGTGTCCAACTGGCTCAAAAAGATTGGAATGTCAAAATACGCAGATTTAATCGCATTTAAACATAAGGTGAGTCTATTTTCAATTCTAAAACTCAATTAATTAATGTTTCGTGCATACCAGGTGGATGGAAAGTGTCTTCTTGGTCTCACGGACACTGATCTGAAAGATCCACCTGTCTCTATCAACTGTCTCGGAGACATTAAAAAAATTCTGTTTGCCATTGGAAACTTGAACAAACAAGTGAGATTTTATTGCTTTTTCCAAATATCAACGCTTTCTTTTCAGACTGTCGAATGTCCAGGAATACCTTGTCCGCCGTCAAATGGAAGAGCATTTCAAAATGAGAGTCTTCTCGTGGAGTACAACGAATCGAATCATTTGTCAATTTCCGGAGAGGATGTGGTCACGACAACGCGACGAAGTGAGATTGTGCAGGACGAGGAGACGCTTTTGGACACCCTTGCAAAGTCGACGGACGGCACATCGACAGTGCAGCTGATATCTCGAGAAGAGATTATCCGGCAAGTCGAGAGACCCGATACGTACTTCAAATCGCTCGCCAAGCTGTTCATCGCCTTTGCCTATTCGTCCCTGTCATTCCTCGTCACTTCATTTGTCATGGTTCTGGTCCACGATAGAGTTCCTGGTTAGTTCTTCCCACCCCCAGTCAGAAAACCAATCCAAAAACATTGCAGACACCAAAACCTACCCTCCGCTTCCTGACATCGTGCTCGACAACGTGCCACACATTCCATGGGCATTTGACATGTGCGAGACAATCGGTCTTGTGTTGGCTATCGTTTGGTTCACGGTGTTATTCTTCCACAAAGAGAGGTTAGAGCTCCGAATCGCATTTCGCAAGCCGAGTGTCTAATTGCAGAGTGATCATTGCTCGCCGGATGTTCTCCCTGCTCGGCACCGTCTTCCTGCTGCGTTGTTTCACAATGCTCATTACTTCTTTGTCGGTTCCTGGAATCCATTTGCAATGCCAAGCAAGAGTGAGTTGGCGGTCTCATGGACAATTCAGTTATTATATTCTTTATTTCAGCCCAACACCACAATGCAAGAAAAGCTCTCGCAAGCCTTCCACATCTGGACTAACCTCGGAATGTCACTGCACGGAGTTCGCAGCTGCGGAGACTACATGTTCAGTGGTCACACCACTGTTATCACAATGATCTCACACTTTATCACGGAATGTGAGTAGAGTTTTGAATTGACCAAAACCAACGGTTTTGTTCCAGATACCCCCGCCGACTGGACAGGTCTTCACACTTTCACATGGGTTCTCAACTGTTTTGCCATCTTCCTTATTCTTGCCGCACATGAACACTACAGCATTGATGTATTCATTGGTGAGTCGCCTCATAACATGTCGTTCCAGTCTTATTGTGAGCTTTCAGCTTTCTACATCAGCTCCAGAATGTTCTTATACTATCATGCATACGCCTACAATCATGCTGGAATCACTGCAACCGACTACCGAATGCGTACTTGGTTCCCGTTGGGATGGTTCTTCGAGTACGGCTCACAGGGAAAGGTGAACAGCGCATGATGCTTTTTCATCCACAAAATCAATGGTTTTAGGTCGAGAATGAGTTCAGTCTGCCGATCTCAATAAGAATTCCTCGACGCGTGTTCTTTGCCAAATCTGAAGAACCAAAGCAATCCCCGAAGCCAGAAAACGGACGTAAGAAGTCGGCGACGCCTTTGAAACTCAACGGGAATGCTAAAAACCATTCGAAAAAACACAATTAGACACTTTTCCTCTCCTAGACTTCTATGGTTCAAACCCCTTCCTCCTCATAATTCCCTTTTTGAAACGTACGGGTCCAATGTTGTTTGCTCTCTGTTCATCTCTTTAATTTGTCTATGGGTATCCACTTCTCCCAATCCATCCCCGTATTCATCTTGCTCTGTCCGATGATCTTGTCACATAGTCGCCCTTCCGTGATTATTTAGGTTATTCTAATTCTAGTTCTTCTCCCCGATCGTTTGTGAGACACATTCTGTTTTATGTTTTATGCACACTTTATTTAATTTAGACAATAAATTATGGATTGCACTGAAGTAAAATTGAAACTCACACACACTTATAAACTGTAGGGGAAGAAGTAGAAAAGGAAGGGACGTATCTGCTTTCAGACGGACAAACATATCAATTAAGCGTATGAAATGTTAGGAAAAAAAATAGAAAGACACTAATAAAAGAAAGAAGATCACAGAAAGCAATTACAACAGTTAGAGGAAGATGTCAGAAGTTGCGGGGGAAAGATTATGAAATATCGGTACGGGTATTGTCAGAATTTGAACGTTTGCTACCAAAATAAGTGTTAGATAAGTGTACGACTTGTTCCAATTTGCCCAATGCACGATATCAGTTATTAGTGGTGCAGAAGTGAGATCGGAACATTGTGAACGGTCCGATCAACCCTGGAGACGAGCAGTCGACACGTGCAACTTGACGTAATACTCGATGGTTTTCATGAGTCCTTCGCTGAATGGAGTTGTGCACTGCCACCCCATAGCGTTGCGAATCTTCGAGAAGTCGATGTAATAACGACGGTCGTGATATGGTCTATCAGGAATTGGAGCAAATGTTGGTGCTGTTTGCTCTCTGCAATTTGAGAATGAATAAACCTCATTGGTTGCACAAAACAAACCTGTTCATGAGTTTGCTGACCGTGCTGTGGATCATTCTCGTCAGCTCGATGTTGGTCATCTCGAAATCAGTTCCAATATTGTAAACTTCTCCTAGTTTTCCCTCAAGGGCAACTCTGGAAATAGCTTCCGAGCAGTCCTCGACGTACATCCAACTTCTGAAAATACAGATTCTCTTTCATTTCTCATTCTCTTCTCCACAAACCTTGTGTGAAGCCCGTCTCCCATAAGTGGGTACGGTTGTCCGTCCAAAGCAAGTTTTGTGAACTTTGGAATGAGTTTAGTGTGAATTTGGCGTGGCCCGTAGACGTTGTTCATACGGACCATCACGTATGGCAGCTTGTAAGAGTGCTGAAAGCCAAAGTTACAGTTTTTCGTTTTCTACTTTGTGATGTACCCAGTAAGATCTAATAATCATTTCACAAGCGGCCTTACTGGCAGCGTATGGGTTAGTTGGGTTTGGCAGAGAAGCAGACTCCGACTTTGGAGTAACGTCGGCGAAGGAATCTCCGTAAACCTCATCTGGAAACGAAAATTATGCCAGAAACATCTACAATGAATCACCTGTACTGATATGAACAAGTCTCTTTACTCCCTTGTATGGGCTGTTGACGATACTCTCAAGAAGAGTGGTCGTCGAGATGATGTTGTCCTGAATCGTTCCGATTCTGTCGCTGTAGGACTCATCAACGTGGGTGATAGCGGCGAAGTGAATCACCATGTCACACTAAAAATTTAATTTTTGTTTGGAACAAAAATTGATTTCCTACCTCGTTTTCCTGAAGAGTCTTGATCAGGACAGGTTGATCTTCGAGTTTGGCCTCGACGAACTTGTATCTTGGCGACTCTCTGATCTCCTTCTCTACGTGCAGCGGGGAAGCTCCAAAGGCCAGTTTATCATAGTTAATAATTCTGAAATCAAAATAATAGCATTTTCGAACCCATCTTTATTTGTTTACTTTGCGTTTTTCCATTTTTTGAAGACAAAGTTGATGTAGTTGGACCCAATGAATCCACAGCCACCAGTTATCAGAACGCACTTCGGTTCCTCCCACGCTGAACCCATCTCTTGGCGGCGGATCTGAAGAGACGGTCAGACTGTGTTTGTGGTGGTGGCGTGGCAAGAAAGTTGACGGGAACACGGGCGACAAGAAAACGACGAAGCAAATGATGTTGTTATATAATTGAAGGATGACGACTGCAGCAGAGGATTTCGGATGTTGAGACGAGAGACAGAGAAACTTGTTCCAGATTACTAGATGAAGAGGTTTAATCTGAAGATAGGAACAGCGAAAACTATCTGGTTCCAAAACAATGCAACGTTATGCAATTCTCTCAAGAGGGATCTTCAGACTAAGAGTGCCTGGGGACTTGTACGTCTAGACACTTAATGACTCTGTGCCTGAGATTAACAACATTCATGATACCGATTATTCTACTACGAGGGACCTAATAAATGTTTGATAACAATGACATAACAAAATGAAAAAGAAACAAAATTTGAGAAGAAGTAGAGGATAATGGCAGAATATTAGTGATTTTAAGTTGGGGAGGGAGGCCGACAAACTGGATTCCGTACGTCTGCCTAGCGGGTTCACGACTGATTGGCGCGGTGATGGTCGCCGCATCCACAAAAGTGGATATCACTTATCAGTTGCCGAAACATTCCCTCATGGATCGGAAGGCGCAGACAATCAAGTTTTTGCCACTTCTCACCGAGTTGAATGGAAACATCCAATGATATTGTCGTAACAGGCAGAAAGGGAGGATTGATATGAGCGCAGATTATTGCAGTGCCTTTTTTGAAGTTATTTTTCTTTCAATTTCTATGAACCTCGAGAGTTTTTGCTCTATAAATTGGGAAATAACTCAAAATCAAATAAAGTGTCCGGAAAGGTGTCAAATTCTGAATTTCAAAGGGAAATATTCTATCCGAAGTTGCAAAGTTTGTCTTTGCAAGATTCAGGACAAAGAAGAAAAGGGAACTGAGGACGCTACCACGGATGATGAACTAAATCGGTTGAGGGGTAATGAAATTGAGATGCAGGTCAAAACTTTCACCCTCCTTTCTTCAGAGTCGAGAGGAATCGTCTGGTCAAAGCATCTATTGCTTTCGTCTCCTTATTTCAAGGTGATCTCGGCAATGTTCCAATTTTGTTCCCGGTAGAGAAAACAATGTGTTATAGGCTAAACGAAAGAACCTACGTTGAGGTTTCACGGCGCTGCGCAAATTCAGAAATGCCTACGAAATGAC
Source organism: Caenorhabditis becei (assembly GCA_900536315.3). Lineage (NCBI taxonomy): Eukaryota > Metazoa > Nematoda > Chromadorea > Rhabditida > Rhabditidae > Caenorhabditis > Caenorhabditis becei. Next base: position 943,688 of record LR538669.1, read on the forward strand.
GGAAAGTCGAACTCGTTCATGCTTTTATATCCAGGGATTGGCCTCCAATTGGCATTATCTCTGGCGTGCCCCTCTTTTGTTTCTTCTTCTCCCATCTCGCATCATGAGTCGGGTGGCAATCCAGATTTCTGCGTACAATACGAAATAAGGGCATAGAAACAGACGCCGTACGAACTAGAATAAATTTGGATCCTGCGGATAATTCGCTATCGATTTTCTTCTCAAAAATGATCTTGATCAGTCATCGGAAGATGCGTAGAAACAGAGTGAAAGTGCGGGCAACGTAAGAACTGATCCAGACAAAAGTGTTTTTTTCTCGGTTATCGCTAAGCGTAGACATGACAAAAAGAGACGGTGACGTGAAAGGACAAAGATCGGAAATTGGATTCTGATGAACTAGATAAAAGCTTTCATTCTAACATTTCAAAGACTTCTTAATGTTACTCGTGACTTGGAACATGCTGCCGTGACCGGGAACAATCCAATCCACAATGCAGCCAAAACGCCTTCTCGAGTCTCTTTGCGCAATAACATCGGCTGACAGTGGCTGCCACATCATCGGATGGTCGATGTCCTCCTCCCGCATGAATAAGTCTCCTAAAGCACAGTAATCTTTCGCTGACAGTAATCACTAGAATAACCTGATACAAGTACGTCGCCCCGCCCCTTGACGTCTCGAACGACTACTGCGATGTCATCGGATGTATGCCCACGACACTTGACGAGCATTACATTTTCAGATAGGTTCAGTGAATCGCTCTGAAAACTAAACCAGATGTTCAACCGGAGAGTTAAAATGGCAACCTCAAACAACGCAGTCAAGTTGAATTTTGTTCCTTGATGAGAATACCAACTGTGATAGTGAAGTGCATCCGGGAAGTCATGAACACCTCCAACATGGTCTGGATGTCCGTGTGTGCTAACCACAATATCCACAGAAGCAGGGCTCAGCCCGTGCTTTTCTAACGCTGAAAACCAATTTTTCCACAAAAGTCCGAGAAATCAGAAAAGAAAGGAAACACTTGATTACCATTGATAAGTTCTGTTCTCGCATTGATATTCGTGCCTAGCCCGGTGTCAACAAGAATACTTTTATCTCCATCCTTGACCAGTGTGATCGTTGCGATAAATACGTACTGTCCGTCGGCGGTTTGTTCCGCAGAACCCTTAAAGTTCGAGTTACGTCTCAGTTTTACCGTGAAGCATACATTACGCAACACATGCACTGACGGTTGTTGTTCTGTCTTAGAGTCTTCCAATTGTTTCAGTATTTTTGTCAATTCCGTACTCAATTCCTTCATCCGATCCTCATACACCTCTCTTGATTTCGGATTCACCGCTACAAATATTTTCACGTAATCCATACACATTACGATCTTTTAATCGGCTATTGCATCTTCAAATTCGGCATCTGACGTACACCAAAACACCTCTCCACAAAACATTCGCATGATTTCTGGCAGCACCGTCAGAACAAGTCCGCCCTGTCTGATTTACGTTATCCTCCTCCCTCGACTTCCAAACGTCAACGTACACCCACGAGATGCGCGATTGTCTTGAGAGAGGAGCAAGTTTTTGTGGATGGCGACGACGGCGGCCGATGTCCGAATAATTTCTGGTTTCTCCTTGCGCGGCGACAAAGAAATGCGGATGCGTTGTGGAGAACCGGCGCGGAACAGTCCCTCTCTGAGTCTCCAGCCTCTCCTTATCCCGCCAAGACGAATTACGCGCAACAACCTCGCCTCCTCGCAATGCCGTGGGCTTTGTCTCAGATTTGCCAATGGAAAGTGAAACGATGGGGTTGCTGCTGCATGTGTGGGCAACAAAACAGATAAATTTGAGTGAGGGGGAACTCGAACAACCCCAAATTGCTTCAACTAAGAAATACCTTTAGCTGGCTTCTGTTTCTTTTGAATTGCCTTATCGTCATTTGCGAACCGCTGCATTGGCTTCCATTTGTTTGTGTTTTTCTAAATAGCATTTTGATAAAACTGCTTCATAAGAAGTAACTCACCGAGTCGGTGTCAAAGGTAACTTCCTGACTATCTTTTGACGCAGTTATGATTTGATCCGGCAGTGAGCTCAAAGTAGTCAAATTGATGTGTTTCTCTTTTTTAGGTTGAATTTCCGTTGAAGTTCTTGGTTTTGCAGGAATTCGCGGTGAGTTTTGAATCTTGACTCCGCTTTGTTTATGGGAACGGCGATCAATGAACATCTACGTTCAAAGATGAATATGTGAGTGGTTTTCTGGGACGAACCTGAATAACACTTGCAAGTTGTTCGTAATCCTCAACTGACGGTTTATCGTCGGATGGACGAGCAATAGGAGGTGCTGATTTCGGTTTTGGTTTTCTTTTTGAGGCCGGGGTTATAATTTGAGTAATTGGCTGAGGTGGTACCAGTGGCACTGGCATCGAAAGCTTCTTGTCAATTTTATCATTCTTCAAGTAGTATGATAGAACCCCAACTAAATTAGTGACTTACTGCAAACATTCCGCCCTGATTCACCATCATAGGGTTCATGAGATCAATCAATTCAGTGTCTTGTCCGGGCATTTCGAAATCTGGGCCACCTTCCAAATCTAATGGGATTCTTTCTACAATCGGCCTCCCTCGTCCTCTCACGAAATCTCGGAGGATTTTGAGCTCCCATTCATCTAACTGCTTCAAATCTTTTTTGGAAATGACTGAAAACAATAGAAACATTTGCACTGACAACGTTTTCTGAACCTACTGTAATCGGTTGCCTTGGTGGGATTAAAAAACAATAAAGTCAGAAGTATAGACACAGATCCGCATTTCATCTCATAATCGAAAAGGCAAGTACGGTTAGCGTGTCAAGTTTTTCGCAAACTCATCAAGAGGTGAGAGAACGTATGTATTCCGTTTTCCCTCACAGAATGACCTCGTTTGATCGGTCGACACACTTTTGTCAAGAACGTTTACACATTGTGGCCCGGTTTATTCAAACTACATACTGAAGTTTCTTCAAGTTTTTAGACATCGTAGCATTCATCGGAAGATCCAATTTGGTCCATTTTGGGACATCAACCATCAAATCCTTTCTGAACAAACAAGGGAAATAGTTTATAATTAACTACTCCATTCGAAATACACAAATTTTCGAATTCAAAGAAAAATTGTTGTATGTTAGCAATTGGAGCATGTCAGGACAGAGAAGAGAGTGGGAGTGGAGACGGGAGAGAAATCTACAAGTCAGAGAAGAATCGAAAGATGAAAGGGACTTGTTTCTACAGTAGGGATCATGAATTGGTATGGGGGATTCCAGAGATGAAGTTGCACTCGGAAAAATGAATAGGAAAATGGAAAACAGGGATGAGAAAAGACCATGATTTTTTTTGAACTTTGTACTTTTTAAAAGATTTTTTGTTAACGGGGAAATGTGAAGTCAAATTTGAATGAAGTCAATTATTCAAGGCTGACTTCTTCAAAGTTCTTCTCGAAGATGACGTCACAGCACATGGAGAAGGTGTAGTCGATGTTGGCAGATTCGGTGGCACAGGTCAGATGGGAGTAGATGCGATGATCAGAGTGCAGTCCCTGGAAGTATGTTTCTGGCTTATAGGGCATAGTGCATACAATTCTTTTCGGGACAGAAGTTCAATTCCTGTCTGTCTGCACTTTAAGAGAAGATTGGATACTTGCAAAATGTATCGGACACTAGTCATCGTTCTGATCTATTTTCAGTGATTACCTCGCGGAACATGCTCTCGATGTACTCGGCAACGGAAGACGGTGTGTTGTCGCTGGTGAACCAGTCCTTGTATCCCGGGAAGAAGTTGGCGAACTTGGTTTTCTCAAGTTTTTGCTCAAGAACATCTCTCTTGTTGAGGAAGAGCATGAAGTTGGACATGCGGAGGAATCCATTCTCGCGGATGGACTTGAACAGCTCCACACTCTCATCCATACGGTTCACCATCTGAAAACTGTTCTGTAACCGTTATAAATGACTGTATAATACTCCTGGCTTATCCACTTTCGCTTTTCCGGAAGAGCGGACCAACACCTTATTTTGTACTTTGTTGGATGACGATTCCCACTGAAATATGAACTTTGTTTTTGCTTTTGCCCAGATGGTTCAAATCAGTCCCTGACCATCCAACATACCGATAGAAACACAGCAGGAGTCGACTGTTTGCGCCGACCGTCTCCCGCCTGCCGTACTCAATATTCTACTTGGGAACTAGATCTAGACTACCTTACCACAATGGATTTTGGCTCTTCCTCAGTGGTTTGGTTGAACGATGCCAACGAACATACGAACATGACGGCAGTGACGCCTTCGAAGAAATGGATCCACTTACGACGTTCGGTCTTCTGACCACCAACGTCGATGAGCCTAGGTATATTATGATGTCATCGGAGAGTTCAGCTATCTGCTCCTACCGAATGGTGTGACGGAGGAAGTCGAACGAAATTTCATGAACCCCCAGAGTTGTCTGTCTCATGTGGATGAGATCCTCAGTGGTTGGAGTGTAGTTAGCCACTGCGATTCGCTCGAGATTCGGGAAGAAGCTAAACAAATGCGTACGTGACAGACATCGAACGACTCTCTTTCTCACTAGTGAATGTTGTCGGGAACCGAAGGATGGAATGAGAAACGAGCGAAGAACTCCTTGACACACTCGTAAGTGCGCACCGTGTTAATCACATTCAACTCATCAACCTCCTGCATCATCTCGATTCTGCCAGAGTCATGAGCGAAAAGTTTGATGAGAACCTGAACACGAGACTGGTCTGAGAGCGGCTTCATGCCTAACCTTCTCGTCTGAAGAGACGACAATGTCTGAGTGCAGGATCACGTTGGAAATACACTTGAACGCATCAATGATGTTATTCCGGATCACGAAAATTGCGTTGACGATCTCGGTCTCATTGAAACCGTCTTTGTAGTTTACTCTATAATTCACAGTTCAAACCGCGCTATCGTACGTATCTCTACCGCATCTGCTTAACGATGGTGCTCTTTCCGGCATCTGAAATGCCCAGCAGAAGCATCTTAACTTTCCGCTTGTTTGCCTGGTTCTCAATACGGATCTGACTATCAATACGGCGCGTCTGAAGATCGGCCTCACGTTCCGGCTTACACGTAACGATGCCCATTTTGCGTTACCCTATTCTTCCTACGGTAACTCTGAAAAAGAGAAGAAACGATATGAGATAAAGGATGTGTTTTCTGAAAAAGAGAACCAAGAGAGACGTTGAAAAAGAAGAAGGGAGGTCGGAAGGCCAAGAGCACAAGTGTATAATGAAGGAGACGACTTCTGATTCGAAGAGCAAGGTGGCTTAGGCCACGCCCATGGGAGGAACTTTCGAATGACTTCTCTTCCGTCTCTACTTCTGATACACATCTTCCGATTGGTGATAGGCCGCCCAGTGCATAAGGGGAGGAGTTCTGTTCTAGAAGGAAATAAGGGAGTGCACAGAGAAATCATAAGAATCTTCAAGCTTCATAGGAGAGGGTCTAAAATTCATAGAAAGCGCAGAAACAAACGAATACAGATTGGGTTGGCAAGAATTCCAAAACTACGTGTATAGAAATATGCCCAGCAATATAAGAACTACAGACTGCTCCGTCGTGCAAAAGCTAGTCGATGTCTGAATTTTCTGCACTTGTGCATCGGCACATCTGGCGTTCAGACTTGCTCAACTGGAAATTCATTTGGTCTTTAGTTTTGAAATAATCTGCCACAGACTCTACGGTGCCTGGTACAGCTCAATGAGCTCAATCTCAGTCTGCCCAAGAGTCCACACGAATGTAGGAATGCACGAGTAGACAGCAAGACGCAGAACGGACGTTTGTACAACAAGTCCTTCTGTCTTCGTTCGAATGTATCTTCGAGGCTCTGGAAATACAATTGCAGACGGGAAGCTATACGAAAACAATTTTATCACTGAATAATCGACTACCGTATACCAACTGCAGGAAGCGGGACCACGTGTATTGTGATAGCGTGGGTAGCGCAAAAAATAAGATGATGATATCCGCACGTCAAACAATCAGAGAGGAAGGGTAGATTGTTGTCGATTTGCGTCAATCAGAAGCAATCATAGGTTTGAGAAAAGCACTCTGCTTCCAGAAATCAAGAAGCCACATCAGAAGAGAACACTGGTTCTTTGAAGGGATCAGGAAGTTAAGGAAGCACTGTATTTGTTATGGAACAAGTTTTTCAAAGTGCTGAAATCGTTTCCACAAGGTTTATTCACAAGAAAAAGACAGTAGTTCGATATGAGAAATACTTCGAAAGGAAACATAAAGCGTCGAATTGCCCTTGAGCACCGAAGCGCTAAAGCTATCAAATCAAAAACAAATTTTTACGAAACAAGAGTAAAAGATCGTATTACCGGAAGAAAAAGGAATTAAGGGTGGAGAGGAAAACGATAGGGAGCTACTCTAGGACCGGAAGAAAAAAGGGTGAAGAAACAAGTTGGAAAGTTACCAGTCATAGAGAATGGATTTTTCGGGAAAATACTAATCATGAAATAGGACAGGAACACGATGACAAGAAAATAGTTAAGGGGGTTGAGAAAGGGTAAGACAACGCTTCAGTTTTGGCAGATAGAACTGGAGCCGACAGGACTAGACGATGTCGCTCGGATGACGGCATGGTGGAGATGCCCGTATAAGAAAGAAGTTAAAGAAAATGGGAAACAATAGAAGTACGGTAAGAGAAGATAGTTAGGCAAAAACGAATGTTGCGCCTAAAAAGTGATTGAGACTCGATAAAAAGGCTGGGTATCATGAAAATGGAAAAGCAATAGGGAAAGTAACAGTGATTAAGTTATGAGAAGAAACGGGAACTACTGAGTTAGGTTGATCTTTTCCTCTGGTTCCAGTTCTTTCCGTTCAACCAAACTCGCTTCAAGTTGAACTTCAGTCTGAAAACAGAAAACAGGTGTTATTAGTCAAGAATAATATGGGATTTTGTACCGGTGGAGCATCCTGGTAAGCATCGTCGTTCAAAGTTCCGCCGTACATCATGAGAACCACAAGTAAAATGGCCAAAGTGATGACTTGTCCACTGATTGTGAAGGTCATGAACAGGTTTGCCAGTAGTTGGTTCGAGTACATCAGACATTGTCCGTTCTGCAAGCAAACCGTCTTTACACCTTCACATCAACTTCCACTTACTGAGCTTCCACAGGAATCCGACTGGTACTTGATACAAGACACGTCGAACATCCATCCAAACAAAACTGGTGCTGGGATCGTTCCGATGATTCTGATCATGATCCATTGGATTCCAAGGGCAAAAGAACGCTCGTTGTAGTCAACAGTTCTAAAAACAGAATGAGGTCAGTTTTTGATGAAACGCTATACCTTAGGATGACGGAAATGACAGGAACAGCCACTGCAAATGTGCAGAAAGAAAGGGGAGCAAACAGTAACAAAAACCCCAAGAGTCCGGTGCATTGAGGTTCACAAACTCCGCGTTTTACAATTCTCGGTTTTTGCTTAGTGGTAGTGGGTACGCAACTGCACTCGGTGTACTCCTAAAATCCCACTTGTTTCATTTTCTAGGTGACTGAAGGACTAACCAAGAGAGACGGAGAGTAGGATTCAGCGCAACCAGCATAACACGGAGAATAGTACGTAAACTGTCGTCCATCTTCTAGTTCTGCACAAACTGGTCTATACTCGGATGGGTCGCACACACAATGTGTATTGCAAGAGTTCAACAGTTCCGGTTCCTTTGAGTACGTGTAGTTGTAATCCGGGATCAATCCACTACAATATCAAAGTTATAGTTCCTAGTGTACTTTCACTTGTCTTACTCTGCATCTGGATACTCTGAGTCCACCCCGACCATTGGAGAATGTGGGCAATAGATGAGGTACATTGGCGAGAAGAGCAAGGACAAAAAGATGAGCCCGATGGCAAATTTGAGCATTTTGCTGCTATTCAAGCGGAATTGGTTAACAATTCCTCCAGTGATCATACATCCCAGACCAGCCATCGGAACCATAACACAACCGATGAGCAGATTTGCCTTGCTTGGTCGAACACTGAACTGTCTTTCCAGGTACTTTGACATGAAGGAAGATGCTCCAGTCACAACTAAGCTGTCAATGGCCATGGCACAAGTGATGATCATGAAAGGCCAGTTGGTAAGGATGCGGTAGATGGCGATCGGAATGTGACGGACGTCCATCCATATTTTGTACCAGAATGGTCCCCGTCCTCTCGCCGGAATCGAAGAGTACAGCAGAGATGCTTGCTCTGAAAGATGTTTCCTTGGCTATACTGTACTTAATGGTCCCGTCGAATTGATCTCTGACGTCTACTATGGTAGCCTGTGCCATAGTACACACAACGTTACGAATACGTTTTTCGATTGACTAAAAAATACATTTTCAGCACTTCGCAACTACATTATAATACAATGTTTTGTACGCGCACCTCGTGATACGAGACATTGCTCACCAAACAGCGATGGAGAATTGGAAGCAGGGGGAGTAAAGACTAACCTGGTATGGGAGCATCACTGTTCAAAGCTGCTGTTTTGTTAGATCCTGGCATTCCACAGCATTCCGGAGTCCGACGACGATTGGCAACAGCAGCGTCTTGGAGACGGGTGCGATGCCATTTCAAAGAAGCCGGAAGAACTTTTGGAAGGGATGCAAGTGGAAGAACTGCTATAAAACCGACGAACGATGCAACGATGAAGGATAACCACCAGGCACCGACCCATTGAGGATCTGTTTCTCCGGTAGACACTCTGAAAACACAAAACTAGTTGGCGTCCCATTGAACTTCTCACTTCAAAATTTGTTCGGGAGGCAAGTGCCAGAAGTCAGTGTGGTATTGCAAAGAGACGGATGCTCCAAGAAAACCAATAGCAGGTCCGAAAACAGCAAACGAGTAGAAGATTCCTACGAACAACGATGATTTCGCGGGACCAACGTTTTCATCAATGTAGGACACTCCGATGGTGAAGAGAGGAGTTGCTCCTATTCCATGAAGGAAATGTGCGAAACAAAACAGGTAGAAGAAGAAACTTGTTGACGAGTACTGAAATTGCGAATTGATACGCTCATCCGGAAATTTTCGGCTACCTGAATCTGACTTTCATTCTTGCAAGCTGTTTGGGCAAGCGCTTCCGGGGAATTCGTGTCGTTGAGGAAAACTGAAAAAAATTGGATGATTCATGAATCCGATGACGCTGAACTATTCAACATTCACAACTTTTGTGGTCTTCACCAAATCAAACACGAACGATGATTCGATGAATCGGTGAATCACACAAAAACATGAGGTTTTATTTGTGGTTGTACCTGTGTACTTGTCATAACGTCAAACACGCCGATGAGACATATTTGGTAGCGCTGGTGTCAACTTACAGTTTTCAATTGAACAGGTACCAAGAGACATGTTGGACTGCGATGTTGAGTAGGAATCCGACATGACGTGTGGAGCGGAGAAAATCAGAGAGCCCAAAGCCATACAAGCCAGACCGGCTGCTAGAACTGCAGGTTTACTGTGACGACCTCCAAAGTATGACACTGGAATGCACAGAAGCACATATCCAAAATCATAAAACTGCACAATCCGTCCCATATGACTGGTACTGAACTTGAAACGCCGTTCGATGGAGGATATGGCTGATGGGACAAGTCCATTGACAATTAGACCCTAGAATGTGAACTTCAACTTTGAGAAGATATGAAGTGAAGCACTAACCTGTATACTACAGTAAATGCACAACAGAACAATCATGGGCAACTGCTTCCCCAGCCACTGGATCCAAGAAGGCCTCCATTTGCCGATCCCACACTGAGACTCCTCAGTCAGGACCGTCATTTCCCTTTCAATAAGCTCGTGTTGCTGAGGCTAAAAGGAAAAGTATTAATGTTCGGGTAAAAGAAATGTGAGAAAATATGAGGATGAATAAACGACATATACATGCAACTGAAAGGGCGGAGGGCACTGAGACGTGTCATTCCACAACTTTTTTTGTTAGGTCACTGACTCATGAGAATTTTCGAGTTTGATGAAATGTTTAGGTAGGTTGAAGTGGCTGTCACAGAGTGAACGCTATTTCTTATTTATATGGAATGAGCGGATAATTTATGCGACAGCGCACTAATGAGCAATGACAAAAAAAGCCTTTGATAGGTTAACTAGCAAGTGTAGCTTTGAAACTTTGGTTAACGTTCTGAATTCAGATGGGACCTAATTGTAACAGCCTTCTGAACCAATCATTGATGCTCAAATGACTACCAACCAGGCCAGATAATACACTCATTATTTCAATTAGCCCTTGGTCGAGATATTTCTGGAAGCTCTAATAGCTCAAAGAAACCAGCCGGTTACAAGATGCATGAAGGACAAAAAATGAAAAACTGACTGTTCTCGGGATGCTCTCAAACGTTGAAAATAAACAAAAAATCTTACTGGCAGTCGGAATTCTTTCCTCCTCAGCGCCTTCTCCATATGTCTTGGTGGTACTCCTTGGGACGCTTGTCGCATATGGCTCCTGAAAGCTTATTGTCCAGAGGGCGTTAGAAAAGTGAATTTTGTCAAAAAAGATGGAGCCGATATCTAGCTGACTCACCATTTACTCCTGGTCCTCTGTGCTGAATGATCTGATCGCAAGTCACCGGGACATGAACGTGTTTCAGCATCGTCTGAGCAGCCAACGGCTGATTCGTCGACACTTCGGTCACCCATTTTCAGTAAGAAATGTTTGTTTTTTCTTTGTTTCTATCACCCGATAAAAATTAGCACATCTGAAAAGTTTCAAGTTGAAAAAATGAATGTTTGTGAAATGACATAGAGAAATAGATGTATGCGGAATGGAACAAGGCTATAACCAATGAGAAGTAAACAAATTCAGCATGCCATCTCAACTCATCGGGTTATTTCTTTCATGATGCCAATTACGAGAAATGGAGAACGAAGATAATGAGTTTAATTTTGGACGAGTGAGCAAAAAATGAGCACAGAAAATGCGAGAAAACTGGAGGCCCGAAGGACAGAAAGAGCCGGAAGTATAGCGAGAGCAGTAGAAGGAGACCCCAACTCATTATTCCAGAGAAAAGAAGAAGGAAGACTTTTTCACAGTGAATAAATGGGAACTTGACCTCTTATTTCCTTACAGTAATTCTAACACGATTTCTGATTTCCTGGTGCACAAAAAGGGCGTTCCAGAGCATGTTCAAAACCGGAAAACATAGTGCATTCCGGAGCAGTCATAGATATTGCTAGCTTCACCATTGTAACCACCTAGGTACCCATCTTGTTTTTGTGTTTTCCAACATGACGTGCAGTAGCAATCTGAGATGAGAACAATGGAAAACAGAAAGTGCAAGAGCTTCTCTTTCCCTAAGGTTTTCCAATTTAGCGCCATAAACTGCGCCATATGACCCGGGCCGGCTGACCAACTGGCCAGTGTTGTGCAAGGAACCCATCCGGGGGAACCACTGTGCCACTCTCTTACTCACCAAGTCGGTCGTGTTCAACGCATGCTCATCCCTATGGCCTAGACTCGACAAGAATGCGAAAATGAAATTTTCACAGATGAGCCGCCATTTTGCGTGGCGTCCGTCGTATTTGGATGGCAGTCATCTTCTTGTAAGACAAAAAGGCGTGGTATGTGCTCTGATGGCCATAGTTCTGAAGACATGAAGAAAACGGAAGAAGGGGCAAAGGGAGCAAGATGGAAACTAAACTGGCCTGGCCTGGCGCATTAAAGAACTTTGGACATGTCCTGTGGGTTTTCTGGGCGGCATTTGGTCACAAGACTTGGGCCGTCAACTCAACCCCAACTCGGCTGAATTGTCACGTTTCCACTGGATTTACTGTGAGAAATTTGCATTTTTTCGGCGCCCAACCCCGCACTTCTCAGCTTTCATTGTCCCCGGAGGACATCAAATGTGATTAGGCGTGGGATTTCTAGAATTTCCTTATTTCGCTCTTCTTCTTATGCACGTTACTGTCAAAGATCAGCGAGGCGGGTTTTTGAGAGGTAGACTCGGCTTCACGCTCGAATGGAAACGGAGAAAGGTTCGAACTTTGAAAACGCAAAAACTCATGAATTTCCGACGAAGTCTCTAGTCTCGATTTCTTTTTGACGACACCCCCACAAACAAGTAACACGAAAAAAACCCGAGGGCATAGCAAAAAAACCGCATCTTTTCCGTGCCATGCAAGCACAAATACTTTCTGGGCGGAAAAATATTGCATTTCTCTGTGCGCTTTGTCTCGGAACACAAAGAGTAAACGCTTTGGAGTCAACGACTAACATGTCCAGAAGCAAAAACAGAGAGTATGCACCTCAGATATTTATGAAAGGAATGGTCAATGAAAAGGTAGTGGTTGGATAAATTGCGAATTGAGGCAGGAGCTCTGATGCGACCCGGTTTGGGTAAACAGAACCCTCCCGTAAACAGGGCATATAACAAAGAATGCATTGATCACTGCGAGGAATGGTAGATATATGGATGAAGCTGTATGGGGCACCAAGAAAGATTTCAGGGAGAAGAAGCGGGGATGCGGAAGAAATCGGACGGTGTCCATCCATTGACCCTATCACCACGAAGATCTGTCGCTCGTTCGGTCGGCTTATTGCGGAAGTTGAACAACTTTCGCGGGAGGAAAGGGTAAGTTTTGAAGACTTGCAAGAGAGATGAAGGGGCGGAGAAGGCGTCTGACAGCAACATTACTCCAATCTGATTCGATAAGGTGCAGGAAAATTGAAAATTGAGAACCCAACACAAATGAATGCTCAGCGAGCCGCAAAAAGTGTGGCAAAAGGAGGAGAAGCGGAAAACGGGCCGAGGAGAGAGACCGCGGCTACTTACGCGGCCCCCAATGTACTTATACCGACAGAATCGATCATACTCAGAGCTTGTTAGCCGAGTGTCGTCTTCTACGAGCCAATTGGTTTTCTTTTCCAGACAAAAGGCGAGAGGAGGCGGAGCACAAGAGAGACTCGGCTCATTTCTTCATGATTGAGTAACTCGACTGACTTTTTGCCTTTTCTTCTATTTTTTGAGTTAGATGTTGCGGCGGAAAGGAGAAGGAAAGAGAACCAAGTGAAGTGGAAACATTAGAAACTTTGCTTCTAGGTTAACGTTTCACAACGAGATATCGGTAGTCGGGTCAGTGGCCAGTAATCCGGGACATGAATGAATCAGTCATTCATTTTTGCATGGTAATCCCACCAGGTCGACGGACAAAAAACAAACAAGGGTTTGTTACCCGAAACTGACAAAAATTATGCGAGATTTCAGAAAAAGACCAGTGATCATTAGGTTAATGCAAATTATACCCCACCTGCGCATTCATTTTTCACTGTTTCATGAAATTAGGCGAACAGATGAAGAAATAGACGAATTCAAACCCTAGACACGGCCAAAAAAGAAGAAAATGGAGGACGAAGAGACGGAGAAAGAAAGAAATGAACGGTGACAGCTAATTGTGAAAAAGGTGACGAGAGGGCAAACATATGGTATCGGTTTTCGGTGGGGGGAACCGCGAGGGTCGGGTGTTTGGGCGCGGTGGGGTGGAGTGAAAAAAGGAAACCACCGAAACGGTCAAACAACACAAAAACGACGCAATCAAACATCAGAATCCGTCGGACATTAGGGCACTGGGAGAAGTATCGAATTCTGACGCCCGACGAGAATCTCTGATACGTGAAGTAATGCTTCTCTAATTTGATCTTGTCTTTTCTTCACTATACTATTTTGTTATTTCCCTTCTGTTTCAAGAATCCCACGGAAATGCTTGAAAAAGACAATAGAAGAAGAATAGAAAAACAAGTAGAAAGGAGCCGCCAACGGATATCGGCTTGGACAAATGAAGAATGAATCACTGACAAGGAATGGATGGCGTTCTGGAAATGAAATGAAAGTGACGGGAGGAGAAGCTCAAAGAAGTCTCTCCGGATGGGAGAGGAAGAGAATTGGTTTGAAATGCTTGTGTAGGTGGTCTCTTGAGTCCCACAGGACTTGTAGCAGACAATTGAAAAGTTGGTGCACTTTGGTCGTTCATCGGAAACAAAAAGTTGTCTATGAAAAGGTCCGGAATGGGTTCTGCTGATAGAACAATGCAACCAATGGAATGCAGCACAAGTGGTTGGAAAGTACAGTACCTAGAGCAGATGTTTATTCTGTAGAGTAGAGGTTATTTCACTGGTACTTTTGAATAACCAAACTTTGAAACATATTCAAGAATGGTGTTCTGATAGACTAGAAAGTGAGCAGAGTTTGGTTTAGATATTCAATTCCTCGAAAAAAAAGCAACAACGACTGAATAAAGTCAACAAAAACCGCAAAGTGAGTCCAAATGTGACGAAAGAGAGGGAGGAAAAAAGAAAACAGAAAGGACTCGAAAGTATCATTTTTCAGAAGCGGGAATCTCTGTACACAAACAATTGCGAATGGCAGCTCCATCACATGTTGTTCTCTCCTCTCTTACTCTAATGAAGTGCTCTAATTGAATAAATTGCCGACGGGAGATGCAGAGAAACCAACCCACTCCGAGTAATACCAGAGGCGCTGGCTGCCAAACAATGAGGAGCCGGGTGGTCGGTTCGTTTGAATTCGAATTTCCCAAATTTCGGAAATGAGAGAAGAAACCGAGGGAGGATTTGGAAAACAGAGCGGGAAAGAGAAAGGCGAGCGGTTTTCTCACGATATTTTTGCAAATCCGCTGGCGCCGTGCCGAAAATTTGAAGACAGAATTTAGTGAATCCTGGGCTAAAGAAGAAGCGGGCAGTGGCGAGTAATGTGGTAGAGAATGAACACAATTGGATTCAGAGAAGGAAAAAGTCGGACTGAAAAACAAAATAAGCAAATGAAGCAGGTTGCCATAGCAAGCGAAAAATTTGATTTGATTGTCTAACAGATCGCGTACAAAACAAACTGCCAGCCACAAAATAAAGATTTTGTTACCTCGATTCCACGCGAATCGGTTACGGACGCACGATTCGAATTGTATGGGAGGGCGACAATAAACCAGAGAAAGACGCGGTTGGGGGAATTTCAAAAAAAAAAAGAGAGACATGAGTTTTCCATTCAATTTTTTGAAGCGTTCTAGCAGAAGTGATTGGTGGAATATATATTCACTGACAATGAGACTGCTATTAGAACAGTCAATGTACCGTTTGAACTAACCAAGAGTGAACTAAGTTCTTGAATTTGAAATATTTTTCATTTTCGAAGATGTTATTGCAAAATAACTAGTTGAAAACAGAAAAACCTAACGGATTACTTGCATCCCAATCGAAGTGGTCCACTGGCCGATAAAATCAGGTGTGGGTTGCACCAAGAGGCAAGGTCAGCTAAGACCGTCTCCGGTCGCTATTAAAATGGCCAATACGGCAATGGATGCCAGACTGACTCCCGTGTATTATAAAATGCGTCCGGTTTGCCGTTAACTGTCTGCTGTGTTTTTTGGTGATGCGCAACGGATTCGAAAATCAAAATTCAGAATTTGAATTTTCCGAGTGAAGAAAAATAGTGCAACAGCAACTATTTTTGGAATGAACATGACATTATGAGCAGTGAACAAACACCGGAAATGAGAACTTTTCGGAATAGAGGATGAGAGAGTTTCAGAGTCTAAGACTACATTTGGGATGGATTTAGGCATGGCTAATCTACTGCATACAACAATGTCAGGAGGTGTCAAGGTTACGACCTATTGTGTCCATTTTCCGAATTCGAACAATTTATCCCAGTCGTTTTTTTCTCGTTTTCTTTTCAGTTTGAATCAGAATGGAACAGAACAGCAGGAAAAGCCAAAGGAACGGAACAAGTGATAGAGAACAGAGGAAGAAGAGAGAAAAAGCAAAAAGCAAGAAGAAAAAAGCAAGAAGAAGAAAAACGATATCAGTTGGGAAAAGTGGTGAGGACGGAGTTAGTGACAACTGTTGTCAGATGTTAGGAAGAGGGAAGAAAATCGCAACATGATGAGCAGCCGAAAGTTCAATTCGCCAATTCCATTCCCTCTGAAAGAGAAGACACTGACTCGTGAGATCAGATTTGATCACTCTCCCCGGGACACAAGGAGCAGAAGGCAAAAACATGTGTTTCCGCTTTAAATGAGGTCACATAAAAGTTCTCGAAAGAACAGAAGGAGCCGAAACGAAATGATCAAAAATCGAAATGTATCTGGCTGGGTCAATATGATATCGAGTAGCCGAACAGTGGCCAAAGGAAGACATGATTCATCTATAGGAAATGCGTGTTTTATTTTTCTCAAAACATTTGTATTTGTACACGTAATAGGACAACGGTAGCAGATGAGCTAACAAGAGCCTGAACGAATTGGAGATCAGGCTACTACCATGATTTCGAAAACTCATGGATTTTCTTCCAGAAGGTTTTTTTTCAGAATTTCCAGGTTCGGATTTCAAATTGTTGACATTTTCACTCTGATTTTTCAAACTTGTTGTGTGGGCTGGTGAAAAGAGCCCCCGGAGCAGGATTTTTGCAGGGTACTCGCACAAAAACAAGCCCATTGCCATCATGGTGGTGGTATGCTTTGTCGTTGTGCCGCCAGTCTTTTCACAAGATTCGCCACCAAAATGTTATGAAAACAGATACATTTCGAGCTTTTTTCATTTTTCAAAGCTTTGAAAGTGTGGAAAAATGAAAAATGAAAAATGAAAATGAAAACGGGAGCTGAATCGGCGGAGAAATCGAAACCGAATAAGGAAGAGAAACATGATACGTTTTGTGATATGTCCACGCCTAAATGTCAGACGTTTTTTTAAAAATGAAAGATGAAGAACGAAACTGGTTCAGGTACGGGTTCGACTGAAGTTTTGATTGGAAGTGTTGGAGTTTGTCTTTCATTTGATGTTTCGAAATTTTGAGAGAAAACGAAGAAGATCGGGAAGAGTGAGTCAATGCAATCCACAAAAGTTTAAAATCATTAACGGAAGAGGAAGCGGGGGTTGCAATGGATCGGGTAATTTATCACACTTTCGCTTCTGAATGTTGCCAGATTGATGCGTGTTCGCTGACTTGGAAACGAAACCGAATAAGAACATCACTGATATTATTGTGATCGAAAGACAAACAACGAAGCGTCAAACAAGGCCTGGCCGCGAATTAGGTGACAAAATCTCGTTTGAGGAGGATTTATGATAATCTCGCGTTCGACTCGAGGCCAAGACGCAAACTCTGATACAAAGACGCCTGGACTGTTTTGAGAAACTTGCAAAGTTTTAGGATTCGGGAGGAGAGATGTGAAGGATGGGACCTCGATTTACGAAAACATATAAAAGGCAAAAACTGGACGAGATGCCGGCAAGGGACGAAAGAAGAAGCAAATTTTCTATGCTGTGGTCAGTTTATGTCTCTCTGAGTCTCTTGAGTGCCCCGTCCCTCAATTCGCACATCTTTGTGACACACACTACTTCTCATCGATTTCTAGTTTTTCTTCGCCTCCTTTTCTTGTCCAAATGGTGTCAACGTCGGAAGGAAACGTCTCAAATCACTCCCAAACCTCTTGCCCCCATCTAATTCGCCCTCATTCACACCAATTATCGCTGGTTGGAAAGAATTCGGAATTACTGCTAATTTCGAGGATACGAATACGACACTGCCACAAACACGACACGTTGATGGCGTGGCTGAAGGCGATTAGTCTACATTTTCAATGAATCCACTGACAATGGCCCCGGGAAAAACGAGGAAGTGGTAGGAAAGCGAAGGAAGGAAGGAAACGAGGAAACACTTGTTAAGAATTGGATCCATGGTTTGCAGGTGAGATATCAAAGCCGCTTCTGTTGGAGATGAATTTCGCAATCATTAAACTTTGAAAAAAATGGATATGATGTGTGAGTCACCGATTTCGTTCAAGTTTCCAAATAACTAGTAGAACATTGACGTCAGGACCGGAAAGATACAATTTTGTTTGCAATATGCTGTCATATGGAGAAAAACTTCTGATCAGAAGAATCAATGCCGAAGGGTTTGCAGGATTTTTTGCAGGATTTTTTCAAGTACAAGTAATATCTCATGAGTGGAGAAAGGATCAAGACGAAGAATTCGAAGAAACGGAAAGGCAAAAGAAAATGGAATATCAATGAGTAAACGCTGGCATTAATCAAATTTATGCTAATTTTGCGGCTGCACTATTCTGTTCTGTTCCTTGCTGCAAGGAGCTAATCGGTTCGAACAGGCGCCCGTTGAGAATGCAAATTGGGTTGAATAGACCACGCCACGCCACGAGAAGAAGAATTGAACAACGAAAAACCGACGCAATACGAGTAGTAACAAAAGCGGTCTTGTCGGCGGCCATCAGGCTTGCGAACGCAATTTACATGCAAAAATTGCATCTGCTCGATTCGCTCTTTATTGTTTTTTGATGCCTTCTCTGGGGGAAAGCATCATCATCACTATTCGCCGCACATGATGATCGTTGACAGCACGCATACTAGCGGAAATAACTGGAAAGGGTCACATCTGAGTGTATACGTAAGGAAGAAAAGAAGGATGGTTGTATGTTTGGGTGATGGTGATAAGGGCAAAGGATGGACCACAATGGTTAGTGTAAACAACGATAAGGAAACACATAGGTTGGGACGGAACACACTGAGCTACGTTTATCAGTGGTGCATACAGAACTCACCGCCGCATTGATTGAGGTCAAAAAGTCTAAATTTATTCTAATTCATGGTTACAAGAGCAATTCTTAGAAATGACATGAGTTTCAAAAAAGTGTCACGTATACAATTCAAACGTTTCTAGAACTGAGCTCAAATAGAATAGTGTCTAGTAGAAAACGGCGGGTAAACGCCATGTTGTGCTGGGTAGAGAGTAGGAATGGTTCATAGAGGCCACCAGCCGGGTGTGAGGAGAAGCAATGATTCAGAAAACACATGTGAAGTGCATTCAATGTTTTATGACCTTACTCGAAGGAAACGGACAAAACCCGGATGGAAAACCACCTGTTACCCTTTGGGGTCAAGCGTCGTTAAAACGGAGACAGTCGGCCGACTGCACTTTTCCCTTATCTCTAATAAACGTTCTTCACCATGTTTTCGCAGCTCGACCGGTCAAATAGTATAACAAATAGTAGAAAACACAAATATGACAAGATCAGAGAGAAATTGCCGCTTGTGAGTTGAACAGAAGTCAAATAAATGAGTGTTTATCACCAATTACCTCATCGTTTTTGCAATTTACAACTTCAAGTCGGCAAAGTGTCATTCACAATGAGAATCTTAGAACAGAAACACGAAAATGGCAGGTAGACAATATTTTGGTTTGGTTTTGTTTCTTCCAGAAATAAGTCAAACAGTTTTCGTACAGAGCTGTCAATCCGATGGAGCTTTCAAGAAGAATTGAGAGAATGAAGTTAAGAAAACGTGAGAACTTATATGAAAAAAAAAAACGAAATGGTAATACCGTGAAGTTTTACCTAAGATCTCGGGAAAACGGTATAGGATTGCATAAACAATGCAAGGACATTCACGAAGGTTACCCACTACACGGAGAAAATTCACGAAACGACCGAAAGTTATTAGAATTGGTTTTCTAGTACAAAAAATGTGGGGTTTTACAAACAGTGTGTGACGAGGACGGGGATGGTGTTTATTCAGCGCAAGTTCACCGTTCGACAGTTTTCCTTGCAAAAGATTGACCTTCCACTCGAATTTCTCGCTCGAGTGCTTTTTTACAACTCTTTACTACTTACTGGCAATAGACACTTTGAAGGGAATGGGTAAAGAGTTGGAAAGCGAGAAACGGGTGAAGTGAGCACATTTTGAGATCGAGTGAGTGAGATTATGAGTTTTTTATTGGATGCTCAGATTTTTGACTTTTCAGAGACAACATGAGGAAAACTTGATAACTCGACAAATCCAACACAAAAAAAACAAATATTTTTCACGTGGGGGAACTTTTGTTCGAACTCTGTGACGTCAATGTCAATCACTCTCTTCAAAACATGATGGAACTTGGGCTTGAGTAGCTTAGGCTTAGTTTCAAGTGGTCTTCAATTTCTCACATCCTATTTTTCAAGGGAGTCTTTTCAACGTTTTTCAGCTCGCACACGTACAAAAAGTTGATGCTGAACTAGGCAGCTTGCATTTGAAATTCGTATTCCTGAATATGACATTCCAGTAATAGAATTTCGGACACCTCTAATGGAAAAGGCAGGTGATTGAAAAACAAAATGAACAATTTATTCCGAAACTCGATAAAATATAAATTAGCGTCTGGCATATCCCGGTCCAGTACGTGGTGGTGGGCAGTGATCGCAGGATCCTGGCTGTCCTGGTGGTCCACGTGGTCCGGTTCCTCCGTGTGGTCCTGGAAGTCCATCGGATCCCTTCTCCCCTGGGTCTCCTGGAAGTCCGGGTGGTCCAGCCTTTCCGGGCTGTCCGTCCTTTCCTGGTGGTCCTGGTGGTCCCTGTGGTCCCGGTGGTCCTGGTGGTCCTGGTGGGCCTGGTGGAGCTCCATTGATAACTTTTCCTGGCTCTCCGGTTGGTCCCTTCTCTCCCGGAACTCCTGGGGCTCCTTGTGGTCCAGATGGTCCTGGTGGTCCTGGAAGTCCTGGAACTCCGTCTTGTCCTGAGGTTCCGGCATCTCCCTGTGGACCTGGGAGTCCCTTTGGTCCTGGTGGTCCGGCTGGTCCTGGAGGTCCTGGTGGGCACTTCTGGCATGGCGGCTTTGGTGGTGGTCCTGGGAGAAGGGCTCCGTCTCTTCCTGGTGGTCCTGGGTTTCCTGGGCGTCCTGGTGCTCCTGGACGTCCGTCTCTTCCTGGTGGTCCTGGTGGTCCTGGTGGTCCGACTTGGCAGGTACAGCAAGATCCGGCAGCGGAAGATGGTGGGTTAGCTTGGATTGGCTGGGCTCCATAGTTGTCACGACGAGTACGACGGGCGGTTCTGACTGGGACTCCTCCAGAAACGGATTGAACGGTGACCATCTCACGCCACATGTCACGGGATCTTGTCTGTAAGCCTCCTGATAGATATGAGTTTTAAGAAAGTTGAACTGTACCTTGCAGAAGTCAACCTCGCTGTTCATGACAGATTGCAGATGCTGGACATGGTTGTAGACAAGTGGCACAGTGATGACAGTAGCAATCATGGACACAGTTGCCAGGGTGGCCGATGCAATGGCCAGAGACCTCAGAGAGCGCCGTGGGGCGCTTTTCTGCTCCATCACTGAAAAATGGAGAGTGAGTGAGACTAAATGAAAGTAAGAAAGAATGAAAGAAAAAGGGGTGGTGTTGAACATATATATCAGTGAATGTGACCTAATTAGATACCGACTGAGTGACCTGGATTATCTTTCCCGAATATCTCCGCACGTTTTCACTTTTTTCGGGCAGCGCATTGTACTCATCCAGGCAAACGTAATGATTACGATGTTGAGATATAGTTGAAAGAAATGGGTGTAGGATACGCGAATTGTTTTGCATGAATTGAAGTACGTGTTGAAATCTGGAATCATTCAAGTATCTGAAATTTCCTCTGGAAACATTTTGTTGAAAAGTTGCATCCCATCAGTGTTCCCCTAAGCACAACGCAACTTCGAACTTGTTCAATCATTTCAATGATCATCATTCACTTGTCATTAAATTGGAAACAAAGAAGAGATGACTAAACGGGGGGCCACAGTTATGCTAACAGTCACAATTGTTGCAGCATGTTCCGTTCGCATCACCATCACTCCATAAATCACGTGGTTCCTTGTCAAACAACAAAGTAATATATCATTGAAGGCAGTTTCCGACATATTTTGGCGAAACAGCTGTTGTCAGCAGCTGAGAGAAATGGCGAGGGCAAAAAAGAGATATTGAACATGACAAAAAATAGATACAAACTAATTTGGAAGTGAAGTGAAACCAGTGAAAACGGAAAACAGTTTTGTATGTTTCCTTCACTTCTAGAAGTTGTTTTATTCCCTACAGATGTGTTCCCAACTTTCATTCGTATCATTTTCAAACCCCCACGTGGTTTTTTTGGACTGTTGTGGTGGGCAGTATCCTTAATCGCATTCCTCCTCATCCGAATCATAAGCAGTCAAAATCTCTACACGAATTCTTTATTATGATGATGATACCAAATAAAATGGAATATCCGGAAGGAAGGCTGATACATTAACTACAAGAATAGTAATTGAGTCTTGCCAGTAACTTCAGAAATGAGAAAATTACCAGCTACATACAAGATGGTGACAACGAGATCTAAAACGCTTAATTGTAGTCGGCCGGGAACATCTAGGGAAAGGAAAGGTGAAAGACGTGCGGGGTAGTGGGAGAAGCAAGGTGAGTCTTGATCTGAGCCGTAAGTTATGCAGTTGGTGGAGAATATTGAGAAACATAGTAACAAAACAGAAAGGAAAACTAAGGGGAAATGTATCAGTCTTCGCTCAAACACTTCTTCCGACGCTTTATGTCAAGTTTTGTTCGTAGAATGCTGAAAATCAGATGTCAACTTTATTTCTTTCATTTTTAGTGAACATACTGATTGATACTACTCCTGGACGGTGCATTGTCCCTTGTACAGATTCCATCTCTTATCAGCTGCTCACGAATCTCACTCTGTCTACACATTCCAAGTCGTGATCTGGAAATAAGACAAAATGAAGGAAAACAAGTTATTTAATACAGTTCAATGTTTTCAAATGCCGCTAAACTCACCGATAATCCCGAACGGCAAGAACTAAAGGAGATTCCGTTCGTCCTTCTTTTGCATCTTTCGGCTTGACTGATCCGGTTTGTCGGTACCTAGAAAGAGCAAAGATTTGGTTTGTAAGGTGTTTTTTTCAAAAAGTAGCTATTTCACTTACCGATTCAAAATCTTGCTCACACAACTGTGGGTGACACACAAGCGTTTCGAAATGTCGCAGATCTTCCAACCGCCCTGTAATATAACCAGTTTGCATGATGATTCAAAAAGTTTCTCACTTGAAACAACTTGACAATCTCCTCGCGCTCACACATCGACAACGGCAGTCCCGGACTATACGTTCTTCCCAGCTGATTTCGTCCTGAAACAAACGACTACCAATTTCAATGTCTTCTCCATCCAAACAATGATAATCACACACAGACAGGATAAGCAATCCAGTCCAAGCGAGTGTATGATATAGAGATATATAACGCAGATATCTCTCCATATATGCACATAAAAACCACAGAAGGGCATTAAATCGGAATGGAACAATCGAAGTCTGCCCCCCTTCCATGAGAAGACAACCCGTTCGCTGTTTTCTTTTGATTCAGTTCTTTACAATCCCCGTTTGAATTTATCACGTACCAGAGCTTCGAGCCACATCTTTTTCATACTGTGGTGGGGGCGGAACATCGTAATCCAAGGAAGAGCAAGAAAGCGAAGAGGGTGATCCACTGTCAGAAGTGTCAGGGTAGTAGTACGGATTATACATGTTAACCTGAATGCCGGAACGGTTGAGTTCTGTTTTTGTTATTCGGATCTCACTTCAAATGCATCTGTGAACTGGCTTATCAGGGCAGGAACCTTGGATTCTGACAGAGTGTACGTGGATTTTCGGATCGGTGTGTTCGAAGGATCACTCTGAAATCGAGATGGTAAATAAGAATTCATTTCTTTGCTGAAACCGAAAATCCGAGATCTAAGGGAAATAGAAAAGCTGGAGAATCTGGGGAATTTGAATGGTTTTGAGTATGAGCAACTCACATTTAACCATGCCATGAAATCCCTTTCCAGGGTCTCTGGGGTCGAGGTGTCAATGACCGGCTCATCCATCGATGTGTCTTCAGATCCGGAATAATATGAAGTGGTGGTCAGCTGCAAGGATCTCACTTTAGTGAATGTGAGAAAAGAAACACGAAAACGAATCAGTCGAACGTGAGATAATCGAAACGGGAATATATGCCGAACTTGACAATTCTTGCCGAATACTCTGGTATTATGTTTCCAGGCGAACCGTTTTTTTGTCTTTTCTGATCGACATCTGGTTTTGTAATTATAGAGGAATGGAAAGATGGGGAAAAGGAGAGAGGCAGATAGAAACAAGGCATATGGAAATTATGGGAGTATCAAAACGACGAGTTTCGAATTCCAGACCGTTTTTTGTGTTCTATTAAACTGAGAAGTGATGAAATAAGGTATGGGAATGGAAATCTTCGAAGTTCTAGAGTTTAGGATAGGAGTGTCACGAATTTGCAGAAAATTGCTCTTTTTATCCACATCAGCATCGCCCACACGATGCGCGTATCCGGTTGATGCTCAAATGAGCAATTCAGCAAGTGAGCAGGAGTAAACGTTTCAAAAATAAACATGGTGTTTCTAAATTTGAATATCCGGTCCTTTACCCTTCAGGATGAAAATGTCGAAAAATAGAAAGAAGAAGAGGAAAGAAGGTATGGATCAGATCAGCGGATCGGTGAAGCACCAAAAAGCGATGAGAAGTGGAGAGATAGGAGGAGAAATGATATGGGTTCGGATACAACAACGGCACAAAAAACGGTGGAAGCGAGATTGTCGCGTGTAGACATACGGATTGACGGCTAGTGATAAGGGAGTCGCAGACCCTCGGCGCACAAAAAAACTCAGCGAAATCATCCCGATAAAGAGAGGAGATTCACTGCCACTTCCTGATTGCCGCTCCCTAATTGACGATAATGGAAATCTGTCTTCCAACAACCTTCAGCCTCTTCTGTTTTTAGGGTATTACTGTTATGGCAATTGGAGGAAGAGGGAAACGAACGCAACGAACGAGTGCGCGGATTCAGGGCAAAACAACACGAAACTAGAAGAGGAGGAAGAGAAGCTTTGGTTGGTTCGAATGGCAGAAGCGGAAACTAATCAGTGACCATCGGCCCGCTGAAATTGGTATGAGATGGTGGTTTTATTGGGAAATGATCATTTGTTGGATAGATAGATAACTAGAGGACGAATCCTCAGACATTCTAGTTCTCACGGCAAGAAAAGTTCTGCCGGTTTATATAGGGCTCTACAACGTGCCCCCACAATATTGGGGCGGGCTCTAATTATTCGTGCTAGCAACCACGCCGAAAAATTTTTCTCAAGCGGGTTCAAATCCGTAGCTTAACTCCTCCACCTACACTTCTTAAAATCGGATCGTGGATGTGTTTATCTCCACTCGCCGATTTGTATTTAGAGGGAATTATCAGTCTTAAACACGAGTAGCAGAAAAATGTTGAAAATAGGAAATGAAACTATGCGATGTCCACTCGTGTCCTATTCCAGCTTGACCTCCCACCCCTTGTCCCATTGCTGTTTCTTCACATAATTTGGTGGTTAGAAGAAGGAATATGGTGAGAAAGAGGGGGAACAATGGGAAACTGAAAACGAGATTGTTTGATCATACTGGGGGCCAAAACAGAACCAAGTTACAGTAGGGCATGTTTTATATACTTGTTGCTATGTGTGCCTGCCTTCCACAAAAATTTGGAGCGTTTTATTTTACAGTGATGACGGTGGTCAAGCAGTTAGCTTCGGAACAATAATGGGAAAGGAACGAGAAGAAGACAAAGAAAAATATTACCAAAATAAGAAGCTGAAAATGGGGGAAATCAAGTTTCAATTTTGAATCATTTAGGGAAAGGAAGAGAAAAAAGTGAGGGACTGGCGGATGGATGAGACATAGAAAAATCAAATGGTTTTTCGATTCAGAAGAGGTTTTGATTTTCAAGTGGCTCGGGGCGAATAAAGGGTGTCTGATCAATCATCGGAAGCTATAGCTATCTTTTGAATTGCGTCATTGAGAATGACACTCTCAAGAAACTTCAATGGAAGCCGGTAGCTAGAAGTCTTCGAAGAGAAACGGTTTTCAGAGACCACCGAGCAAGTATGCGGTTTCGAAAAAAGTGAAGCAGGCGGTTGCGTAATCCGAAGTGGGTCGGCACTGAATTTTCATTTTCGTTTTCTAACGCCGAAAAAAGGAAATTTTGCTAGATATGATATGCCGATAATTTAAAATTTTCTACACCTCTCACTAGACTTCGCGGGAGATGAAGAGACGCAGACAGAGGACAACAAAAATATATATGAAGATTATACGTATAAAGATAACAATCAATCAGGCGCCTTAGCCTCCCACAAAACAATTACACAACCGCCTCTCTTAAGGCTTACATGATCGGATCAAATATATAAATTAGAAAACGGCTACCTGATTTTTGACAGTGTCTAACCCGCCTGCATGACCGATGGGCTGAAAAGTGAGAAGAGTGAAAACGAGATGAGATATGTGTATTTTGACGGACGTGTTGATTTAAAGCCGGCGCCCTTTTTTGTTTAGATAACACTGATTTATTGATCTTGTGATAATGTGATATGGATGACGGCGATCTGCAGATCAGATTCCAAAGACTGATGAGAAACGGTTTTTTGGGAATGCGGGAGTGGAAGATGGCTTTCTCTCAGGGCTTAATCTCAAAAGTGAATGCATAAAAACTGTAGAGACGAGTAGAAGAAAACGATTAGAAGCCGCTCGTCCGCTCACGTCCAACGGATCCTGCCCACAAAGAGATTATGGACTCCCACGACGGCCGTCCGACGAAGCTTGCACACAGTAACCGACCGCTAAGGCCACAATTGCCCTATATCTCGTTCTGATCCGCCTCGAGGTGAGTAAGACAGACCATGGAAAGGAATGGTATGCAACATGACGTCGAAGTAGTTAGTTATTTCAAATTGCCGCGATTTACATTCACACTCGAAGGTTCATGAAGAAACGGAACGGCGGTTAGTGAAAGGGAGGCGATGATGACGGGAGGGGGGAGAAACTGGAATAAAAACAACAATAATGTTGGCGAGAGGTACTTGTTGGGGTCAGAACACAGGAGATGTCTATGTCTGGGTGATGAAGCCAAGTCGGCCAAATAGCTTGAAATGGATTTCGAAGATGCCGCGGATTCAGAAGGAAGCACTGCCAATGGCAAGTAGGAAGAAAACGATTGGCAGGAGGAAGGGGACAAGTTGTTAGTGAATAATAGTTATATGGGATGGTGTTGTGGGAGGACGAATGAAAGTGCGGTGAAATCCATTGAAATACAGACTACATCTGGCCGCTATACACACATATGTACATAAAAGATATAGAGGCTATCCGACTAACTAGTTCTCAGAAAGATGCCAAGAAATTCTCCTTATTAAAAGCCCCGAAATGGCAGAAATGAAGGGTTGGAAGGTAGGAAAAGGGGCCAGTAGTTCACCTCGTTTTTCTCACCTTGCTTTCAGTTATTCGTCATGTTGCGCAACCGATCCTCTCACTTTTCGATAATTGGCAAGATTCGGAATGTGAGTATAGGAAGTGCCTACCTACGCCATGTTTCCAGTGAAAGCGTCTACAATGAGTTGTCCGGTCTCAAAGCCTACTTTCGATTCTCAAGAAAACATCCAATTTCTTAAAAACGATCGGATGTTGTAACGGGCGGGACACCAGCCAACTTTTAATAGAATCTGAAAGTGAGATGATTGGCTGCTGAAAAACTTTCCAAAAAATCAGGACTGATTGGTTACTGAGACTTGAGGCTTGAGGCTAGACAGACAAAAAAGTTGGTAGATTCGGAGAAAAAAGAGAAATGCTTTCAGCTTCCTAGTTTCCTAGTTACTGAAAGGGAAGGGAAACCAGAGCACTTTTATGGTCTCATAAAAACCCCCACGTGCTGAAGGGAGAAGGCCCGGCACGCCATCTCTTCTCTTCCTAAATTTTTCGTTCGTCACTCATATTCTCAAGTTTCCGGCTCTATTCTCCCGAGAAACGATAACAAAAGCAAAGTGGAAGGGCAAGAATCGGAGGGATATTCCATTCTAATTGAATCTGACAGATTCCGAGAAAAAAAACGTTGCAACTGGACACCTTGAAACGCAACAACATTGACATGTTGAAGCGGCATTCAGAACGGTTATAAGTGGGTCTTGATCATCCCCATTCAGAAAAGAAAGTGTGAGTAACATTCGGAGGCCAAACAGCTACTCCCTGAAAGAACTGAATGAGTAACACCGAGTGATGACGCTGAAAGCCTTGAAGCACTAGTTTCAAACAGTTCTATTCAATTCCTAATGAGTCAGCTGATGAGTGACGTCACTTTTGCTGAATTACTCGCATATCACAGATTATCACAGACTACAGATATCTAATCTCGTTACGTTAGTACAATGAGACAATGATTATGAAAAAAGAAATGACGATGTCAAAAGTGACACCTAAAACGAAAAAAATCGGCTAAGATCACACGGGGCGAAAAATGAAGTCTCCGCTGAGTCTACGCCCGGCTGTTCTGTGGGTACACCAGAACGAGATCTATTCAGAAAAAGGTGTGAAAGCCGCTGATAATCTATCATTTACACCCTCACTTTGTTCTATCTTTGTTCGTTTTTTCATCTTGCCGCCAGCTTGTCATCGCCTTGGCTGCCCGCACTGTTGCTTATCACTTCCGCTCAAAGTGGACCTATAAAAGTTGAGAAGAAACCGTTTTGAACCGTCCGACCGGCTACTCGACCTTTTGCGCGCCCCCACCGCGCCGGTTCTCAACACGTGAAGCCATCAATCACAGGTTCTTTGAATGGGCGGTAAGTTTAATATGCTTTCTGATCTTCAAGCTCTCTTGCCGATACAAAGGAATGCCGCTCAAGATATGTTTCCACGTAGTCTAAACCTTGAATCGTCTTTGCTACTTGAGAGGGAAAACTTGAAATTTTCAATGCGGAAGAGGGAAGAAAATAACAGAAAACTGAATACAAGACAGTATTTGCATAAGCAAAACTGAAAGCAGTCCCGTAAGCCAAACAGTTTGTTATAAAGTATTGCTTGAGGAAAGTGAGGATAGTGACCCTCTATGTAGGGAAAGAAACTTCACGCATCATCCAATGTTTTGCCAGTCACCTCCCATCAAGACACTCACTTTCCCACTCTCATGGAGGTAAACTTGTGAAAAACCTGGGATCTAAGGATCTAACCAAGTTTTCTGTGTAATTTCTCACCCGTAGACATTGAGATGCGTATCCCTCATGGTCATGGATGTGTTTCACCCAAAATGACTGATGAGTGGTTGCGAAAGTTGCTGGATTGCGTGTAAACACAAAGCGGTACAGAAATGGAAAGCGCTATTTTCTGGTAAAAACGTGTCACACCAGGATGATGATGGACCTGTGTTGTAATGGAACTGTCAGGCCCGGCTTTCTAGATTGATCATTTTGTAGACGACCGATCCGAATGAACAGGTTACTGTACTTCGAGCACTCTCGATGGGGGAATGCGTACACGCCCGATTGGATTCCTAAACGAACCAAAAGCCAATTTCTCTGCTAATGCTTATGATCTCTTAAAGTTCGAACGGCCTTGAACACCGCCGCAGAAGCTGCTAAGCAGTGCGGCCGTACAAGAATTTCCTGAAAATAGTGAAACAAGGTGTTGGTTTGGCATGCGCGTGTACCGCCCGGTAAAGAATGGGTGACAGTCGATTAATTGATGACCGTGATTTGCTATCATAACACAATCATATCATAGCCCCCTTTCATCTGTGAGGAATTTGAGGGATAACTTCTGATGACGCCGTCTCCTCGATCTCTTGTAGTCGGGCGCGACAACGAAAGTGTGAGTGATAGGTGAGAGAAACAAGGAAATCGCCTCTTTTTTGCGGAGACTAGATGAGTACTGGACACTTTATCAATGAAGCCCTGCCCAAAAGTGGATTTTTGCACTTTTTGTTTGCAGATGAAGACGAAAAGGACAGGGGCAAAAACTGATAAAGCTAGATGAAACAGAGAATCTACCAGAAGCTACCGGAAGCTGTTGGCAACATTCTGATCTTGTAACTGGGGTAGTGAAGTCCTCGAGAAGAAAACAAAAGTGGCATTGCGTAATTCTCGCGCTTTCATTCTTGCCACTCTCACTCAAGAACCAGTCTCAAGGAAGCCGAAAGAAAGCCTGGAAGGATACCGTGTTAGATATGGCTCGTTGAGGTAGAAACTGAAATCGCATACACTTTCTTTATGAGGTGAAGTGACACCAAAGACAAAGAGTTGTTTTGTTACAAGTTAATGGCAAAAATGAATAGCGGAAGCACAACAATACGTGTTTGGTTACTGTCATTTGCTTTTTTTTCACTACAGTTTTTGTTTCTTCGATTATCGTCTCCATGCGTCTACTTGGAAATCCCCCATTTTTTTCGGTTTTTACATCCTGAAAAAGTTGCTAAATGCTATGTGTTGTTTAATCTGTTAAACAGATTCCTTGGCAACATGTGTTTTTTCTAGAAACGTATTTGCATCCCCTTTTACTTTTTTCCAGGATTGGCACGAATTCTCAAAAAAAGTGATTCAGATGTTGCCGAAAAGCAGGGATAACAACCAAATAATTAGCTTAATTTGGTACATGAGGAAAGCGAAAAACGGGGGAGAGGTTTGAGGAGGATGTAATGAACATGAATCATCCGAAGAAAGGAATTCACCCGACAACTCTCTCCTTTTCTGGAAAAAGTGAGATTGGCGAATAGAAGACTTTGAAAAACGGTGTTACTGTAACTTTGACAACAGTTCCCTTACAACATCATCACAGACACATTCTGACCTCATTTATCGTTATCACAACATGTCACTTCCCTCGGATTAAGTGTAATGATAGTTTTTCAAATGACTCAACAATTACTTGGATGAATGGCACAAACGTTATTTGCATGCATGAGTGCAGATGAGTGTCGGAAAATAGAACTACCGTAGGAATACGATGAATTTGATGTGGGAACATGTTGAACCAGGCGGAAAGTTTTTGCGGGGATGTGACTGATAAGTAAGAAGAAACTGGATGTCAAAAAGATGTGGTGACCAAACATAACTGCATACCATACCATCAAAACAGAACAACATAACAGAACATAAAGAGTGGCAGAAGATTACGACAAACGACGTCCGCTGGAAGAAGCTAGCAGTTTCGGCATGTAGGGCAGAAGACTCTGGCCACAGATTGCTTATGATGGCTTTGAATGGTTATGAGATGTCGGTTGATATCGTGGGATTGTGGACATTTCGAGAGAATCGAAACTTGAAACCATTTCCCATTATTTGTTATCAATGAGGATCATTTCCAATTTCACTTTTCCCAGACTAATGACGTCAGAAAGGGAAAGATTGAAGAAACTGGAACACGGTGGCCTGTTTTCAGAGGGAGAAGCATTTGTCAAATTCAGAAAGTATCACAGTTAATCACGAATAGATGTTCTGAAAATGTGTTGGGAGTTTATAATTACCTTTCTATGCTAACATTCCTATACTTTCAATGTGGTTTGCATGATTTTCAACATGTTTTCCGATATCCTGGATTCCCGGAATCAAAAATCGTGCGTATTAATGAGAATCTGAAAGTTGTTCCAGACGATTCGGGGAATAGAACACATTTTCCCAGGATGCCCAAACAAAACCTTAATGAATCGGAATAAAAGAGAATGAAAACAAAAAGTCTGCAAAATCACGTACATAAGCCATCAAAACAACCGGGCAGATCAGTTCTTCAGCCAAACGCCAATCCCGGACGCTCTTCAGTGCTTCAGGTATGTTGTACTGCAAACAGATCTCCTTCAAGCTCCATTATTCCAATATTTTCAAACTTGAAGATACGAACTCATGACCATTCAACTTTTGTTGACTGCAACTCAACTCAACTCATTTACTTCAAAAACAATGAGAATTTCCTCTTTAGTCTCTGAAACGTCATCACGAAGGGGTCATTGGTCAAGTGCATGGATCTGTCTTTCTTAATTGACCTTTCCTGCTCATTAGTAATTCTGAAGAGTGTTTCCATGTCCCGACAAAAGTGCCATCCGTCAAGTTTTTCGGAATTGTTTTTTCTTGGAACCAAAAACTCATTACTCAAAGAAGACGTTTTCATTAAATCCATTGGACGCTTGAACCTAAAAGTCACCGGATATTGGATTCAATCTTGATTTCAATTCAGAAGGTTTTGACCGTCAGACAATGGGATAATGACGTTTGTTTTCCGGAAAAGACTCCTATATAAAGGCAAAAGGACTGGTCCCTACCATATCCCGGCAGTCACGAAATATGCCATGCACTTCATTTTTCGAGGATCTTCGAAAGATAAGGGCTGTTTTTTTGCAAATTCTGGAAATCACGAGGATTCCCTCTCAGTTCGTAGTCGTGTGGCTTCATGCATCTTTGAAATCCAATTTCAAAGATAATCCTTTCTGTTTTTGAAAGATTTCTAGTCCACGGCCTGTGTTGGATTCTCTAACTAATCTGACATTCCGAGAACATCACCAAGCATCAGACAGACAATCAGAACTTGTCTACCAGCCAGACAGTCATTCGCAGAATTTTATTCCCTAGTGTACCCGAGAGTCCGCAAGTTGTTTTCAGCCCTCATTTTCCTTTTTAGTTTTCAGTATTCCGGTTCGCGTTTTCTGTTTCTTTCCCAAGGCTCATAGAAAATAATAAAGACGCGGCAGTAACGACTTTCTAATTACGGACGCTAGTGGGCGTAACGGAGTCATCCACAAACATCTCACGTCTTTTACTTCAACTCATCATAGCTCACTCATCCAACTACCATCACTGATTGGCACAATCACTGCAATGTACACATGATTGGCTTAGTTTGGGAGCACAAGGAAAGGGGCGGAGCTACGGAGCGAGCCGACGATGGAAATGGAGATCATCCACTCGAAGCCAGTTATTTCTATCTGCTCCTTCTCCTCGCCTGCACGCAATTTTCCTGCTACCGAGAAAAATAGTTGGCGAATATGAAATGAGTCAGATGAGGAGAAGTTTCTGTTTTTGCCTCCTCCCCTTTCCATCTCTTAATCAACACGCGCTCATCCATGAGAAGTGCAGTGCTCATTAGCCGCCCCCTCGGGATCGTCTCTTTTTTCCGAGGGCATCAAAACATCGCTCCCCACGTCTCAACTCCATTTCATTCCAGATGAATTCTCGAATTTCGGTCACCCTTCTGCTGCTCGTCGCAGTAGCAACCACTTTCACCTCGGTGAATTTCGTTGAGGCCAGCCCGCGATCGCAAGGAAATGTGGTAGGGAGAGTTGAGGGGAACTAACTCACCGGATCTTTTCAGATGCGCTACGGCAACTCGCTTCCCGCGTACGCTCCGCATGTTCTCTACAGATTCTACAACTCGCGGCAGGTAAGACATGCATTATCAGTCAATTTAGGCTAAATCTCCGATTTCAGTTCGCTCCTCAAAAAAGAAACAATGCCGAAGTGGTCAACCACATTCTCAAGAACTTTGGTGCACTTGATCGCCTCGGGGATGTCGGCAAGTAGAGATACTGAAGCCATCAACGCGTTTGCTCCTAGTTAATCCCATGATAAATTACCGATTCGTTCATCATCTCTCAGAAACTGAAAAACGACGTTTCACTCTTTTCTCGCTCCCGTTTCTGCTTTGCTTGTCTTTAAAAATATTTCTTGTGAGTTTCGAAATACAATTACATAATACACAATCTTCTTCTTCCGTTGCCCTACAACACTTTGTCTTTTTCCCTTGATTTTTTCCCGTTCGGAGGTCCCTTACATATATAATCACTAAATACACTGGAATGTTGTACTTGAATTGAAAACAAATCGTGCTTCGTCGAGTCCATGTTTAGCCGTCCAAGAACGAGCCCCCTGTTAAACAAATGAACCATTTGTAGTTAACTGTGCTCTTTACTTGCAGGTGCTAACATAATCTGCTTGATCCCAGAAATACATGTCTTTGACCAGGGAAAACGAATTTTGCATCGGAGGCTGAGCTCCTGTTCACGCTTTGTATCTGAGTCTTGTTCCTGGTCGGTTTGTTGGGAGGGCTTGCTTTTTATCCCAGAAGGCACACGTTTGTCGATTCGCCTTGCACAAAGAAGCGAAAGATAAGAGATGATAGATAAGATTCTGCGAGAAAGTCCACCCGACCTTTGTGGTCCCATTCGTTTTGCAACTGAATGAATTGGAACAATATTTCATTGTTACGTCGTTAAATGATACGAATGAGTCTTTCCAGAAGATCTCGGAGCCTCGAGAAGCAGCTGCCGCGCCAGCATAACCTTTGCCGAATCGAAAGAAAAAATTGGTCAGGCGCCCTCTCTTCTACCCGAAACTCGCCGAGAAGAGGCTGGCTTGATTAATGGGCAGGTGGAACTTTTCTTTTTCATTCGTGTCCCTCGTCTTTATTCAAGTCGACGGCTCAGAAATGAGAGACTTGCTTCTCGCATTTATTCCCATCTTGCTTTCACAATGTCAAAGCACCGATCGACCAGTTGGTAAGCTGACAGAAAGGGAGAATCTTGAACTGTTCGCCAGCTGCGGCCGACAACGACAGTAAGTTATTGGATGACGTATATCAGAACATTTTTGATGTTTCAGAATTGACGTGCCTTTTGCTGGTTTGTGAAATAGTAGAACTACAAAGCATACGGTAATATAACATTTTCTCAGCCATCTCCTCACGTCATGTTATTCTGGATACAAACATGGACTTCCTTCGTGACAAATTTGACAGGAACAACTGCAAAGACGGGTTGGTTTTTGACGCAGATTAATTTTCAGTTCTGGGTGTTGTTAGATTAGCAAAAGTGATTTATTCCAGTATCTTTGAAATAAAAACTGGTGACATTGATATCATGCATGAGAAGACGACGACCGAGAACGGAACACCAGTACGCTCTGTACGTTAAGTTCAGTTTTTTCTCTAACATTTGGAATAACATATCTATATAATGGAAGTTTCCCAACAAGATACGGTAATTGCAGGCCTGGTACATCGGATCCTGCGAAGCAGATACTCCACAAGGATTCATTATTGTTGAGCATGTTCTGGAACCGGAAACTTTCGGAGAACCTCTTTGTTTACCAAGTAATATCCTTCATGCTTTATTCAAACCTTCTTCCCTTTTCAGATGCTGACTTGCAAGACGGAGACTTTCTGGAACTTTTCACTGAACGCTCCAAAGCCTTTCAGCCCGAATCCAGCTACGCAGAAGTGGGTTTCTGCCTGAATGGAATCGACTTCTGTGCGAAGGAGTATGTCGAGAACTTCGTAGGGCCAGTTGTCAATCCGTGGGATGATCGGAGAACATATGCCGGGCACGCGTACAGTGGTACTCAAGAGCAAAGTTCTGAGATACAGAGATCATGTTTTGCAGATGGAGATCATGTCACTCAAATTGTATCCATTCACCAGTATAAGCAACAAATCTGCACAGTATCCGGGATTTGTTCAATGTAAGATCTGTGTTTATCTGTTCAACTTTCATGATTTTTTCCAGTTCTCTTGAACCGGAGAATTCAAGCGATGGACTAACGACGCTAGTCCAACCAGTGTTCCATGTGTCCGATGAGCCGGAGCTGAAGGTCACATTTGTTTCGGAGGAAAGCTCAAGAGAAACGCCGCAGCAGTTCAGCGATTCTGAAGTAGTTTTCCTTGATTCGGATAACGATGAAGCAAGTGGCCAATTGGACTATGATTCTTCCGAGTACACTGACGACTCTGCTCCGTCCTCTGCGCCGACTATCTTCAAGAAGCAAATCTCTTTCTCATCTCCCGCATTCGAAAATTCCGCGGCAACGATCGTTGATTCGGCGCCCGAGCCTTTGTCCGCAATATTCATCCCCCTCCCGGCCACGCCTGCTCCCGCGAAGATCTCCTCAGAGTTATCTTCTCCGACAGGACTTCTAATCGTTGGTTTTCTCATAGTTGCATTTCTTTTCTACGCCTGCATGTGTTTAAACTGTTGTTGTGAAAAAGACTCATGCGGTAGGAGCCTCTCTGGAGCTAACAGTCCTGTTTAACATAACCTGACAAATGTTCTATACCATGTTTTAGGTTTCACAACTAAACATACTCGGTTGTGTTTTTTACCCTAATCATGTTTGTGTTGGAGTATTTACTTCATGTTATAAAATTACTTCATTCGAAGTTCAGTTGAACTTTTACAATAAATATCACATTGGCCAGCAAGATTACGGATCGGACGGGGAACTGTGAATGGGTTCAATAAATATTAGATACCGATTTGGGAATGCATCAAACGGAAAATAGAGACAACTCGAGAGGATGACAAATATACAAGATGGATCAAAGCTGGTCGGGCTTCTTTTTCAGTTGAACTCCATGACAACAACTGTTTTCACGACCAAGTCGTAGAAAACGCGGCCGTTGTGGATTTGAAAAGCGGCGGTGCTCAGAGGGAACAGGCTGTTGACCACTACGTTTTTCATGAACGATCGCTTCATTGATCTGGAAAGCAAGTTTCAGTTTCTAGCAACAAGTTAGATTTGGATCGATATCTGTTGGAAGAGTCTTCTCCAAACCATGTACTGATGTTCGCAGTGAATCTTTTCATAAATCTTTTGAGATTACTGGTTCTGCACTTTTTCATCAACTCTAATGCCTCCTCAATTTTAAACATGAACTCACTGTTGCCAAGAAATTAGATTCGGTCCTTCGACGACAACATGATCGGGTGTGTCCCCAGTTTGGACGTCATGACAGGAAATCACCCGGATGCCAGCCAACCATTTTCCCGGTGTTTGTCCTCGACCGATTGGTCCCAAGCCTTGCGCCATTATGAGGCCCTGACGATTTGTTTTTTTGAGTGGAGGGGAAAAGTTGGATACCTCCAAGAAACAGCAAAAGATTTTGCAGACGATTTCGATTGGTAGAAGTTCCTGAGCAAGGTTAATGAATTGCATCATGTCTTGATCGTCTTTCAGAGCTTGTCCAAGGGCTTTCAGATCACTGAAAAATAACAAGTTGAAAGAAAATAATGGAAAAAGCCACTAACACCAAATCCAGTTCAATGAGTGCTCCGATGACGAAGATTTTGAAAGCGAGGAAGAACAAAAAGTCGATGAACTCGGCAAAAAGTCGTCGCATGAAGCTGGCAGATCTGCAAAAAAAAACGCACGGTCCCCTGATTTTTTTGAGTAACGTACTCGAACTGCACAGCGACAAATGCCTGAATATTGTTGGGGAACATCGGTTGCTGTTCCTGTTGAACTGGAGTTTCCGGCTCAGGTGGAGCAAAGTTCGGAGGCATTGCTGGCAAGCCATGGCCTACGAGAAGATGGATCTGAACGGAATCGTGTTAATGAAAACGCGCTTCTCTCCGTAGTTTTGTTCGAAAATCATCCCTCGAGTAACCAACCCCGAAGTTTTTTTCTGAATCGTGTAAGAATGGTTGAGAATTTAGATCTGTTTATAAAATGAGCAGAACATAATGTTTATAAGCTTCCTAAGCCAATCTACTGGATAAAAAACGTTCAAGAAAAGTACCCCGATCGCTCTTATCGTCATGCAATTTCTCTCCCAAATAACCAATAGAAGCTGGAGATTACTTTGTACAATTTCCTTTTGTTTATATTCAGAATTCCTTTCTCTGCGTTTGTCAGAAACGTCTACGCTCATTTTAAGATTTTCACATAAAATTCTCACCCATTGAAGGGCATCCAATTGTCTTCGCTGATGCTCGGTACGCTGCTGACGCTGCTGGCTTTCTTTCACTCTTCTCAGGTATTCGCGATGAGCGTTGGCCAGGTTTTCCATCGATCCGTAGTCGTAGTCTTCGGGGCCTCCATAAATCTCACGGAAACGTCTCCTGGTCTCCATGACCCTTGAAGTCGTCATTACCCTGATAAATCATTATTTTATCTTCATGTAAAGCAAAGGATTCTCAAGAAACTGGCAAAACAAGCAAGAATAAAAATCGATGCGTTGTGTTCCGAGGGGCGACACCGGTTTCTGCAATGTGGCTTCTCTGCACACAACACACCACATTTCACGACAATTCGGGGTTATGCCGGAACAAATGCAAGAGGAGAAGGCAAAAGGACCATAGAAGAGAGATAAGGCTGTAGAAGAACAGTCTATGTGACCTATCAAAGTTATAGTGTTTCTGGTAAACATTATTTGTATATATTTGCCGACAATGTTGCAGGTCGGCAAAATTGCGCGGAGGTACCAAAAAGAGCGCAACCCTCTAATCCTCATTGAACCCACTCGAATGCGTATCGTCGGCTTAGCCGAAATAAGATCATCATGGGAACCTGGGAAATCTCGGACCGGCATACACCCGAAAGATTCATTACTCTATTCATGTCAGTGTCATTGTCCTATTTTCACTTTCGTCTGCAAGTAATTTGACCAAAATTTGACCAATTCATACGCTTCTCACTTCGCATGAACTTTTTTATCACTTTTCGGGATGATGATCGACTGCAGATACGAATTGCAGGTTACGGGTTATAAAGTATAAAACATATAAAAATGCGTGTATTCGGTAAGGGTTTCGGTTCGAAAAGGCATTGCATTCGGAATCATTCGGTTTTCCTGCGGCCATCCGCAGAGTTGGTTGGGGTAATAGTGCGGAATGAATTTTGCCGTCTAAATCGAATCGAATAGCATTTGTGCTGTGCCGTGGCGTTGTTTCATACCTATTCATGATTTCTTCTCAACAGAAATTCAAATTCCCTTTGACTGCGTTGCCTTTGTGACTTTAACGTTACTCTCTTTCCCGTCTTTGTCTGTGGTCTGCATGTGTACTGATAAAATGATAGTGTGTGATGGATTGATATTGATAAGTGCATGTTTTGACCATGATAAGTGCAATTAATTCTGCTGCCCTCTAGTTTCCGCCCAATTCTTCTCGTTCTCATTCCTTCATTCTCATTTCTTTATTGGCTTTGCCGGTGTATTCCAACCGAAGATATCTGTTGATTTAGAGATGATTGCAAAAGAGAAGAATGCGATAAACTCTAGCATCACGGGGGCCATCGGCAAGACAAGGCTTGCCGATGATTTAGATCACCTAATGAAAATCGCTTGAGATCGACATTATATACGGTCCGGGGACGGGACCGGGTGCCGTGTTCAAGGCCGATCAAGTCTGTTTGTAGTAGTTGCGAGGGCCGTCCGTTAAGGGGAAGAAGATTGGGGGAAGCGGTACTGACAACGGAAAATGTCGTCGTTTGGCGCGAGGGTGGGAGTAGGAAACAGGCAAAAACTGAGAGAGAATGGAGAAAAAAAGAAGTCGCTGGCTGCGCATCAGATATCTAGACAGCGCAGTCATTGGAATTGTAATGACGATTGGGTGGCCGTAAGAAGCGAGTGATAGAGGGGAAGATGCATCGACGCGTTGGTGATAGAACACGAGTTGTCGGGAGGGCAAGGGTAGAGAGATGGTGATAAAGAGAGCACGATACGGTATGAGAAGAAAGAGGACAGATATGGAAGTGAGAAACGAAGAGGAAAAGAAGAAAGAAAAGGAATTTTTTCTTTTCTTCTTCTCATCACCTTTTTTACCACACGCGATGTTTATGTATGGTTAGGCAAGTATGATAAGGTGGTTAGTAATAAGAATCAAATCTGAGTAGCGCGTAATTTCCTGGAAACTTCCAAGAATAGAAAATGAAAACGTAAAGTTATAAATCTTTCGAGTTCTCAAGTTGAGTGGTGCTCATGACTCCTGGTTGGCCACTCCAAATTAGTATTTCGGGAAACTTTTCCGACTTCAAACTGATTGATTTATTTCTTTTTCTCATTTTTTTTTCTTCTCTCCAAATTCGTATATTCCACAGCACATATTCGACTCACTCCGCCCTTCCGCACCACCTCAGTTTCTGATTCCATTCATTCATTCATTACCAACAGTTTTTTTCGTGTCAGGTCCTTCCTCCTTTGCCAATTAGTGGGTGGTTAATGTATTTAGACTCATTCCTCGCATACCACTCGGTCGTGTTCCGAGTAAATCCTGTTCGAAGACACGAAAGGAACGATGCATCTCATTTCCGCCAGCCCTCTCTTTTTTGGTTTATCAGAGCGCCTGGTTCTTCCTCTTTGAATATTCACATGTGTTTTCCAGGACTTTGATAGCTATTATTATCCAGTTTGTGTACTCCAGTCCGTTGGATGTTGCAGCCATGCGTATCCTTGCACAATCGACACTCCCACGCAATGTAATGGACAGTGCCTCCGCTATTCTTTTTCCGGAAAAGAAACGGAAATGAAACAAAAAATGATTCACATGATGCTTCAAAACCATGGAGAAGCAGCATTCTCACATAGGCGTTCTTGCGGTGTGGCTGGGTCTTTGGCCGGGTCCCAGCCACTCCTCCCACCCCATTCTTGCCTCAATTACGAAATGCCCTTCGTATCCGATTCGATACAAACCGTTTCCGCTCGTTCATTCCTCCACTCATTATCGCAATCTCGAGATACTAGATCCCATTTCCCCCCTTTTCCTTACCGCTATTTTTGCAAGATATCCGATTCCGAAAATTCGTTTCTCTCTATCTCATCTTGTGATGTGAATTTGGCTTTCCAACCCAAAAATTGAGTTTGTCGGGCAGATTACCACCCAGTACAACTTTCTCTAATACGTAGATGCATTTCATCAGTCAAACATCAAACTCGCTTCCAGAAATAAGAAATAAACCTATTATTGAGAGGGTAATGTCCAAAAACTACGAAACACGGAGTAAACCCGCGTTTCTGATAACTCTGATCTTTATAATTTTTTCACACTTTCCCTCTCACGTCCTTATCAGTTTCACTTCTTCATTCCATGTTGTCTTGTTTCCAGACTCGCCTCCTTTGCCCGTCTGTTTCCTGTGATAACCACTCTCTAGCCAAATTTGCCTATTTTCAGTCAACATGAAATGAGTCGGTCCGTCGACAATTATGTGAAATGCGATGAAGTTGAGAAATGCAACAAGGAGTTGGAGGAGACCCAATTGAATCAGCAGGACGACAGTGACACTTCGTCGGAGCATCCCGAGGCGGTTATACTTGTGAATGGAGTTGACGAGAAGGAGAACAAAGTACACGAAGAACAAAGTTTGAAGAGTCCTATCAGTTTGGTCGCGAGTCCAAACGGATCAGACGATTCGAATGAAGTTAAGGCTCATAGCCAACTAAGTGCTCCATTACCAGAACGGAAGCCATCAAGGAACCTCGAAGAGATTGACAAGACGCTGGATGAACTGAATGATCTCGCAGAAGACGCATTCCTGACTGCTCAGCTGGCTCAAGGTCACCAAACCAAGATCTTTGACAAACTGTTCGAGACAAACCATGTTTTCCTGAAGAAATGTGAAACTGTCCCAGAGGATCTCACGAAACAACAGTTTTTGGATGAAGATGGGATACTGGAGGAAGTTGAGGAGGCCGTGAGAGATGCCGAAGAACGACAGTATGAACCGAATCACGTGAGTGTCATGTTGGATACCGAATGCAGTTCCGATGACGATGGTGGGAGTCTGAGATACAATGCGCCTGGGAAGATCGAGAACAATCTAGCTAGCAAGCTCAATGAAAGTGGAACTTCTTTAAGGAACATCTCTGGGCACCGAATGCGAGCAAGAGTTTCTAGTGTATGTCCCTGATTGAGTGAGGATAAAAGAGAAACGTTAACTTTTCAGAACGCAGCTCTTCATGACCGTCGGTCCATCATCTCAGGTCACGAGAGAGCCAGAAGCAATGACTCCAGGTCGACAAGTCTATTTTCTTCGTCAATTGCTTCATTCCGCCGCCCGATTTCTCACTTCTCAATTGACAACTCTTGTTTCGACATAAACGAACCCCTTACTCAACGTTCCCTGATAAGTACCCCGATTGAAAAGGTTTGTTCATGATACCAGTTTCAGATTCTAAGACCAAAGCCTAAGCAAAAAAACGTCAAATTTTTGATATTTTTCCATCCATTATCATAAAAGGGCGCTAGCGTGAGAATCTTGAAACGTTCTGAAGGCGTCTTTTCAGCAGAAATATTTCGAAATAGTCAGTCTCCAATTGCCTAGCTGGCTTTTTAGGTGTCGAAAAAGATGTTCACAGATGTCATATATGTTCATTCGTACCAGTCTCGTTCTTTTCAAAAATGCACATCTGTCGCTCTAATTTGTCTAGCCCTTTAGCTCCACCCCTTCAACATTCCTTTTTTGCAGATGTTTGTGAAGAACTCTCGTTCAGCCCCGGAAATGCGAGTCCATGAGACCAAGATCAATCCATTCCTACCATCTCCATCGCCATCCAACGACGCTACAACAACAACCAGCGATGTTTTGCAACAGAGCTATGAACAAATCGTCCTATATTGTTTTTTTCAGCCCAGCGTCTCCTCGGAACTTTCCGTCGAACCACCGGTGCTACTACCAGCTGTAGTCAATTTGAAATTACGGCTCAACGAGGGATTAACGGAAACCGTGTCGCCGGTCTCCTCTCCGCTTCCCAAACCAAAGGTGAGAGAGAGAGAATGAGTTGGAATGCAGCTAACTTTTTTGCAGAGTCGAAAGGAGAAGAAGACGAGCCAGCAGATGTTGAAGATGTCGTCGAGCTCTCCAAACATGAACTCACAGAACTTACTTGTCAACGCTCACCGCTCGGTTGATGTCAGTTTGAACTTAAAAAAAAACCTTCAGATGGTCATGTTCTAGTTTAGTTGGGAGACTTTTGACGCAACGTCGTCAGCAATTTTGTTTTTCCGGGTATGAGCTTTGCTTGGTTTTGTATCCAGAACTGGTCAAAATAAGGATTTCGATTTGACTTATTGACAAGGTGACTGGTTCTTCTGACTTTCTCCGAAGCTGGATTCAGATTTTGACTCTGATGCAGGTCTGACGTCTTTTCCCTCTTCTCCGATGTTTCCTTCCGTTTTTTTTCGTTTCCCAGTAGGAAAGTATACAGTAATCCAATTGGAAAGCTATGAGAATGGGGTGACTGCGACCGGAAATAAAGGTTCTCATCCGAATCGTATGTGGGCTGGGAAGAGAACAGCCGGAGAAAAAAGAACCAATTTCCGGTGGCTGCAGCGTTCATCCAGAATGCATCTTTTGTACATTTCTCGGAAACCTTTGCCCCCGTATTTTGTATTTTCTGTAGGCTGAGGGATCGATGAACGACTAGACATCAGTTTTAGAAAAAAGGTTGTGGAGGCCAGCAAATTGAATCTAGAAACTCAGAACCTGAATCAAATCCAGTAGCAAAAAGTGGTAAATCTCATTTTATATCAATCTGCCTGCAGGTAGTGACCATTGCAACCGACAAGGATAAAGAGAAGTCAAAACCCAACGCAAATCGAACTTTCGAAGTGGTTTCGATTAGCATTGTCAACGTGGAACTTGTCCGAAAACCCAAAAAGTCCGTTTACATCATGGCAAAGTTTGATAACAAGGATGTGCACCGTTCTTCAAAGCTCAGAAGGTATGTAGAATGATTTGTGGGCGGAAACAGATTTTCGAAGAAAGTCGTATCCGATCCGATATACAAAATGATATCAGATCGGAAATAGACTTCCGAATTGATAAGAAGTAGTTAGCAATAGGCATACGTCGACGATTCTAATGTAATTGGCGCATTTCGTTTTATTTCATTTCCCGCCTTCTCAACCTCTCATCATTCAATTTTACGCCAAATAGCAACATTAGAGTGTTCCCACGCACACCAACAAAAGCAGTAAATTTATCGGTGCGCCCCCCAAATGGCCCAGTTCAGTTTCGCCGCAATCTTCGTGTTTTTCGTGTCAGCCATCCATCTCGCGAGTCCTATGATGGCATAATGATTGG
This sequence comes from Caenorhabditis becei, assembly GCA_900536315.3. Classification (NCBI taxonomy): domain Eukaryota; kingdom Metazoa; phylum Nematoda; class Chromadorea; order Rhabditida; family Rhabditidae; genus Caenorhabditis; species Caenorhabditis becei. Next base: position 987,196 of record LR538669.1, read on the forward strand.
AGCCAATCTTGACGTGAACATTTCTTTGCAGCGACAATCTCCTCCACGACTTTTCCGTCGAGACGACCGATTCATTCTCAAACCTCCACCTCGTCTTTCTCGAAGGTTTGTTCGCAGAACTTTGATGTTACCCTGTCTGACCGTTAAGGCCTTTCCAATGTTGACCGAATCGAGTAAGAATTGGCATTCATGACATGGCATTCTCCTTTAATTTTGTTATGCTAATTTATTTCAATTGACCGGTCAAACCGAGGAATAGGGAAATAGAAGTAGGAAAGGATAAGAATAGAAACAGAATGAAGAAAAGAATACCAATCGAAAGGTCTGTGTGTTTTGAAACCGAGTCTGAAACCGAAATTCACTTCCGGCATGCCTTGTTTGTGACGCAATCCCGTATGTATATAACGTATTCCGTTTCGTACCCGAGAAACCCAACTCGATAATCTCAACTGGTTTCGTTCCGATTTTTTCCATTCAATTTTATCATCAAACATCACAGGTTCAAAAGCAAAAGTGGCTCGTCCCGTGGGAAAGGTGTCGATTGCGAAGAAAGATCTTGAAGTCGGCAAGGAGGTTGAGCAGACGTTGAAACTGTGCGCCGTGTCCAAGTATCAAGACTTCTGCGGCCAGATCTGCATCGACATCCGTCGCCGATCCGGCTGTTTCTCGCTCAGGTATGTCAGAGACCAAGTTTAGAATAGATATTTAGAAGGGGAAGTAGGAATCAAAACGTTCCCTCTACCATATGTTTTTATAATGTTTGCACACTGGCTTATCACTCGCCTACTCCTCCTCTCCCACTCGTATTTATAAAATGAAACGTCCCGTTTTTTTCTTCCTTCCCGAAATGCTTTCTCTTCGTGCTTAAAGTCTAATCTTTCAATGAAAAGCAAGAAAAAGTCAGCGAGTGGGAGAGGAAAGTTCAAACATCTTACGTAATACTCATTGTTTTTCGGGATCTTTTCATAAATGTTTGACCAACCGTGCAACATCTCACCAAAATCTGATCAGCTAACTTTTTCAATGTGATTCGGTTTTTTTACCTATCCGAGCTACCGATTTGGCCAAAGTACTCAAGACCGCAAAAACACTTCCAAATATAATAAAATTAAACTGTGACAGTCAGTCTAGCGGAAAGGGAAACGGGGGTTGAAAAGTGTAGATGGAAATAATCAGTCGTTATCATTAGCATCATTACCTCTTTGGTTCTTGACTCCTAGAGAAGAAGCATGTGAGGTGCAGGTAAATGTGACAAGTTATATGCGTATCATAAATCCTTCGAACAATGCCATGTCTCCAGAGGATTAAGAGTAGCTACCATTCAACTGCCGCTAAGCCTACTTCACCCGTCCTTTCGAACACGTATCACTCTCCACTCGAACTCTATGCCGAGAAAGAAAGGTCATTCCTACCACTGTTGCACCCATTTTCCTCTCATTCTCACTCATTTTTCATCCTTCTCTTCTCCCCATTTTTCTCTTTGAAACGAAGCGCAGTGAGTTTATTGTGCCTTTGTTTTCAAAGCGAATTGTGAGATGAGATAATAAAAAAAAGTTCGGATCTCAGAAATCGGCGAACAGCGAGTAAAGAATGAAAAACACTTATTTCGAGGTGGTGGGAGGTTTTTTGAATGGGGGAAAGTCTTCAAATATTATTATTTTCTTCTTCCTGAACCACTTTCGAAATGTTTTTCTTTTCGCTTGACCTGCCCATATATTTCCTATTTTTGTCGTCGCCCTCGCGGGTGGGCGGTGTTGCTCAACCGCCCACTTCAATCCTGTAATTCATTCTTGCTTTGGTTTACTATGTTTGGGTGTCCGAATGTCTGAACCAACGGAACAAGTAAGAGTAGGTGCACAAAAGTTCCTGTTTTCCACAAATCTCCTTCTCTTACTTCTTTTCTGCTTTTTTGTCTTTCTTTTTGTTCCTTTCTCATTATTTTCCTAGGACTCGAACTCAGCGAGTTCCTGAAGATAACCATCAACGGGTAATGGGAAAACAAGGAAAAACACATTCTTGCGTAGATGATTGTTCGCTCTAGCTTGAAGATTGTCTGATTAGGGCAAAAGAGAGAGTATCCGTCTAATTTTGAAATCACTTCAACCTATCTATCAAGAAATCGGTGCAGGGATAACAAATCGACCTCTTTGTTGCCCTACGCTCCCATCATCCCCCGTCTATCCTGACTATCAATCAACCGTCTGGGAACGAACTGAACTTACCCCTTCATCACCTCCTCCGCCTCGATTTCTCGTCCTTTTCTCTCCGAAAAATCAAGCGGACCGGAAATCGTGGGACGCTTTTCCTCAAGTGATATTGTGATATTAATGAAGGTGGCCGCAGAGCTGCTAGTGAGTGAGCAAGCAGCTGTTTGGCACGAGTCCAACTCACGTTTGATAGCGAATCATTCCAGTGCGTGGGAGCAGTTCCGTTTCTTATCATAACTTTCCCCAAGTTGTCCTTTCTTTCGCAACGACCTTCCTGGGTGATTCCCATTCAGTGTTCTCTTCCTCCCCCTCTCAAACTTTGACTCGGAACCGGAAAGAGGGGCAATGGGGAGGAAGATGAAAAGAGAAAGGCGGCAATTTGCTTAGAACAAATTGGCGTGAAGATGGGAGAAGAAGCGCCAATAAAATATGAATTACACCTTGTACTCGGCTCAATTGCATCTTTTTGTCGGCATTTCGTTGAAAAGAGGAGTTCTCTGCGCCCGGAAGTCGAGTCAAAGTCAACCCAAGACATTTCTCTTTCTTCTATTCTTCTGCCTACACAAAAGAGCAAACTTGTCGCAGTTCAGAAAAAATTGAGAAACAAATTTTCTCTCTCATCGCATCAACTACATGCTTCCATGACCCCGAGTGGTGTCAATAGAATGCGGGGTTGAAATTTGAATCAGAAATTCTGAAAACTTCCTGAAATATGATTAGTTATTCAGAAAATTGAGCATGTTTCGTGCATAATTGATCATATTTCCAATTTGCCTACTTCTTCCGCCTTTTTTTCTTCACTTAATTTGCTACTAGTCACATGGCGATAGCATCTTCTCATATTTTGTTGTTTATTGCAAAAAGACACTTACTCCCCCACTTTTGAAATTTGAAACGTTTCTGCTGACTGGCTCACTAATTCAAGCCGTTTCGGAACTCCCAGAACTTGCGGAACTCCGCCATCATCTGGAAGATCTCTCGTTTCCTCTCAACCACTCTGATCTTGGCTCCTCTTTATCACCCTCTCAAGTCGGGTCAAACCATATGATTGCTCGAAATATCTCAAGAGCTCCCGGAGGCTGAGTAGTTTTTGTGTCTGAATAATATTGACTAACTCGTCTCGGCCCATCCCCGTTCCTTCCTAAATCAAAATTTAATAATTGATCGGTCACTATTTGAAAGTAAGCGGTCATCCATTGTAAAAAGTGATGAGGTACTTGCCTACTGCTGGTCCAGGTCAATCATCTCTTACCCATCTTTTACTCTCATAAAATGAAAAATAGGCCGACTTTGCCAATGCTATAAATTTAATCTAATGGCAAACACATTGAGCGGAATGAGGGAGAACGTGGGGTTTTGGCGCATTTCACTTTGCGGAAATTGTTACCTGTGTTGTGTTTTTGTCACAAATCCTCTTCCACGCAGTCCCAGCACCATCAGTAACCGTAGCTGCACCGACTAACTGTACAAATAACCGCCCCCGCTGGCTGGCAGACGAGACGTTTTCAAGTACTTTTCTCCCCCACCCGTTTCGCTGTTGTTTTTTCGAAATATATTGTCGGGGTCCATTTCACTCGCATGTTTCCGTTCCGTCCCGCATGATATACGTGCCAGATGGTCTTTCACATTTCATGTTCTCTCCTTGTCGTCCTTCCTACGCAAAACTTGACTCACAATGCTACGGCTTGCCGTACCACTAATAAAATTAGTCACACATTACTTATTCATGCGCTTCTCTACGCGTCCTTCACTCATACGTTACGTTTCAGTGTTCACTTTTGTTCGTTTTGTAATAAATACAAAAACACGCCCCCCTCTTGTGTTGCACAAGCATCCTTCATTCCCCGCCCCCGGGTTCTCTCTCCATATTTGTGCCAAATTTGTGGTACGCTACGCCCGCGCCTCATTAGAAATTGTAGTACTAGATATGCGATGCGGACCCAGACGACTTGCAACAAATATCCATATCCACCCACTCGATGGTTCTGAGCCTTCTCAAATGCACTTGTGGCGTCGGCTTAATTGCTGTCAGCACTCTTAGTTCGTAGAATGCGCGATGAAAAAGATCCGTTCTGAGAAGGAGGCACATGTCCCGTTGGCCCGCTTCCTTCCCATCTGCTGAATATTCAATCTTGTTTTTTGACTCACTCGGTCCCATCCTCCCCCATCGAAATATGATCAACGTGCGCGAGTTGAGGGTGGGGAGAGTGATCTACGGACATTTTTCCTTTTCCTTCAACGCCTTCCTGTTTTTGTCTGGCCTCAACTTCCAACATACATTTTTTCAAACTCTCGGTTCCCATAAGCATTGTTCCGCTCCTATTGTACCTGACAAGCCCAAAAAGCCTTTGAGAAAGGAAACGTTCCGCCATCGTCATTTTGTAAACAATCCGATTTACAAAGCCTTTGAGTAAGCATCGTAGAGAAAGACATGATGTTTCATACACTTCTAGAACACAAAAACAGAATCGTGCTTTCCCCTTTCTCAACTCTTGTGCTCATTGAGAGTACTACTGTACTTTTTAACACTATCCGTTCGTGCAACCAAGTTCTCTCCTCAAACAAAAGGTTCCTCTTGCAGAGTCGTGGACTGTGGAGGGTTGAAGCTCAAAGAAAATCAAACTCTTCTTCTACTGGTCTCCACAATCGGCAATTCCAGCGTATGTACTTCCTTTCTATTCTTCTGACTTCCTTTCCTTTTTTTTCAATCTCCCATTGTCACAAAGAAACTCCGCTTCCGAATTTCTTCTCTTTTAAGGAAGTGGGCAAGCTGTCCATCGACGCAGAGGAGAAGCGCAGCAAGGAATGGTTAGAGATGCCATGTGCTGAAGGAATGCTCTCGCTGAAGTTGACTCTGTGGCAAGATCTTCTCAAAGGTATCAATTCGGTTTTCCACGGTCAAGTCCGAGTGGACGTTGACGAGAACTGGAAGTCCGGTCCTGCCAAGTGGTTCTATTTGCGTTCCAAAGCTAATGAAGACGGCGAATCCTCTGAAGAGGGTGGAGATATCGGAGAAGTCACTGTAAAAGCTACCTACCAAATTGACCATATTCTTCGCATGCAAGTCTACAAGTGAGTTCCCCTCCACCGTTCCTATTCCTCTCCTCTCCTAGGCCATTGCTTGACTTGCTCTTTGTGGCGGGAGATGTCCAACCACTCACCGCCTCTCTTGTTGCTGTAATTGAAGCTCTTCCAAAGGTCGAGCTGGGGCCGGTCTCCCGGTCTCTAGTTGAACTCATGGCCCAATCGGAGAGTATCCGACCGGTTTTGAACTCTCTCTACGTAAACAGTATTTTGAAGTGCCAGTGAGTCACAATTAGTTTGATATCAGCCACGTCATAACTATTCAGAGATGAAAACACCTTGTTCCGAGGGCAATCGCTCTCCGGCAAAATGTTGTTTGAGATCTTGACAACTTTTGGTAAAATGTATCTCATCACCACTTTGAAACCAGTTGTCGACAAGGTTTGAATGCGTTTGGTCGTTGTCTTCTTGCAGTGTGTTCCGTCTTTCAGATCTACAAAGAACGCAGAAACTGCGAAGTGGACCCGTCAAGAGTGGTAGCAGGCACTTCTGTCGAGAAGAACAGATCCAATTTGCTCGTTTACTTTCACATGCTTTTTGAACGAGTCACATCGAGTTCGACGAATTGCCCTCATCTCATCAAGCAGCTTCTTTTCGACTTGAGAAATGTAGTCGGAACACATAGTTGTAAGTGACGCATGGCACTTTGAGAGAGAGAGAATTTATGATTTCAGCGCGTCCTGGTGTACAACGTCTTGCCGTTTCTTCTTTTGTCATTATGAGATTCTTTGCCGCTGCTATCTTGAACCCGAAGGCATTTGAAATTAGAAAGGATCAGCCGGACCTCAGAGTGTCCAGAACACTGCTCCTGCTCTCCAAACTCCTGCAACGCCTTTCCAATTGTAGTGTCAGCGAAGGCCCACTCTCTTCCAAAGAAATCTGGCTGAACGGAGTGTTCGAGACAGTTACCAGTGACCATCACAAGACCGTCATGGCTAACTTCCTTGACAACATTTCTCTTGTTGGAGAGCGTTGTGAGCCACAGAAATGCACCGTGTTCAAGTTTGGAAACTTGCAACAAGTAGACCGAAGTCGTTTGGCTTGGAAAAAAGTTCTTCACTACAAGAAGCGATATGTTCAACTGACTGATAGCCAGCTCATTTGGCAGAAGGATGTTCAGTGCGCTCCAAAGGGATCAATGTTCTTGTCCGACATTCGATCAGTGACTGTCGACAACAAGAATATTATAACGATTGCATGTGAAACTAGTCAGATTCAATTTGAAGCTCCTGGAGGTGTGGAAGCTAATGACTGGTAAGAATAGTACAACTGGAAGAGCTTTCACAATTGCTTATTTTTAGGTTGACAGCTATTGAACGCCAAAGAACCCGTGCTTTCCATGAGGAGGATGAACAGCTTGGAGAGTACTTCTTCTTCGACGCCGAGCGACATGTAGACAAAATTCATGTTAGTTCCCACGATCTCTGAACCTCATCTGATTCCAAGTGTTTCCAGAATCTGTTGTATAAGTACCGAGACACTATGATCGAGTGGCGGGATCAACTCCAGTCGGATGCCGAATTAGACGAAAAAACAGCTCCGGAACTGCTGAAGGCCAGTTATGTGGTAGAAGAAGAGCGTCAATTACACAAAGAGTCACTGATTGCAACACTTTGCTCCACAATCAGCGTCACTGATGCCATTCAGCTCGCCCACGATGAATACGAAAAGGAGAATCAAGTAAGAGAAAAGGACAAAGTTCAAACATCCAAATTCTCGTTTTTCAGGGAAAACTCAAGATGGAAGAAGCCCCCAGTGAACTATAATAAACGTCATAATAGTGCATAATTGTCATGCCCCGATAAATCCCAAACTGTCTCTTTTCTTGCTAACCGTCTAACTCTCAGTCCCACAGTTCAAAGACACTTTCAGTTTGCCCCACCGACCCCTGTGTTTTCGACATAATAGACAACGCCCATCCCTGTAGTAGCCGGTTCGCATATCAAATCGATCTTGAAATTTTGTGATTCAAACCGTTCCCGACCAAAGTGTGTTACTAACTACCATGCACCTTCCCCGTACCCTCCAACTTAGTATTCCCCCCCCCTTTCCCCAGGCCAAAGCTATGCCATACACGAACCTGTTCTATTTTTCAGTTTCTCGATCTCATTCTCGCTTTTCTTCCGCTCTATTGATGTCTATTTTTTGGGATTTCTAAACTTCATACAGTAGAATACATTATTTTGCTTGCACATGCACAATATTTCTGTGGCTGTGAAAATATGATAATAATAAATGTTCTATCGAGTTTATGCAAGAAGGTTAGGGCTGATTGCCTCTGAAGCGGCGAGGGTGGTCTGAAGAGTGAGTCTGGCACATTCCTGACCAATCTGCAGAGATTCAACGACAGTCTTTCCATGGACTAGTCCAGCGATGACTCCGCTGTTGAAACTGAAACAAATTTCAGATTATCAGATGTGAATTCTCAAATCTTACCTATCACCAGCCCCAGAAACAGAAACAATCTTGTTCATTTGAAGTGGAGGTGGCAGGGATTGAAATTCATATTGGCCGTTATTATTTCTGAAATTTCAATTGTAAAACCAAATTCGAAATTCAAAGAAAACCTGTATGCCACAGCAGATCCCTTGTTGGACAAAGTGACCACAAACATGGATGTGTTCAGTAGAAGTTTTGTTTTCTCTTTCTCGATCAATTCCAAAACACTGTCAGCTGATTCGACAACAGATGGATGCACAGATACATGACACATTTTGGCCCACTGGAGGAACTCGTTCGCGTTTGGTGACGTGGCAGTGACGGCGCCAACTAGACCGGTATCAAACACTTTCTTCACCTTATCGATATCAGTGGGCTCTAACCAAACTGTAAATCAATCATGTGATTGTAGTTGCATATGCAATAAAAATTCCCCACCTTGTTTTTCATGTTCCTTTGCAATTTCCAGAGCCTTTGCCATGACAGAAACTGGCAGATTCGAATCGAGAAGGATGAAATCAGCTGCTTCCAGAGCATCCTCGTTGCTTTCAATCTGAAACAAATGATGTCATTCCATATGTTGGGAATCTCACGGACCAATGCAGGCGTGATTGTTTTCAGAAGTGGATCGCAGGTCACAATCCCAAACTTTACATTGCCCCGAACGTTGACGCCCATGTAAGTGCACGTCGGCTTGTTGGTCACAATCTTCACCCTGCTGGTATCCTGCAAACATATTTGCTGAAAGAATCTTGAAAACAACTCTTACGATACGATGGCTATTTTGTCTGAAGAAATTTCCATTGTGGTCATCTCCAATTGCTGATATGAAGACGGAGTCACAGCCAAGTCTATATTGTTGCAACATTAAGATTCAAAGTTTATTTGCTCATACACAGATAGTCCATTCATCTTGTGAACGTCAGACAGGGTACCATTGACCCAGACTGGCACTGTCTACGTTTCTCTCATACTTTTGCCCTTCAAATTATTTTTCTCAAAACCTTGAGAACTGCATTTTTCTCGTGATTTCAGTGCTGTTATTGTGTCAGCAATTTGGAATGAAAGTTCTCATAAATTTAAATGACCTCAAGACAATCTCGGTTTTCCTTTGAAAAAGCTTTTAGTCACTACTTCGAAAATGATGGTTCCCTTAATTCCTCTCATTTCATTTCAGACCATCCAAATAATTTTCGCTTGAAAAATAGTTTTCTGAGAAAGTGGCTTTTGCATGTGTCTTGCGCTTTCTTCTCCCCGCTGCAAACATTTGTCTGTCTACCGCCAGTCGTATTTACGTGTCTTTGCTTGAAACTGACCTGGCAAGAGCATCTGCGTGATTACGAGCCACTCCACCCATCCTTTGAATCACTTCTCCGTTATAAGAGCCGCCATCGTCCTGGAAACATCAGATTTCGTTTCTTTCTTTCCTATTTTTTGATGCGATCACAAAACGTGTGACAGTCGCATTGATACTTTGTACAAATAACAACGCATCAGAAAGCCTGCTCCGATTGGCAGGGCCGGAAGCTACCCCACACCCTCGATTCATTTTCTTTGCCCTCATCCCACTCACTTCCCGGCCAGAAGCAACTATTTCTGCTTTAACCATCACCGTCCGACGTGCGAAGAAACAAACACTCTGTTTTTCCCTCGTTCCTTTCCTCGTTCCTTTCCTCGTTCCTTTCCTCGTGGCTTTTTCTTCGATTTTGTACTTGTTCTTTGAAGGGAACTTACCGGGAGAATGCGGTTTGGAAAAGCCGCTTGGATCTATGGGAGCAATATCCTGCTCCTGATGGCTATCATCAGCTTTCTCATCACAACCATGTTCATGCTGGTCAACCCGCTCTTTGCCCTGATCCCAATCAAGAAGTCCGACCCCTACATCCTCACTTATTGCTTCATAAACCTATGCCTGGTAAGCTGCATCCTTATGTACTTTAACAGGACATCTATTCTAGGGACTTCTCTGCATTGCGACTATCATCGCCATACGTCAGAGACATATGAGCGTTGTCATCGTCTGCCACTGGATCTCTTCCTGCACACTGATCATTGATGCCGTGATGATCTTCGTGTTCGCTAGCATCATGTCAACTGCGCATAGCTCACTGTACTCGCACGTTCGTGCTCTTCACGATGTTAGCGTAAGTAATGCTTTCAAACAAAGCAGCAGAGTATTCTTTCAGAAGGAATTGTGTCCCGTCTGGGATGATGCATACCACGCACTCTCCTGCTGCCCACCAAAAGAAGTCGTGCAAATGTGCTCAGGTAATAGTGATGTTCGAAAGACTTCTGAGCTTTCTAGTTTCAGATTTCCTGAACGCCACTAAAATCTTCTGCCCAGTCGACCATTCCAATGACTGCTACGTCCACCTCAAAAAGTAAAACCCGGAAGTGTTTCTATTTTTATAATCCAATTCTAGGTGGTTGCACTCTAACACGGAAATAGTCGGATGCCTTGCATTCTGTCTGATCACGCCACTAAAACTGTTCATGATTGCATGTCTCAGAAAAGATATTGAAAAAGTGGAGGTAGAAATGGCGGAACTGGAGTATTACTCTCAAATGCTCAACGACTAGTGAGTTCTTGTTCACATCAATTCAAAAGCAACACCTCTATCGCTTACAGTGATCGCCACGGTGACGGCTACATAGAAAGCTTCAAAAGCAATGCAAACTTGGCCACTGCCAGCAACTCGACTCAATCTTCCGGAATCAGTCGTGTCAAAAGCTTTCCGGGATACTCTCCGTTCTTGAAGCATTCTGTCATTGAAGAAGTCGAAAATGAGTTCACCATCCGTGGAGATGAAATTCGTGAGGAACTCCAGGCAGCTATTGCTGCTCACAACGCTCGTCAGGTTGCAAGTGTCTCTGATGAGGAAGAATAGATTTCCAGTTCAGAAACCCCCTTTTTAATTGTTTTCATTCCGTTTTCTCTCACAACTTCTACGTGTTTCCGATCCTTTCCCATTGTCGGATTCTTTTCCCGATGTTTCTCACTCCCTGTTCCTTCACCCAAAGTTTTAGTCCCTTCTAGTAAATGTTTTCTTCTTTTCTCAGCTCACCTTGACATCCTCATTCGTGATCGCCTCAAAATCAACGATGGTTGCTCCAATTGAGACCTGAAAACAATCGTGATGTTTCTTAGCAAATACAAGACATTGAAACTAGTAGGCGTTGCTATTTGTTGAGACTGTGTTAAACTCGGCGGTATTGTTTCAACTTCGGAGACACGAGGGGATTTTTGGGGGAAAGGTCAACTTGACTCACAACTTTCGGTTTCCTGGGAGAAGTGGGTGTAGATAGAGTGAATGTAGTGACTGGACGACGGTCACATAGTTTGGCGGCAAGTTTTCCAGCAATTGAGGCGTTGTTTTCCAAAAGTGCAATGTCTAAAGATCAGAGATAGGTAGGAGTCAATGTTGAATGACTTACTGGTAGCCATGGAAGCTCCTTTAGTGAGTTCATTGACTCTGGCAAGAATGAACGGAGTTACTTTTTGAGATGCAATGTTCTGCTCCCTGAAATGGTTTTTCGTTGAAATCAACTGTGAGCAATTGGTATGCTTACAAAGCTTCTCTGACTGCCGTGTCAATTGCTTCCTGGATCACATCACCATCAGCTGCAAACTGTTCTGGAATAGGACAAGCCAATACTGTTCCATACGGAAGTCCGAGAAGTTTGGAGGTTTCTAAGAAATAGCAAAGTTTAGTTATTTTTTTCACTGAAGCTTACTGATCAGTTTGACTACGTCTTCCAAGTTCTCTGTGTTGTACTGTGCCTTGCTGTTGGATTTTCTAGTGAAAAAACTTGGGAAAACATTCTCTCTTCCGTATACAACACAGTTCACAGAATGTGTCTCCAAGTATTCCACTGTTTTGGGAATGTCCAAAATGCTCTTGACACCCGAGCAAACCACACAGACTGGAGTTTTTGAGAGTTCTTGCAGATCCGCTGATATATCGAATGCTGGAACAGTATTGATCATTTGATCAAATCACTGATAACATGAAAAACAAAACAAAACACACTTTGATCAGCGCCCCTGTGTACTCCTCCAATTCCTCCGGTTGCGAAAACACTGATACCCGCGGCATGAGCGATTTTCATAGTGGATGCCACTGTTGTTCCGCCAACTTCCTTCTAAAAAAACAAACAAGAAGAGATGATATGTTTTGTGATAGGAGAAAAAAACAAAAGGCTTATCATACCTTGATGATCGTTTTGGCAATGTCCCGAGTTGACACTTTGGCAGCGTTTTTGCTAGACGCCAGTTTCTCCAGTTTCTCGTCATCAAGTCCAACATGAATCTGAAAATAAATGTTAATAAGGTGGCTGCATGAAAAACGTACTTTTCCGTCAAACAAAGCAATTGTAGCTGGTAGACTTCCAGAAGACTTGACTTTTTCCTCCAAACTTCTTGCAGTGCTGCAATGAGTAAAACATAGAAAATAATGTTTCGAGTAAACAAACCTCAAGTTATGCGGGTATGGGAGTCCGTGAGTGATAACCGTGCTTTCCAGGGCAACAACTCCTTCGCCATTCGCCAATGCCTCTTTTACCCGTGGAGATATTTGCAGAAACTTGGAAAATGCCCGTTTTTGAGAACCGAAACGAGAATACATAGTGATAAAATGGGAGAGAAGGGTGACCGAATCGCAACAACGAATGGCTCGCACTATCTACAACTTTCGGTTATCGGCAATCGATGGAGACCAGAGGTGAGATGAAGAGAAGAGATAACGCCAAAAATGTCTCTCTTATCTCCAGTGCCATTCTCTCTAATTGTTGCAATCTTTGATAGGTTCTATTTGATAACAATGCTATATGAACACGGAACATGCTTTCTTTTTCGTTTACTGTTTATTAATTAGTGAATAACTAAAATAAAATACAAATAATGAACAACACAGCAGTTTTCGATCGAGATCGCGTTCAAATTCGTCATGTTACATGTGGTAACAATTTCCAAGAAAGTCAGATGAATAAATAGTTAGATAAATAATAAATAGGGTTACAATGAGAAAAACTTAGATAGGAATGATAACTGGTGGCTTTCCACAAGCCACTGGCTCGAAACGGCCGAGCGGTGTGCGGTAAATATCTCTACGACAGAAGTTGCAAGTTTTTCTGCAGATTCGGAACGCCAAGTGAGCTGTCGATCCGTCGCAAGACCATTGGGACTGAAATTGAGTTATTTGAATTTGGACTATTTACGGGCAGTCTCACCTTTCCCCAAACATCCTCCTTCTTCAGGAACCGCTTGCAGAACTCGGATCCGTGGCGGTCAAAGCATTGGTTTGATTTGTGACCGGCTTGAAAAATGAGCTCATATCGGTCAGCGGCACTCTCCAATCCACATGTGTTGCAGCACTGAATCAGTGAGAAATCGGCATCGTAGGCGCATCTGTCAAGGAACTTGGAAGGATTGTGCTGTTGAAGTCTTCTGCAGGCGATGCTCGAGATCATGTCAGAGCAGCACGGTGGGAAGGCAGCTCCGAGAGCAGTGGATAGCTCAGTAATAGTCACATTGTCCTCTTTGTACATTGGCTTGAGCCTCGAAATTTGAAAACCCGCGTCAACGAACTCTGAAGGGAAAAGTTCATTAAAGGGTGACTCAGAACGTACGGATTATGTGGGAAAGGTTCACTTACGCGTGAGAAAAACGACGGAAAAGACGGCCGCGCACTGCCACATCATGCTCAACTGTTGTGTAATCGAGAATGTCCCAAGTCGGCCGAACATTGTCGCACTTTTATATTACAGTGCCAATCATTCCGGTTCTGCGAAGCCTCCCGCATTTTCGCGCCGCCCCAAGGCGTTGAGCAGAGCAGCAACAACACAATGTAAACGATGACCGGAAGGCTGCCGGGTAGGGAAAGAGCGAAGACGGTGCACTGACGTGATTGTAGACGGCTCGACCGGATGATTAGACGTGCAAGTTACACAGGAAGTCACTGATCGTACATTATATCACGAGATACCACTCATCTCGGGAATTGAGTCATTCCAGAACGACAATTAAATCCCAGAACACGTGAAGGCAGCTAATGAACTCTAAAAGCCCTTTCTGAAGTTCAATCAGACTTTTCTTTCACTTTGCCATAATAGGTCATTCATTCATTTTGCACTTAATTTTTGAACTTGTTCCGTTCCCAGAGAATCTGTGTGTTCCGAGAGTTGATTTTTTGTGTATCTACAGTACCCCGTCTGCCAATATGTCCTGTGGTCACTTGTAATCTGCCAAAGATCTGTAGTAAAGCTCAGTGAGCATCTTCATTGACTACCGCATAATCCTGTCCATGCTCCTCGCTAAAATATCCATTGGTCAGCAGACAGTCATACTCAAACATTCCTTTGCCTGCTGCCTCTGGCTTATTCTTCTTCATCTCACTCACAATACAAAAAATGCACAAACATTTTGCGTGTGCTCACTCGCCACTTTTACACATATCGTCTCCAGAGGTTGTTTGACGTTGCCGACCACACAGCTTGCCGCGCGGCAAAAAGCTTGCGCCATATCATTGACTCAGGCCCACCTGCCAGACACCGAGAGCGTGTTGTGCAACTTTTTTCCCACTTGCAAGGGGAATTCCTTCCGCCCGACCAAGTGGACTTTTGGAAAAACTCAAGGGGGCAGAATTATTTCCATATAGAACTTGGCCCAGTTAGAATAAATCCGTGAAAAAGTCTGAATCCCCAAACCTGGCCCCTGTGTAAATTGATGACGAACCCGCACCTGGTCAATAAAAACTTTCAAAAGTGTTAGAGCAATTCAAGCTGTGCAAGCAGCAAGATGGATATGGCGGTAGCGTCAGTGCCGGCCACTGCCACCTGAAAAAGTGCGAGTTACGTGTTCTGATCATGGAAGTCTCCTCCGATAGTCCTACGGCTAGTTGCAAGTCTAGCAAAAGCAAGTTTTCGGAAAGATCTTCACCAGACTACACTCAGAAAAGATACTAGCCAATCTTATCCGTTTTTGGGCAAGTGTAATGCGTAAAGTGGCTCAGCACTTGCTCATCTTTGTTCTATTTGAAAAAGATAGGTAGGAAGTGCTTGTCGACACATGTCTGATCTGTTTATTCAGTCACTTTTGGCAATCTTCAAGTGTGTTCTGCCTCGAGCCCTGAAAATATTCCTGCTTTTTCGTGATCGGTTCTACGATCAGAAGAACACTCGTCACCTAAGGGATCGTCCCCAGCACAGTGTTGTTTTGACCGACTGATTGATGTCACAATCTCCCAAATGACCCCAATTCTCCAAAAAGTGATTAGAGAAAGTTAGCCGTCAAGGGTAATCAGTTTATGAATTACGTAAGAGAAGAAACAGATTGCGGGCGCGATGTAACCAAGAAAAGTATGTCAGCACTCTCTAGTTGGTGGCAGGTACTGTTGGAGTACAATCTTCCGAGCGACCGCCATGAAGGACGTCTGCGGCTGCAGAAAGCGTTAATTGAAAGGGCGCGGTGAAATGCCGTTTCGATTGACCCCTTACCTTACCCGTCTCAACTTGGAAATCGTTTCACGTTACTGTCACCCGATCACCTTTCTCTTTGCATTGGAGCACAGCAAGCGTCGCCGCCGCCGCAAGCGGCTCAGCGAGAGCCTCCCAAAAGCGAAACAAGGAAGTAAAATCGGAGACGACGGCGCTCAACCTTTCGCGCACTGTCTTCCCACTACGTTTCGTTGACGCACGGTTTTGGCACAATTCGATGCGGTGCGGCTCTACAAACACCACGTACGTATAGTGGTGTGCGCGTCGCGGAGAGCAGCAAAATAGGTAAGCGAGAATAATTGAGAAGGCAAACAGGCCCGACGGCGGGTGGCCGCCGAGCCCGTTGCTGTGATGGCCGGCGGCGCTGTCACGAAGGTCCACACACCAAACGGCGTCGCACTCTCGGCTCGGTCGAAACTCGCGCGGAACGGAAAGAGCGACAGTCACTCCATATTTGTCTACCAGATGCGAAACCGTATAGTTATTCAATTTATGTTTGTCTGTTTATTGGCTCGCCGCTACTTTCGTTTGTTGGTGGGCGAGTGACCAATTGGATGTGAAGGCGAAATCGAAACCGTATCCGCTGTGTTTACTGCTACTTGAAAGTTCGTCTCTGAATTCCGTTTTGAGTGCGTGATGAGGATTGAAATGAGGACACAGCCGAGTGAAACACCACAGAAGCCCAGGAATAGTGGCACAACACTTAATCTTTGCTCCGGAACAGTATTGAACTGCTCGAACTTTGCGGTTCAGTACTTTTTCCCCACTTTTTCTTATCAGTATAATTGAACAATATGTGCCTGATAAGCCGAACTCATGGTGATCACCAGACACTATCATATTCCATAGTTCCATATTCCATCACCCGTGACATATGTAAACTATTTAGCACAACTTCCGACAGTTACGTCTCAAATGATCAAATGCTGACAAAATCAAAAAGAAACACTTCCACTTTGTGAAGAAAGTTCTCTCAATTTGATAGAAGATTGAAATTTTGATTCAAACAGAAAAACCCCTCGATTCTTCTTCGTTTTCGACGCCTCCATTTGCGACGCCGTGCCACAGTTCAGAATGCAATTCGAAGGACGACCTTTGGCTGGTCAATTTAACGCGAAACACCGGACGGCACCAAATAGGCAGCGTGAATGGTACTGACGGCCACTGCGTCAACAAAGATGAATGGGAGGGCTACTGTTCATCGAGATAAGATAGATCATCGCGCCGTCGCCGAAATCACAGCTGATTGCCAATTCTGACACATAACTTTGATCATCTGTTCTTGTTTCAGTCGTTTTCAGATGGAAATGTCAGAACATTGATAAGAGCAGCTGATCAAATGTCATGGGATCCTGAAGCCGTCAATGCCTTGCCGGAACAGCTTCATTAGTGCATTTCTCAGTTAATGCAGTATGTGTCATGCACTTTTCATGCTCTTTTACACAGAATCATGTTCCCTCCGTCCTCTGTTGGTACAACCGATATTGTTGGTCGGCGGCATGTATCCAAAGTTTGCCGGATTCGAAAAGTAGTATAGAAGTGTCTCACGAGCGGGCCGCCCAAAAAAGTGGGACTGTATGACGAAAAAAGTTTGATCACGTATTCCGCCCGACTCGTCATTTATTTGAGCCTTCTCGCGGTCTCCTCGTTTTTGGTTTTCCGCCTCGCCCTCCTTCTCCGAATTTGCCGCGACCTATCACAGGTCACGAACTTTAGTGCCCGCACGCCGCGTTTTGTATCTGCCTGCGCATCTACACGCCGACGCACTATTCTTCCGTTCCGCGCGGTACTGCCACAAACAACAACAATCCGCGTCCGGCGAAGACGTCGGCCTCTCCATTCTACTCGCACCGTTCCGAGTTTCCCTCCGATTCCGTTTTCCTCAATTGGTTCTTCCTTCATTTCCCCTTTGGATTTTCATCCTTCTGTTTTTTTGCCGATCACATCATAAGTACATCCCAGCTCTTCCTCTGAGGTTTTATCTGCCACATCCGTCATTGAGTATTCGCATATGTCTTTGGTGACATGTGTTCTTAAAAGGACAAGATCGTTTAGTACATCCTACTTCCACCGAACGGCACGGCCACCAGCTTGTGCACTTTCTCCCCAAACCTAAAATAAGTACTCTTTTTATTACAGAAACTACTACGAACGCCCCTCCCAGTTATACGCGAATTGTCCCCAGGATGACATCAGTCCAAAAGAATCCAGCCAACTGTTGGCGCCTTGAACAAGTGAGTGACCAGTCGCGAAGTTTGTTCAGCAAGGGACATGTATGCTCATGGCCTTTCAGCCAGAGATGTTTGGTTTGCACAACTGTTTTCCCTGTTGAATTGTGACCCTTAACTGAGGCAGTTTTCCAGTTTACCATTTCCTAAACGATTATCAGAACCGAACTTCACATCATTTCCAACAGCCTAGGGAATGTATGCCTGCCCTGCTTTTTTATGACGTGTCATTTGTTCTGCCGGCCAAATGGCATGCAAACTAACTCTTTCAAACATCACTCATTTTCCCTCCTTGCCAGTAGTAGTCAAAAAATAGAAATTGGCAAGAGGAAAAGAAGAAAATTGACGATGACTATAGATATGCACTTTCTACCTTCCACCCTCTTTTCTCTTCTCCGTTGGCATGGCCCCCTCTCCGAAAGCTTCTCCTCCTGGCTTTTTCCTCGCGAGAGTAATTGATACCTTCGCTTATCAACTAGCTTTCCCCTTTTATCGCCTTTCCTGTCGCTCCCCTTTCGTAAAGTTAGTGCACTCGGTTCTCTTTTAATTTACGACGCAACCATCCGACAAGTTGATAGTGGTGCTAGCTTGTACCAGTGCCATTCAATCATGATTAAAATATCAACATATCAGTGCGCAGTACCACTTTGCCTCTGCCCAGCTTCAATGGGCCGCCGTCTGAGTCACGTCGCCGCGACCTTTCTGAGCCCTGACGGTGACAGGCGCCGGTGCATGACCAATGCGCGAAAGTTTTGTTGCGTAACTGTATGTTTATTGTCCGTTTGCCAATCGTTCACATTTTAAGTGTTAGTTGCAGATACGACTTTTCCGAGGCCGTCTTTTCAGGCTTCTTCCGCGAAACATTTCTCGGCGATTTCATTACTTTTTTTAGAGTCATGTTTTCCGTTTCTTCCTGACTTTTACTGTTTGGCGCTTGAAAGTGAAGCGCGAAGGCAAACTACCGAAACCACGCAGACCTTATATAAAGTGCGCCACGCATTTCGAGAGAACAGTGAGAGATTCGGTGGATGAAGGCAGAGAACCAACATTCGCGAATACAGTACGAGATTCGAGGAGTGCCTCGGCGCTGCGATGCCTGCCTACAAGTTTGCACTTGGCTGGTCAGTGGCGTTACGTGCCACTCTCCGTACTGCGCGGGACGCGGATCGGACCGAAACGAAGCACAATATACACGCCCCAAGGGGTCATTGTTTGCCGTTTGCCCCCCTCCCTTTGCGGAAAGGCCTTTCGTACTGTACTCTCAATGTGTGCTTCCTTCCGGCCGGGCACCCGCCACCGTGGTTGTCACAACTCGGATGGCTTCACTTCCTTCTCTGTCCAAACCGTCGCGCCCCGCCCACTGCTCGGTTCTTGGCTCCAACGCCGAGTGCATCCTCCTACCTCACACAACTGCATTGAGTCTGCCAGCTTACTCTCAAACCGTCTTCCTTCTTCCCGATCTCAACAGAGGCGTCATTTAGGTTGGTATCCTAATTAACGATCTCTTACGATCATGTCCTCTGTACCAGGGCATGTACTAGTGTTCCGACCTAATCTTCGAATCATCTTCTCTTCTTTTTTCTCACTCTGTGCCATTTTTCGAATCGGTCGGGGGTCAGCGCCATGAGAGAAATCAAAGGGGAGGGGCATCGCACTTTACTCAGTTCATCGCCTGTTTCCAATTTCTTGACCACTCCAGATTCAGAAGCAAGGTGTTGTTTCTTGAAGTGACCAGTCTTGCATGTTCAGTTTTTTCTTGGCGTAAATGCCCCACTCCTCCTTCCTCTTCTGTTCCTGCCTCTTCTTGTCCACTTTCTCCCGATCAAGGTTCAGCTATAGAAAGTAAAATCGCCTTTCACTCATCATGGACATGATTGACTACGAGCCTACGAGGCTTCTCCCTCTCGTTCCAATCGGCATGTTCGGGAAGGAGGGAGAAGTCTCGGCAAGCTTCTGACCTGGATCGCCTGCGGCAGGCAAGCCATCTGTAGTAAACATATGATATCATCTACTCCCTTTCCTGGATATCGGCTGATTATTAGCGCTTACGAAATCCCGAAAAGAGAGAGAAGTGAGAAGATGAACAATTGCGATCCGAGACTGGCACCGCTTTGTTCGCTGCCCCTCCCGATTGCCATAGGGATGTCCATCCATCACCTTTGCCTGACAACCCCAGATGGCGGTGGCGCGGGGCTTTTGACTAATTGAAAAACACTGGCGCGTGGCTCTAACAACTTTGACTTTTGTTAAGCAGTCTACCAGACCCGAACGCTGCTGAATACTTCTTAATCCCGTGCCTTTGGAACGGCGTTTCTCGCTTTCTTCAGCTGCAACCCGCCTTGATAGACATAGACATCCGGTCAAATAATTAGATGCAAAAAACGGCCATATTGGGGGCGAAACGTCGAAGTGAGAGTGGATCGGAGACTGGCGCCAAATTGCTGCTGGCCTGCCGACGCGGTTACCATACTTGGATGTTCCGACGAGGCGGATTTCGAGAGTTGTTTTTATGTGCGCACGCCTTTCACCGTCGTCGCATGGCCCTTCATTGACCGTCTTCGTTAGACGCTTCTATTCGTTTTCGCTCCTCATCATCATCATCGTCGCTACTAATGGTTCAGGGCACGACGTGCGCGTGCGTGCCTCACACCATCGGATCGCGGATGTTTTGGCGGTTGGCTGTTCATTTAGGGGCGGCCGATTTAAGAGTAGGAAGGTCTTCATCCTCGCGGTTCGTCGTGGCAGGCAGCCTGACCCCGTTCCCTACTGAACCGCCCCCGCCGCCAACGGCGTCTTCTGCGGCCAGCGGATCGCAGTAGGTGCGATAGTTTTCGGAAGAGGCCGAACATCTTCATCACATCCACAACTTGTATTCTACCAGTTACCAGCCTCTTATCTTCCTGCATTCCACCCCCCGAGCTTCCATGCCTTCGGAGTTATACAGTTCTTAAATAGGAAATGCTGAAGTCGAGAAAGAGCGCGTGCCAAGTAAATATTTTTGTTGTCAGTTGGTGCCCGACCGTTCCAGGATCGGTATTCTTCGCTGAACCGAGCATATAAACACTGATAAGAGTTGCGTCGCTGGCCACTGATTACTCGACACTTTTTTCATCGACTCCGACCCCCCGACACTGAGAATGGCGATTCGTACTAGACAGCGGAAGAAGACTGTCATTTCGCGGTTGCCCTAGAGGACCTTGCACTTAGGCAGCGGAGATTTTGCAACAGTCACAGACCTCCCTCAAGGTTGCGGGAGGCGGTGCCACGCTTGGTGGTCAAGCCAATGGTTTCCGCCATTGCGATTCAGATCTATGCCTTCATTTACCTAATTTTTGCGGTTTTTTTCCCGAATCCATCAGTCCGGTGTCAATCCGTGTCTTCCGCGCCAGGTCATGCGGGCGGCGCGCCTGTGCGGCCTTTTTTTCGGTAATCGCCCTGGCATCCCCCCCCCTCTCCCGGTTGGCCCGAATATAATAGCTTTTCGCGTCTCTCGCGCTTATTTACAAAACTTGGTCCATTTCTGGTCATTTTTACTCTTACTTTCACTACATCGATGACCCCTCAGCAAAAACAAAAGTGAAACTTGGAACGGTACTCGTTTTACCTCCCACGTTTGCCGCTTCTGACTGTTGCCTTCGTCTTCCTTGTTCGACTTGACTACTTCGGTGAAGTGAAAGGCGATTGAAAAAGTAATATGATCAGGCTGGCGGAAGAAAGATGGAATGGATTGTGGGTCAACGAAGTCGAACCGCCGCGGCCGGCACCACCACCATTTCTCGATAAAAGCCGCCGCATGTTGCGGGATGTGTGCCATCGAAACTGGTTACTGTATCCCCTCCGACCCTTCCATTTCGGCCTCTGTCGTTTGGTTTCTTCCTTGGCGCTACTCTTGTCAATCCCCAGGAAGACCTAGCAGGAGCATGACGTTCCCTCTTCTTCACCTTGCCTGTCACTTCATTTTTTCACTTGTTCGTGACCACATTACCAAAATCGAACATGATGTGAATGTGTCAATCTCGTTTTAACGCATGTTTCTCTCCTAGTTTCCGTACAGTCATTGGTGCCTCCGTCGGTCACTCATCCTCTATCTCTTCACCACTCTCGTTCTCGCGCACCTCATCCAAACAACAGTATTTGGCGTCTTAGTTGGCAGCCGGTTGGTGCCTGCCACGATAGGTTATCAGTTCAAATGGCACGCGCCTCTCGACTGCCCCATCAGCTGATTCGTCCGTCCCAAGCAACTGATAGTGCCAGGCAGGGCGGAGAGAAAGATGAGAAAAAAGCGGTTGCCGTCTGATTCTAGGTGTCTGATCCTCGCTCACTTTCTACTGGCGCCGCAGGTCCGCTCGTTTTTTGTTACATCTCTCACTTGGTCATATCTTTTTTTTCTTCTCATCTGTCCGAGTTCAATCTTTCATGCCGCAGAGGTCACTTGCTCATTTCATTGTTTCTACCGCTTGCTGATTGTGACTCTCTTATCAATTGTTTCCATCTTGCAGACAATGTTGGGTCTGGAAAAGCCAGGATCCTCAGACATCTCGTCTTCCTCTACCGAAACCTCCGCCATTTCACCAATCAGTGTGAGCAGTATGCCACTATCACCAGACAAGGAAAAGAAAAAGGTAAGAGGCAGATAACTGTTTGGACTGTCCGAAGCACAAACAACGTTTCGAGGAGAACGTTTGCTTGTTTAGTTGACCGTATTTGAACAGGCCGAATTTATTAGGCTTCCTCGTTCGTTTCCCGAATTTCAAAACAACCTGACACCGAGCAACACCACCCAAACTGTCGAATTTCCAGATCACGTTTACACGGTACAACCCCGACATCCCTCAAATTGTCACATCTTTCAAAGGATATCAGAAGCTCATGTACCAGGGTTACCGATACAACATCTATCAGGTATCATAGATCAGCTGACAAGACTGGCGGTAATCACAAGTTGTTTTCAGGTTGTTCCAGAACGGAACTTCAAGTCTTGGCGGTGTGTGTGCGCCAAGAAGATGTCTGATGCCGGCCAGTGGTGCAAGTGTCGTGCCGAGACGACGATGGATGATAATAATGCGTGCACAAAGGGAATCCACAACCACTCGCCGAAGCACCGTGTCGCCGAGATCGAGTTCATCAGGGTAGGCAAAGGGGTGACACTGAGACACACAGCTGACTAGGAGAAGCGCTAGTGCCCTTTACAATTGGCGCAGTGCCAGATCAGAGCGCCGAAATCATAAGGTTAAAACGCCAGCTGACATCCTTTTGTTCCAATTGGTTTCTTGGCTTTCAAGTTCAAATTTCATAACGTCATGGGTAGCCGGGGTTTTGGGATCGGAGCCGACGGCCAAGAGATGCGTACGTGAAATTCGGGGTGTGAACCATTTACTCATACTCTTTCGTAACTTTTGAATGTCACTTCATGGCACCAGACGAGATAATTGTTGAAGAAGATCGCCCGCACTTCCCGTGTGCGTACCAAACAGTTTGTGTATACAAGTCAAAAGTGCAGAGATGCAACGGCGCGGCGACTGGCGCGACCGGGCGCCTAAGGTCAGTAGCAAAGTTGGTCAGGTCAAATCAAACAAGTTGCGCATGGCACGGTTTTTCGAAACATCGACCTCCCGTCGCGTGTCGCAATCCTCTTCGTCCAGCCGCAAATAATTCGCAAACAGATCCGCGCGTTGCCAAGGTCAAGCCATGGATGGCAGGCACGCGGCAGTGCGCGCGGGGCCGGGCTGCGCCCTACCACCCGACTCGTTAACCTAGATGCGCCAATTCTCTCGATCTATTGCGTTGCTGCCATTCAAATTCGCGGTACGAACTTTTTGCGAATTCAGTGGAATTAGGTCATTTCGGCGGGGGTCAATTCTGACGCAATTTACTGCCACACAGGATGAAAAGGGCATTTGAATTCGGAAATGTGTCCTTCTCGGGAGATTTGAATCTTTGGGGTTGAGTAACAGGGTATTCATTGATTTCTCATTTCAGGCCCAACTCTTCGTCGCTGCCGTCGAGAACCCAGACCACGACGCCGGAGATCTTGTCAATCAAGCTTCAATGTATCTCAGCGAAGGAGTCGTCTTTGATAGCAAGGAGAGCCTCAGAAAGAGCCTTGTTCTCGCCAGAAACCGCGATGGAAAGCCAAGAAAGCCAAGAGCCAAGACAGCAAATCCACTGAAGAGAATGAAGATTGAGATGGAGGTAAGATTGCTCCTCCCGTGTGCTCATGACTCATTTCTTATTTTCAGGAGGATGATGAGAATGAGTACAAGATGCCAAAGATTAAGCTCGAGAACGACATCTCCTCTTTCCTGCCATTCTTCAACAACGGACTCTCCATGGTCAAAACTGAAACTCCCTTCATCCAGACACCCACCATCCGAATTCCCCCACCAAATCCCCCAATGGTATCTCAATCCAACGAGCCCAGCAACCTCCTCCAGCCAGCTGTGCTCAATGGAATGAACCACTCATGGATGGGAATTGAAGATCCTATGACAATGTTTTGGGCCAACACTCTGCTCAACCCCGTCGGCGGATTGGATGTACTTTCGACTATCGCTGCACTTTCGAAGCACAATGCTCAAGGTACAAGCCCTCCACAGGCTGCCACCGCTCCAGCAACTGCTGCTCTCCCGACGAATCTATCCGTCAGCAACTTGGTCACGATGCCGAAAGAAGCCTCCATCGCTATCCCTCCTCCACCACCAACACAGATCTTGAACCTAAAAGACCTAAAGACACTACCACCTCTACCAAGCATTCAGACGAGTCCTGTGATCCAAGCAGCAAACCTCGTGCGGCCTCTGCCAATGATGAGGGATTCTAGCACGCAGACCACAGAGGTAACTTAACGACCACACGTGATTCCATCATTGTGATTATGTTTTCAGGAAATCAAAGTATCTCAGTGCTTGACTTCTGGCTGTGGCTGCCGTGTGATCCGCATCTGTTGCTGTGATGAAGGAGTCTGCCGGCGAACGGCTGCCTGCTGATACTCTCCAAGTCTTCAAATTGCCTTTCTTCCCGGGGTCTGGTTACCCGTTTTCCTCCGTTGTCATACCCGCTTTCAAATTTCTTTCCTGTTCAACTAGTCAAATTCACGATTCCCTGGATAACTTATTAACTTATTGGTGTTAATTATTTTAATTGTTAGTCTCCACCCACGGGCACACTGCTTGAATCCTCCTCCAACTTTGTTTCACTCACAACTCGGCCAGCAAAACATTGTGATACCTGATCCCCTCCTCAGTCACCAAATTGTCACGTTCACTTTCTCGTCGTTCTCTCACTCAATGTGTCCCCCCACGTCTCATCCTCATCATCCAACAAACTTTCTCTCCCTGATTATTACGAAGTGCTGAAATTATAATTTACTCTCAGAACCGGTAGATACTCCGACCGTTTTAAGTAGGCTATCCCCCTATCGATATCCAATTTAGTCATTACATACACAGCTTTTGGGAATACTATCCTCGGAATATTTCTTTCACTTATTGCGGGTTGCGGTGATATTGCTTCTATGTCTATGCGTGAACCAAACACAACACTCTACTCTAATCACAGTTTCCAACATTTCTATTTTGCTGTGCAATTACATAACGGTCCATTAATGATCTGAAGAATTGTATAGTTATCTGTATTTCCCCGTTCTCTCCTTAATATATGTCAAAGCATAAAACCATCTGATGAAATAAAAGATTTGCAAGAATATAAAAAACATTTCACAAAGACAGTGCCGCCGTGAACCGATCCAGAAGAAAACAGCGAAAAACACTCGGGAACCGAAAGAAGCGTGATGATGTCAAGATCTGACCCAATTTACACCGAATGCGATAGCCAGAAGCGCATTTCAGCCCCGATTGGCCGTGCCATTTTGGCGGCACGCTATTAGAGTTGATCTGGCGCAAGACACTGCCTGACGCCGGCGTTTACTTTCACTATTTCGAAATATGGGCCATGGAAAGTGAAGTAGTGTGTAAGAGGGAATTACATGAACACGTGCAAAAAACAGAAGGTTTGCATCAGAGGTTACTGCGACCAGTGTTCTGGGTATCTTGACGTTTCAATCAAAGTAGAATGTCTTTGCTGACAAAAAAGGTTGATATGGGGTTCGAATCGACAAAAAACTGTCATTTCAAAATGATCTCTTGTTTTGGGGTTTCAAGAAAAGTCTAACAAACTCGTAAAATATTCACCACCAGTAACAAGTTGTAGTGCACATGACGGAAGAACAAAGTCTGAAAATATCCTGAAAGTAAATGGCGTTTATGTCACAAACATATTTTTTTCAGGGGCAAACCTATTTAGACTTTTTCCAATTTCTCCAAAGTTTCCTTCAAGTTGTTCTGGAATAGAAACTTCGAGAACCAACCAACTTAGAAGCCTGCTAGCTCTCCCAAATGAAGACACAAACGGATAACCATTCGCCGTCGATTCGCCCCTTTCAGACTTTCCTCAAAACCGTGGAGGTTTTTTCGTATCACTATGGAAGTTCTTTTTGTATCCTTTGCCCTCATGTCATTTCCAATTCTTTTTTGTCTGCAGAAAGAGTCTTTGTCAGCTGTTAACGAGGCCCATCTTCTTTCAAAAACTGAACCACAAAGTTGCGAAAGTGTCGCGGGACATGACATCCCGCAACTTTTTCCGTGAGTATCATATGTTTGAGAGAAAGAATCGACCGAATATCCTAGGAACGAACATTTAAAAAACGAAAAGAAGATTAAGTCAGCACTTGGTTTAATCTTACATGTCAGGTCAAACCAAACCGCGGAACGGCTCGCAACACTTGGGAGAACATCTGGGACAAGTTTAAATTCTCAACCTTCGCCTCTCGCGCCTACAAAAACACTAAACGTTATCACACTTTTTCGGAACAATGACATTGAGAGTTGTTTTGTACACAACCATTGTTATCAGGGCATCCGGTCGTAGTAGGGTGATGTGTACAGATGTCGTATATATATATTTTGTCCACTTCCCAGAGTTAAGAAAAATAGCGTTTTGTCTGCATCGTGTTAAAAACGGCCGATGTTTGCACATTTTTGAGAAGGGTCATGTCAAATCCCCAGAGAGAGTGAGCCCGGCCATTGCGCCGATCCCATCCACTTGTGTTTTTTGTTCTGTTCCAAAATGCAAAGACGAAGGTCACTTCATTCTTTCAATTTGAACACAACGCTGAATGGAAAATGGAGAATTGTCACAGAATTGAATTTGGTGTTTAGTTTCTTATTTGTCGACTTCCTATTTCCCAGACTTTCCCAGTTGCCCATCCTTTTCTCGGAGATCCATTAGAAATTGTTGATGGATGGGGCGAAACACATTAGAATGTTTATTCTGACCCTTCCAAATGTTTACGTGATGTTCTTCTTTTTCTAGCTTTCATTGACAATTCATCTCATTGTCTTCTGAAGGAAGCTCTCCAAGCTCCGCTCTCTGGTTCTTAAAACTTTTCCTTTGCATGTCCGTCTTGCCCGAGGCGGAATACACTCTGACTTCAGCATGTCTAATTACTCTCCAAGTGTCTGTGTTTTAGTGAGGACCATTTAGTTCAACGTTTTGCTTCATAAAGAAAGTTCTCTGACCACAACGATCCCCCCGACGATAAAAACTTTTTGAAAGTCAAATAAAACGTTTTCACGATTCGAGCTGAGATAGAAACGGCAAACATTCAAGTCGTGTGCCGGTCACTCGTTGCAACTTGATCTTGACCTTATGCTTTTTGATATTTTGTTTTTGTTTTTTCCCTGATTTTAATTTTTAAATACTCGAAGGTAATGCGACAACTGATTCATCTACTGCTTTTGTTTACTTCCACCGCTGCGTGGTTCTACGGCCGTGACGATCCGGACCGATGGAGTGTCGGCGGGGTGGGTATCAGCTAAAATCCAAACATTCAACGTTTCAACCCACTCACTATTGACTTTCAGGTCTGGCCACTTCCTCAAAAAATCATCTATGGGTCGAAGAATCGAACACTGACCTATGACAAAATCGGAATTGACCTGGGTGATAAGAAAGGCTGCGACATTCTACTTTCCATGGCCGACAATTACAGTTAGTTCGGACGATATGTGTCTTAAAAACCGGTAGTAATTTAGTGAACAAGTGGTTGTTCCCTTTCCCGGTTGAAATGAAAACTGGCGGGACCGAGGATTTCATCATCACTGTGACGGTTAAGGATGAGTGTCCAACGGGTCCACCAGTGCACGGAGCAAGTGAAGAATGTAGGAGACACGTGCAATTGAAAAGATAGTGATCTAATTTCTTATTTTAGATTTGCTACGTGTCAGCCTCACAGAAGCGGTAATTAACGCTCAAACCGTGTGGGGAGCACTGAGAGCGATGGAATCATTGAGTCATCTTGTTTTCTACGATTTCAAGACTCAAGAGGTCAGTTGTTCATAAAGTTATTTAATCCAGAAATATGTTCAGTATCAAATCAGAACTGTCGAGATTTTTGATAAGCCAAGGTTCCCAGTTCGTGGAATCATGATTGATACGAGCCGTCACTTCTTATCCCTCAACGTTATCAAGAGACAGCTGGAAATTATGTCCATGAACAAGTTGAATGTTCTTCATTGGCATCTTGTCGACAGTGAATCTTTCCCGTACACTTCTGCCAAGTTCCCAGAGCTTCATGGAGTGGTAGGCATATCTTTATTATTGCATCACCAATGCTTGTTTCAGGGAGCATACTCGCCTCGCCACGTATATTCTCGAGAAGATGTTGCTGATGTGATTGCTTTTGCAAGACTTCGCGGAATCAGAGTCATTCCGGAGTTTGATCTTCCTGGTCACACATCCGCTTGGAGAGGAAGAAAAGGACTGTTGACGGAGTGCTTCGACGAGAAAGGCGAAGAGACCAACTTGCCGAACCTGGTTGATCCGATGAATGAAGCCAATTTTGAGTTTATCACGGTAAGTGGAACATCGGGCGCAAGAACAACTATTCTATTTTCAGGAGTTTTTGGAAGAGGTCACTGAAACCTTCCCTGACCAGTTCTTGCATCTTGGTGGCGACGAAGTCTCGGATTATATCGTAGAGTGCTGGGTGAGAAACAAGAAAATTCGCAAATTCATGGAAGAGAAAGGGTTCGGAAATGACACGACTCTCCTTGAAAATTATTTCTTCGAAAAGTGAGCCTTTTATTATCCTGTTTCAGATTATGCTAGAGTGTTTCAGATTGTACAAAATTGTCGAGGGATTCCGTCTGAAACGTAAGCCAATTTTCTGGCAAGAAGTTTTTGACAACAATATCCCGGACAACAACTCGATCATCCATATTTGGAAGGGAAACACTCATGAGGAGATCTATGAGCAGGTCAAGAACATCACTGCTCAGAACTTCCCGGTGATTGTGTCCGCGTGCTGGTACTTGAACTATATCAAGTATGGCGCCGACTGGAGGGATGAGATCCGTGGAACTGCTCCTTCCAACTCACGGTATTGCAAATAATTTGTTCAACGAAAAACATAAAACGTTTTGAAGGTATTATTATTGCGACCCCACAAATTTCAATGGAACGGATGCGCAGAAAGAGTTGGTTCTCGGGGGAATTGCAGCTATCTGGGGAGAACTTGTTGACAACACCAACATCGAAGCGAGATTATGGTTTGTTTGTTGAAATTTGACTTCTCAAGGGAACTATAACTTATAGGCCAAGAGCATCTGCCGCTGCTGAAAGACTTTGGTCTCCAGCGGAGAAGACACAGAGAGCGGAAGACGCGTGGCCAAGAATGCACGAACTCCGATGCCGTCTTGTCTCTAGAGGCTACCGTATTCAACCCAACAACAACCCCGATTTCTGTCCATTTGAGTTCGACGAACCACTTTCTTCTAAAACTGAGCTTTAAACTTAATACATGCCAAAAGTTATTGCCAAACGATTCGATAAACGATTTGTACTGTTTTAAGTCACCCTCACATCCGAGAAGAGGTCACACTATGTTACATCACGGATTTGTTGATCAACGGAAGAGGCTTACCGTTCCGGAGCAGATGTTTTCGGGTTCTTTGAAGCGGACCATTGGCAGTTCACCGCCGTGTCAGAATTGTCGCCAATTAAAGGATTGGGTGTTGCGTAAAATAAAAGAGATGGCGCTCAGGTATTTCCACCCGCGGCCGTTTATTAGCCATACGTCAAAAGGTCATTAGAAGGTCAGTTAGAGAAATCGGGAAATACGGTCCAGGACATAATCATTATGTTGCGCACGGAAGATGCTAACCACAAAGAGGCGAGTTGCGTAATCGGCTCGGGGGGAAAACAGAGCCGCGGGCAGGTGATGCGGACGACAACATCTGGGCGCTCGACAATCAAATGTTTACGATCCGATGGATCATTGTCGCTTTGACTTAAGGAAGACGCATGCCGACATGTTACATGTGTTTCGGGATGACCGGACAACAGCGGTCACCGAGACTGTTAAATTTTTAATTTGGTTTGAGAATAGTAAAACACGAGTTCAAATTGGAAAAAGATTTCTCCCCGGCCGGGAATTGAACCCGGGTCTCGCATGTGACAGACGCGGATACTCACCACTATACTACCGAGGACACATCAGCAGATAGTGTAAACTTGAGAAAGTCATAGTGGAAAACGGGGAGTAGCGGCAACAAACAGGAGTGAGAAAGGTAGGTGATTGCGCGTATTAGTAGAAGAAATTGGACGATTGAAGCTTGCAAAAATAAAAGAACAAATGGGAGATTTCTTTTAAGACTTTTGAGATTTTTTACAAGCTGGAAACGTTAAGATTATAGTTTTCTTGTTTGAAAACAACTTGGTTCAACTGTAGAGTTCCCAATGTTTAGCCTGAGTGTCAACTCACACAATCAAGATAACATTCCATGACCAGCTCGTGGGAAATGATTATATCTCTATTCGTCATGGATATGATCATAATACCCACTCAATTAAGCCATTCGTCAAACTTTCTGACAACTATGTGTGGTATCTTCGCTAAACCTCGAATTCTTTTGAATAAACCAAAGTTTCCCTCACTTCTGCAGTTTGTAATAGAAGCGAGGCTCTTGGAAGCGGCAACGGACTGATGACTATCTTGATGCGCGGCACGTGTCGCTGGTTCGCTCCTTTTGCTACCGTAGACCCATTTTGCAAGCGCAGTTCCCGGTATCTCAGAAGTTTAATGGACTTTCACGGATGAAGCAAAAAACAGCTAACGACCCTTTATTCTCAGCTTCCTTCCTGAATCTATATGGATCAAAGAAGAACAAGTTTTTTGCAAGTCTTTCTTTTGAATACACTTGATTTATTGTTATCAAGCAGAAGAAAGCGACACTAGAACACGAGTAAAATGAAATAAATGATAAGGCGATGATGAACGGAATACCCATAATGAAAGAGAGAAAAGTGAATCATGCAGACTTGGAATCCTTGGTTTCGGTCTTGACTTCCTGGTTGTTGAGAATCTGAGCCAGGCATTCGATATACTTCTGGGCCATCTGCAGCGTCTCGAATTTGGACAGCTTCTTACCCGAGTCAATTTCCGGAAGAACCATGCGAAGCTGCAATAAGGAATATATTTCAAATGGGAAGTCATAAATCGGGTGATGAAATTGGGGGTGAGTGAGGTAAACGGTTCTGGTAGGAGAGCGGGATAACATCTGTTAGCAGACATGTCCTTCAAGGCAGGCTTGCAGGACTCTACAGTAATAGATTCGGTTATGATTTTGAATTGAAGATGCGTATGAATCTATTAATGACAAATGATTGTTTTTGGGTATGACAAAATGAGTCGAGATTGAGAGGAGTCAACCTTCTTAACTGATCGGGAAGCTTCATGTCGTTTTGTCTTACCTGATCATAAGCGACGTTGAGCGTGTTCATCCTGCGGCGTTCCCTCTCGTTGGCGGCTCCTCTTCTCATTCGGAGCAATTGAGGCGATGGAGTCTTGTAGCGACGGCACTTCTTCTTGTCATCTTTGCCACCTCCGTTCCTAAAACACAATAGGGTAAACTTAAGCTTCTCAGTCATCAAAACTTACGAGAGGCTCTCAGGGTAGATCGGGCTGTCGAGGGAGAAGTTGGGGCTCTGAAGTGGAGTAGTCATAGTAGATTGAATTGATTGCACAGATCCGACGGACTGGTACATGAAGCTTTGATGGCACTGTGGCACATACATTTGGTATTGTTCCCAGCTCATGATGAACGACTGTAACTGACGAGTGAATGAATAAGGTATGATGATTCTGGTCCAAGAGGTTGGCGATACAGCATAAGCCCCGCCCACTCCACAGTACTCTGGGCAAAAGGGGAGGCGCGTGCGCAGACCAGAAACGGGGAGACACGGTGATTAATTATTTGCCACGATGAAATGAAGAGCGTGAAAAGAAAAAGGAACCAAGAACAGAAAGAAACTGTATGTTAAAGATATAACAGACAAGAAACCGTTTTGAACGGTTTGGCGAGATTGGAGAAAAACGGAAAAATCTGCCTTTTCGAGTTTCGGTACCAGTTAGAAGGATTCAGAAGGATCAAATAAGAGCTTGAGAGTATACTTCTCTACGATTGGCAACACTACTTGCGACAAATGTCAAACAAGTAAAAGCTTCGGAAACTTACAAAGTTTTGATTATTGTAAAACGAGAAATACTATTTTGGCAGTATCCCGAGATTTGTTTGACTTTTATCGTTTTACAGTTGCAGTCTTTTCAGTTGTCTAAGTTCTTACTGAGTGTGTCACTATTGTAAAAAATTTTTCAATTCCAACTTCAGGAAATACGAAAATTCCTACTTTTGCGCCCGTCACGTGTTAGAGCATTTTGAAAGAAGGAAACGATATGAATGCTCGGTCCAGTGAGCTCAAAAAAGAAGATACGAAAAAGTTCCAGGTGTCGGGTCATGTTTGCAGACATATGGCCGACTCCAGCTGTCTTCATCAGATAAAACTCTCGAATTTGGTGCTAATGTAAGTTACGAAATGTGCGAAATCTGTTGCACAACTCTGTATTGAGAATCCACAGCAGGGGGTGACTAACGGAGGACCAATTAACTTGGGAGAAGGTGGGAACGCCCGGACAAGTCAGTGATGTAACCAGGCGACGATAATGATCGCGTCAATGCTTGTCATGGCTCTCATTATTGTTTTGGTGCAATGGTATTCTATGGCGCAACATTTTTTGTTGATGAGATAACAGCTTGCAATAACAACAAGTCAGTCCCGGACACTCGGATGATGGTTGTGTCATGACAGGTAATTGTGAGAAACTGATCGGAAAGAGATTGACGGGAAGAAGCATGATAGCCTCATTTTGACAGTCTGTATTGCAAAAAACAGCGAAAAACAGGAAGATTTAGATCATACGCGCACCCAAAGTGTCGCCAATTTGGTGTGAATTAAAAGAAGAGATCTTGTCAAGACAAGCCTCTAATCGGGTGGCGGCATTGGCGTGAACTTGGCGCGGCGCATCCTTTTATGTGAAACGGGTGGAAGTCGCATCATGCACGGGACGTTCAAAGTGTATAATTATATAGTTTCCGTTCACAATTAGAAGCTTCACTGACGGCAACATCAAACAGCTGGTTAGTGGACACAGTAAGTTTGTTTCGAACAAACTTGTGAAGAAGGAATGGCGGTTTTCTTTGAAGTCTTTTCGGCAGCTGTTCTTCAAATTTCACAAGTTTTTTGCCAATTCCACTTGACTAAACACAGGCATTCGACCTTAGTGCTCTTCACCAGAGGTGCCACGGGGATGAGTGAAAATAGAAGATAGTGATCTGAATCTGGCATATACCGATGAATAATGGTTGTGAACAACAGGTGGTTTAATTGAGAGGCGACGCAATTCGCTTTCACCGTGTCTGAGGTGCCATCATTTCTGTGAAGAATGTTTTTTCCAGATATCCCCGATAAGATTCCTCCAGTTGAACTAGTTCTCGTCTCCCCTTTCCATATTTGTCACCGAGCTCTCACCGCTCCGTCAGAAGGAAAAGTTCATTGACGTCGACTTGCAATCACATGTCCCAGTGGGACTCGAAGGTGCTTATTATTCCCATATTTGTCATGTTCTCAGAAGCCAATGACGTCAAACCAAGTTTCTCACACGGGCTCTCCTATGATTTTATTATAATTATAGGTATAATCACATGCAGAGATAAATCATAGGAGTAATCAGTCACAAGAGTAGTCACATGGAGAGCGAGTCGAGTTATATTGAGATTCGAGTACGAAACCAGATGAGATATTGGAATAAGACATGTATGAGATTATTGAAATGAGTTACTGGAGAATGACATTCTCCTACTTCTTCTCCTCGGTATTGCGCTTCTTCGAGAAACGGTGGATGGGGCGGCGGTTTCGCAACTGCCACGCTGGGTCGAGGATTCTGTTGAGGTCGGTTCCCTCGGTCCAGATGAAGTCTTGCTCTTCAATGAGGATCACGTCAAACTCCGCGATCTGTCCATGAGGGTTGTACTGAAAAATGAGAAATCAAACTGGAATACGGTATTGTTTAGCTCACCTCAACGGCGAAGCAGTTCAGCAAGGTCTGAAGATAGCGTGAGAAGACGTAGTGCTCCATCTTTCGTTCGTAAACCTCTTTCTTGATTCCGTCGAAGAGCATGGACATGTCCTGAACAATCAACATCTTTTGAATACGTTCTCCTTTCCCTTACGGCTTTCTTCTCGACGATTCTGCAAGCCAACTCGGCGTAGAGGCAGCAGATCACGTGGGGTTGGTTGGCATCCTGCGCCAAGATGAGCTCGTGGTACACGAAGTTCTCCGGGATGGCTTCGTGTTTCAAGGCCCACAGGCCCATGGTCACGTACTTGGTGATCATCTTGGCGATGGCGTACTGCGGCTGCACATTGTGACACGAGATCACGTAGACATTGCAGGTTTCTCCCTGGATGGTGCTGTTCATCGGCTTGTCGACGACTACGGTGTGCCACGTGTGTCCGTAGACGCATGTGAAGACCAGTACCTCCATAGTGATCAACGAATGGTCGTTCATTTTGTATGCCTTGTAGAACTTTTTGACGTACTGAAAATCTGTTTTCCTAATTTCTCAAGTGATGTTCCTGTCTCACGTCGTCTTTAGTTACACTCGGCATGCCGAAGCCGCGCTCGAACATGATGTCGAAATGATCCGGTGGGTAGATGCAGACAGATCTAAAACTACGAATGCGCCAGACAATTTCAGTGGGCTCTTACTCTTTGACGAAGTGGTCCAAAAGAACTAAGGAAAACATGTGCACGAGTTCCCTGTTTGTTGTTTTGTGCGTGATCAGTGGGATGCTCATCTTCTCTCCAAGAATGATGCATTCGCGCTGAATTTTTGGTTTAAAAGTGGTCGAAAACTGAAAACGTACATCCGAATGGGAGGAAGATGGTATGCGAGCTTCCGGATGCTGGATTTCTACTGTAAAAAAACAGTTCCTATTGAGTTAACGGAAAATTCTTACATTGTCGGTGATAAGCCTCCGAGTTTTTGTAGTTTGGATCGAAGATGATCTCGTAGCTCATCTTGAAGCGCTGTTCTCCAAGTGTGAGGGTAGTCCTGAAGAAAGTTTCTGTTGAAGAGGGCTGGATGGGAAAACGGAATGTTAAAATGGAAGAGGGAAAAGGAATTGCGAAAAGCAAAAAGAAGTGGTCGCTAGGGTTTATGGGAGCCGGCTCCGCCCCCGTTTCCTTGGTAATGGGCACGCGACATCTCTGCGGGGAATTGGGAGTTTTGTGCGATGTGCTGGAGACAGAAAGAGGGACGAGTGACTAGAATTTGGAGGCAAAAGAAAGTGGAGGATGGATTTCGCGAGGGGAAATGGGCGGTCGTTAATCTCGGATGACTTACCGAGCAACGCAAATGCACAAGGACGCAGAGAGCAGATGGAACGGATCGAGTGAAAAACGGTTGGTGTTGACTACGTGCAAATGAGAGGTGGATGGAAATCGGAAAGAAATGTGGTCAGAACAGCTGTTCTTAAGAAGCACGCAACCGCACTTCAGTGAATGAGAAATTCGAAAAAAAAAAGTTTGAAAGTGTTGCTGGAACTCAGTTTTGCGGTGTCCGAATATCTCTCTGAAATTTATAATTCCTATTATTTTTCACTCATCGGCAAAAAAAAAACAGATTGGAAAACGAACGGAACGAGTGAAGTGGCCTCGCCACCTACATCTCTCCAGGATGATTGCCTCCGTTCACAGGTAACCTCGAAAACATATCATTCGCTGGTTTTTTGTTGAAATTACCGACTAATTGCAGTAGAGAAAATGTTTTGAAAATTACGCATGGAACAGCGATTTTGATTGAGTTTTTTGGAACAACAGATGGTTTCAAAAGTGCCACAAGTTTCTTTTTCTGCAGGACGAATAATTTTGTTCTGTTGCAGCGGCACTTGCCTGGAACATCATCCAGATATGTGAAACAGCTAATTATTTTTCTTTTCTGTCAAGTTTTGAGTATGCTGTCTTCACATTTTCTTCATGCTGGAAGAAAATTTAATCAATGTGAGTGCCTTGGAGCCGAGCCAACCGCAGTTCCGTCAATCGATATTCCTCAGGTCCTCTTTTGCCCAGATTCCCGTCTCCCAGTCCCATTCTTGCCCAAACACGTCTTTTTTGCGCGCGTCCGCTTGCCTCTTCCCTTCTCGATGGAGAGACGCAGACAGCGAGCGTGCGCTCTCTTTGCCCGCGGCCACGGGTCTCGCAACGAAATGTCGACCATCCACTGATTGTTGTTCTCTAACCATGATCTCTTGCATTTATTACAATACTTTTCGGGTGTTTTTCAGGTTCTGGAATACGTATTTTTGCAAATTTTACATCAAATTCGATACCGCCATTCGATTTAGCACGTTTTCATCAGTATATCGTCCTGTTTTTAATCGTTTCCGACTCGTTTTCTTGATTTTTCTCGATTTTTGGACTTTAAAAAATCATAAATAATTTCAGCCATGGCGGAAGTTGCTCACCACAATATCCCAGCGGTCGACATGATCAACGCGACGTCTCGCCTTCAATTGGAGGCTATCGAGGTATTTTTTCTTCAGTTAGAACGTGAAAACCATCGATTTTTGCAGATTCGCGGAAACAAGCCAAACTGGGGATCGTACTTCCGCTCTCAAATGATTCAGCAGGACGATTACACTTTCATCACCAACTACGAGAACGCCAAGGTAAGAATTCTGTTCATAATTTTCAAAACAACTCTAAAAGTTCAAGACGAAGGAAGAGCGCGACCACGTCCTCGCCGCCAACGATGCCAACGGACAGGCCGCCAAGACCATGGCCAATCTGATCACTCAGGTCGCCAAGGACCAGAACGTCCGCTACGTGCTTACCTTGTTCGACGACATGCTCCAGGTGAGATTATTAGATATCATACAGCTGAAAACAACATTTTGTTCAGGAGGACAAGTCTCGCGTCGAGATTTTCCACGGCGCTGCTGCCCGTCAGAAGCGCACTGTCTGGTCGCAATACCTCGGAATCTTGCAACGCCAAGACAACTTCATTGTTAACCAGGTACCACAGAAAACTGTTTATGCGGATTTTAATGATATGCGTTTAAGATGAGCTCTATCATTGCCAAGCTCGCCTGCTTCGGAACCACCCGCATGGACGGACAGGACCTGCAGTACTACTTCTCGTTCCTCAAGGAGCAACTCAAGAACTCAGCTGTACGTGTGCAACATGAACTTGCCATTCTGACAAATTTCAAAGTTTCAGACCAATGAGTACATGAACACCACCGCTCGCTGCCTCCAGATGATGCTCCGCCACGACGAGTACAGACACGAGTTCGTCAACGGAGACGGAGTGCAATCCCTCGTCACTGCTCTCAACGGAAAGACCAACTTCCAACTGCAATACCAGCTCATCTTTGCCGTCTGGTGCCTTACCTTCAACGCTGACATCGCCAGAAAGGCTCCATCTCTTGGCATCATCCAGGCTCTCGGAGACATTCTTTCCGAGTCGACCAAGGAAAAGGTCATCAGAATCATCCTTGCTTCCTTCGTCAACATCCTCAACAAGGTCGACGAGCGTGAGATCAAGAGAGAGGCTGCTCTCCAGATGGTTCAGTGCAAGACCCTCAAGACGCTGGAGCTGATGGACGCCAAGAAGTACGACGATCCGGATCTCGAAGAGGACGTCAAGTTCCTCAGCGACGAGCTTACCCTGTCCGTCCACGACTTGAGCTCCTACGATGAGTACTACAGCGAGGTTCGCTCTGGCCGTCTCCAGTGGTCGCCGGTGCACAAGTCGGAGAAGTTCTGGCGCGAGAACGCTCAGAAGTTCAACGACAAGCAGTTCGAGGTCGTCAAGATCCTCATCAAGCTTCTCGAATCTAGTCACGACCCACTGATCCTCTGCGTTGCCGCCCATGACATCGGAGAGTACGTCCGTCACTACCCAAGAGGAAAGACGTGAGTTTCGTGCAGATTTCAGACAATTTCAGTGTTTTGTTGCAGGGTTGTGGAACAATACCAAGGAAAGCAAGCTGTGATGCGTCTCCTGACTGCCGAAGACCCGAATGTGCGTTACCACGCTCTTTTGGCCGTTCAGAAGCTGATGGTGCACAACTGGGAATACCTCGGGAAGCAGCTCGACAGTGACACTCAGGGAGAGTCTGTGGCTGTCAAGTAAATCTACTCCTGCAATACGAATCCATCCAGTCTTATCCATCCGCCCACACATTCCACCCAATTATTCACTCCTCTGCTAACTGTTGTATAAAAATTACAGTGTATTGTTAAATATAAATTTCACTTTTTGAAGTCATCACTGTACTGTTCATTAGTACATTCCAAATTCTCACTGTACTACTTTAGTGATACTATTGTCTAGCTCTTACTTTCATTGTGCACCTAGTTCCATATATACTGCGATATTCCACAGATGTTCTAGTGATCAATTGTGTGTTTCTAACTCACTTACCTGCGATTTTTTCATTATTTCTCGTTTAAGAATAAAGCTCGTATGACAACGACAATTCTATTCGTTTTTGATGAGAAACACTCCACTATTCGAGTTTATCGGACACTGATAAGAGGTTCGCAACGCATCAGTTTGGTGGCCGACACGGGGAAACGGACAGAAACTAGATAGTGCTTTTTGCCTGCATTTTACATTTAATCAACTCGTTCGGGTGAAATCTTCTTCATTGAGTATAATGGTGTTGTACAGTATGTTCCATAAATATAGGACCCACCGATATTTTGTTAGTCTGAAACTTTCCAGAAAAGATAGAAGAACACAAGTGTGAGTGTAGTTCAGTTATTGATCACTTGTCCTGAAATTATCGCATCCGAATTTTCTCGGCGATTGGTCCTCTTCCGGCTCCAGGGCTCACATGACCTGTTTCTGCAGTTAATCCATAATAGCAACGACGACGACGACGATGACAAAGGTGAATGACTTCTGCGGACACGGCAGTGAAACTCGGTTTCGGTGAAAGTGTCTGGCCTTTCGCGGTATCGTTACCTCGGAAGTTAGCTTTTGTCGCTTTTTGGTTACTCGGCCAAGTTTGCACGTCAAAGAAGAGTGGATAGATTGGGAGGATGGATTGGAATGAGTCGAGCCCTAGAGCCGGAAAAGACTGGTCACCGAGAAAACTCGGGTGCATTAGTTCCGGGACAAGTGAATATTTCAGTTTTATTCTCGTTTTGAAAATCTTGTCCATGCTCTGGTTAGCTTCACCTTGACTCCGTGGTGTTCGTCGATTATGGTTTGCAATCCAAGTCTCTTCCTTTAGTCCGGAGGTAAAGCTTGTTATTTCTCATGAATCCCGAACTTAATTCCGCGGTCATGAATATTTTCGCGATGAAAAATAACTGCTTAGGAACAAAAGAAAACCACCAACAACGTTCTCCAAACGAGACCGACGCGATTTCCATACCTCGCCCGGTCCTCCCGTTTTCAAGGTGAAGATCAGAAGAAAGATATATCGACGGAACTTTTCTACGTTGTGATCGACCACGTTGCCTTACTCAGTTGTTGGCAGCACGGAGGAAAAACGTTCTGTACCCGAATTGAATTACTATCCCTACGACGAAGCCAGATTCCCCAAGTCCTAATTGATCCCAATCCAGTCTTTTAGCTGTTTAGTGGAGCCGATACCTTTGAGAGATTTCTTTCGGTTAGATTCCTTTCAAGAAAAAAATCATAACTGCTTCTCAGCTCCTTCCCAATGACTACCCGAATTCCCCTAGCCCCACCCAACAATTCATACAACATATAACAGTTTATGTCAAAAAACAACAATTCTCTTAGCGGCGACGGTGGAAAGTGCGCTTGACCTTCGGCTTTGGTGGGAGAATGATTCCGTCGTACTTCTGCTGGAACCACTTGATGGACTCCTCACGCTCGACTCTGTGAGATGGTCCGACGCGTCCTGGGGCACGTCTTCTCTTGGCGATACGGCGTCCGGCACGGTCGAGGACAACGTAGAAGTCCATTCCGTAGATTCCGATCGATGGATCGTACTTGATTCCCAGGTCGATGTGCTCCTGAAAGAATGCCGAGTGTTGACGAGCCCGACGTGCCTGTAATCGGTTACCTGGACTCCGAATCCGAAGTTTCCGGTGTCGGAGAAGTTCTCCTTGTAGAGCTCGTACTCCTTGACCTTGAGTCCCTTCTCGAGGATCTCCTCGGCCTTTGGTCCGCGGACGGTGCAGTGAACGGCGATCTTCTCGTTTCTGCGGATTCCGAAGGTACGGACGGTGTAACGAGCCTTCGAGAACACCGGGGTCTGTCCGGTGAGCTGCTCCAGCACCTGGAAAACACGAACATGAAGATGGCGTCCTGTAAATCCTGAAAAGTAACTCACCTTGGCGGCACGGGTCAGTCTATCTCCAGACTCTCCAACGCAGATGTTGAGGCAGAGCTTCTGGATCTTGAGCTCACGCATCACATTGCGGGCCTTCTTCTCGCGGATTTCCGTCTGCTTCTCGATGTCACCCATGTCTGAAACGAATATTTTTTTAGGACGGCTCTCTTTCGAAAATACGGAAAAAAGAAGAAATAAGTGGGAAAAGATAGCATATTTTAATGTTCAAATTTAATTTAGTATAAGGTAGTTTAGAAACTACAGGCGAAACCTAAGAAACAAATTTTTGAAGCCTAAAACGTTAAATGAACGCGGTACCTAAATAATTTAAAGAAATTGGGCCAATACGCAGTCGAGAAGCGAGAAAAGCTATGTATTACTGGTAAATTCAGATTCTGGGAGGTCGAAAATGTATTCTAATTCACTTTTACCTAAAACATATTTCGAAATTGAAGTGAAATCCAGCAAGGAAAAAGAAAAAGATCGGAAATACACTTCCAAAATAAACTCTTCTCTGCGCACTACGGTAACAATCGTTCGGCTGTACAACTGCCTGCACATCTAACTAACCCTTGGCAGCCAGCCAACTGCCGCATCGCAGTCTGTGCACTCTCGCTTTCGTTCACTATTACCCGCTTGTCGCCGTTTATTCAATGTTTTTAGGCCACGGATGCCCCAGAAAACGAGAAAAATTGAGGAAAACGAGGAGAATGGAAGGAATGACGACGGGAGATTTTAAGGTAATTTTTTCGTTTTCCTTGAACACACCTTAAGATCAAAAATTCGAAAAACTAGAGGAAAAAATAAAAAAATTGAATAAAAATCGGAATGAGAAGACGACATTGCCGGGAGAAGTAAAAATGATATAAGAGTGGGCATTGGACCTTTTGTAACAAAAATGGTGCTTGTTTACTGAGTCAGCAAGCCCTGTAAGCGTTGGAACGTCGAGACACAAATGTTTTATTTAATAAAGAGCACAGCACAATATTTGGTATCGAAACATGTACTCAAGAAGAAAAATATCTGAATGGAAGGAAACGTGAGCCGCTTCTCCACGTTCGAGAGCTAACTATAACAGGAATGGTAAGAGAAATAAAAGAATTTGGTCACAAGTCGCATACGGACAGATATGCGGGTGATTTGGAGTGTCGTAGAAATCACACTGCCTCATGAAAATATGAAAATGAAACGGACGGTTATAGAGACCGGAATCTGAAATCACCTAAGACAGGAGTATGGAAACATAAGAGAAAGGGAAGTTGTCGCTAGATAGATTGACAAGAATGGTTAAGATCACAAGTATCAGAAAAACCGTGGGAAGAGAGAGATCTAAAGAAGAAAGCGGTAGGAAAATAACTAAAAAGCGGTTGAAAAGTGAACAGAAACAATACTAATTAGTCAACAATAATTCACGAGTCATGCTCAGACTTCGTCGATTGGGTCGTCGTGGTTCTCGTGGTCAAGCATGATGACGGCTCTGGAATTAGAAGGAATTACAAACAATCGCTTGGACTGAAGGCTTACTGGCAACGTTTTCCATGGAACGACACTCGGACGGTTGGGGAGTCTCCGGTGGAAGTCGGCGACGGACTCGATCGGCATCCGAACAGACGGAGGAAGGCATGACGATACTCGGAGGAGCACAGGGCGTAGAGGTAGAAGTTGTAGAGATAGCTGAAAAAAGTGGGTGAATGATCTGAAAACTGGTCATTCGTGTACCTTGTGACTTGCAGCAGATTAGCGACGGCGCGGAAGATTTGCCAGAACAGTGAGCCGTTCACTCGGCTAGAAACGGAACTGTTATGGAACTGCACTCTTGCGGTTGACTTACCCAACGAAGAAGGAGAGAACTGAGGCTGGAATGTTGCAGATGACAAAGGTGGCGGAAGTGACGAAGAGCAGGACGGAGATGCGGCCACGATCGTCTCTCGGAGTTCGGATGACACGGTGGACTGGGATTTCGGTTCGGTTTTGATTCTGGGATGGCTGGCGACGGAGCATGTCACGTTTGTCGAGCTCACGGAGCCCACGGACGACGCACATGTTGAGGATGACAAGGAAGATGACTGGTCCCCAACGGCAAATGCACTGAAAGCAAGCAACTATAAAGTGATGGAAGGGATCGGTTGATTACCTCTCGAAGAATCAAGTAGAAACGGAAGATTTGAAGTGCCTCGATTTCCTCGTTGCGGACGATTGTGTAGATGGTTCTGGAACTCATGAAAACATTGAATCTCTAAAGTTTTAGGTCTGCTCACTCATTCTTCATGGCATCGACAACCACTCCAAGTTTCTTCTGGAAGCACGACGGAAAATATATGAGGAGGGCAAGGAAGTAGATCATGACGATGATGAGCATGGTGCGGCGACGGGATGGTTTTGTGTCGTTGTTTTGGAAGAACTTAATAGGATGGCACACGGACACGTACCGGTCGACTGTCATGGCGACAATGTTCAATGCGCTTAACTTCCATTTTATTATTTTTCAGGAAAATATTGAATTACCTCGCAGAAATGAGAGCGTTGATGAGCGGTAGCTCAAAATGCGCGTGATAGAACATTCCGAGTCCCCAGGTAGGGTCGATGAGTTGAGCA
Source organism: Caenorhabditis becei (assembly GCA_900536315.3). Lineage (NCBI taxonomy): Eukaryota > Metazoa > Nematoda > Chromadorea > Rhabditida > Rhabditidae > Caenorhabditis > Caenorhabditis becei. Next base: position 1,030,019 of record LR538669.1, read on the forward strand.
TGACGCAAAAGGAACGGGATGAAAGCCACAATGCTCAGAATGTCAGCTATTGCTGACGCTTTGAGGTAGAGAAAGATGTTGGTTTTGATGTGAAGAAGGGTACAGACATTCAGGCACTGGTTGATCATACCTAATCAGTTTCAGGTTACATTTGGTGCTCTTTGAGGGAAACGAACCAATGGATAGGACGATGGGCATGACGATGACGTGGGCGACGTAATCGACATGGTTCATCTCGGGAGTATCATCAATGGAGGACGTGCGAAAGCTGGAAAACAGCATCGTTGCGAATTTGAACCAAATCGGAGGCTTTTATAACTGATTCTGTGGTGCTCACACAAAAAAAAACTGTCTAGGCGCTAATGATAAGTCTGCTGTACATTTCCAGAAGTCGCCAGAAGTTCAACTAACTTGAACCTTTGCTAATGTACTTTCGAAACGACTTCTGGCTTTTTGAATCCAGTCTGTCTACCAGACACCTGTCATTTTAGCTGACGTTCGAGCTATGTTTAGCCCGGCTCAACCCAACTTTGACCTAAACTAGTTCTGACTTCACTTCACTCACTATAGGTGAACCAATCCGGCGTTATAAATGATGGTGAGGAAGAGAACAAAGATTTTCACGAATAGTTTGTACTTAAATCTGCAGTTGGTTATTCTTCGCAGAATAGCCAACAACATGGTGAGAAGCTGAGAACAGGAAACTCAGTGTCGCTGAAAATGCACACTTGGGGCTCAGAATCAGAAGGGGCGGAGGACGAGATGTAAAGTGAGATTGGATGCGTAATGAAGGGATGTTCGGGGCGTGGCGTGCTCCGATGGCATGATCATTTATGGTTCCAGGAAAGAAAGACGAAGGAAAAGTTAATTAGAAATCTGAAATTGGGAAATAGGTTTGGAAAAGAGAGGAAGAAGAAGGAATCCATCGTGATCCATCCGGAAATTAAACTTTTTGATTAGATGATCCTCTGAAATCCCCGTGCCATACCGAGAACCGACGGAAGGAAAAATGATGTGATGAAGAGCAAACACTTGCGAAACCGCATCGAAACCAAAGCGAAACCACGGGAGAAACAAGCAAAGCTAAATGAGAATGGAGGCGGCACAATGAGGCATATCACTGGGGACCATCATAATTTCCGGTGCCTGGCACAGCCTTTCCAGACTTGTTTTTCAAATGAGCCACTTGTTTTTGGACGTCAGGTTAGGTCACGTGAGGGTTCCCTAGGGAGCGGATCGAGAGATTTTTGATATAATTCTTGGTCATTAATGTTCGTTTGAAATGAGAGACGTATTGTCTGTTACCTTGGACTTTCTACTCCATTGCTCACAGTCAGGATGAATGAGAAAAGTTTGCGTGTTAGTGCAGCGGCCAGGTTTCACACGTCAGATGATTAGAAAGGGGAAGTGAAAAGATAGATATGGCGATTCTCATTTTGGGTCGTTTCTTTGTTTACAGAACCATGGGTGTCGGGGGCAGAAAAGCAGAAATTGGAAAACTTGGGAAACCTCGGAGAAGGCATCGGCTTGTGCAACAAAATGACATAATAGGAGAAAGTTTTGTGCAGAATCATCGCCGCCGCATCATTCCTAGATTCCTATACAAACAATCAAAAGCTGGGCTCGGAAGGCCAGAAGGAGATATTTGAATTAGTTTCCCGTCACGGAGAATCAATTCTAGTGGCCCCCGATAATATGACGTCGTTTCTCGCGTCATTCACTCGCTTCTGGCCCCTCAAACTATCATAAACATTTGGTATAGAGAGTCGGAGCCAAGGAAGCTGTTGGAAGGGATCAAAGACGAGCTTACCTGACTAGATCTTCAACAGGGAATAAGGTCAAAACGTGATCGGAATGGTTTCGACGCATGTAATGTACACAAAGAACTGTTTCGAAATCGCATACGCCTAAAACGGGAATCGCAGCCACTTAACGCATTCGGAGAGCAAAAACAACTACGACTACAGTCTTGTGAATCGGAAACCATCAAAACTTGAGTTTTAGGACAAAACACAACTCGAATTTAGCCAAAACGTCAAGATGACTTTTGCTGTGAAGTGGTCTTGGTTTCAAAGCGCAAGTTGTCGCCAGCCCAAAAAACCAAACAAGCACTCACACTCAGGAAAAGCAAGTGAGAAGCAAAGCGAGTCAAAGTAAAGGGAAAGTTGAGGACAGTGAGCAAAAAACAGAGAACACTGTAGTTGCTTGGGGACAACAATGACACAGACAGGGATGTGGAACCAAAAACTGGGGAACTAATGAGCAACAAGCTTCTGACATGATTTGTGCTCTTCTAGTCAGTTGTGTGACATTTGACAATCGACAATGACGTTCTGAATACCTCACCTCGATTTCGTCAGAACAGGGAATGAAGTGACGTTAGGAATAACGTGTTTCAGTCGGAATCCGGCCAATCAAAAAACATGCAGAAACATGACAGTAGCAGAATAAAGGTCACAAGGCAGTCAGATGCTCCTAAAATTGCCTTAGTTACTGCGTGGGCACTGCCGGCCTAACTAGCAGCCTAATCGGATGTGAGATAGTCTCAAACTTTGTTCCCCAAAAGATTCAACATTCACTCTCTTTTTCAGGCATTTGTCATCATCAAGGTAATCAAGCAAATAACCATGCCATCACACTCGAATAGTTCTCAGAAATCGGAAAAAGAGGATATGTTGTAGCATGATGAGTGTGTTGAAATTCTGAGTTTTGTGTTTATAAGAGAGTGAATGGAAGAGTATGAGGATTCTTGTTTGTATCGGAATGGCATGTTGAACAAGGGACAACCCACACTTGGTTGTTAATGTTGTGGTGGACATTTGAACACTTCTGCCTCGAAAACAAAGTGTGCTCCCGCTGAACCGAACGGGGGAGTTTATGCTGTCACTGATAACTAACCATTAGCACAATTTCTTGGTCAACACCAATTACAGGGAATCGTGTGACAACAAGGTTTGAAAAGTTTCGATGATGATACATTTCATGCCGGCTTACCTCATTCTGCTGTTTTCTTGCAGCATCCTCTGCTATTTTGGGTCTCTCTTCGGGCGGGGGTCCTTTTCGGCGTATGAAAAGACAACGACGGCGGGACCGAGTGGGTGTCAGAATTGGCTGCAAAGAATCAAAAAAGAGTCAAGAAAAGAGCAAATGAAGAGGTTGATGGAGAAGAAGAACTGGATGATGAGATGATGATGCACACGACGAAAATGGACAAAGTTTTTGAAGATGTGAGCCCTAACGAAGTTTCTCACAAACTGCAGCCAACTTTTTTGGAAGGGAGAAGAAGAAATGTGACAAATGTTTGAAATTGGTTTATTCACGTCTTTGGACTGAGTTAGTCAAAAATAAACTGGCGGAAATTGGAAAACAGAAGAAAGAAGGAGAACCGGAGAAAAGTTGGATGGTAGGGTGGGCGGACATTCGGAGAATTGGCTTGGGAAACTGATAAGGAGAGGTGGACTGATAGAGTCTCCCGAAAGTTTAAAAGATCGGAGAAATGGTGCTGAGTCAATCGGTCGACACATTCGTCAACGACAATTTCATCTTCGAAAGAAGATTCTGTCCAGTCTCCATATTTTTAGATTATTTTGCAGACGGCCTGGTCATTTTGAATGCAAATTGGAGCAACAACGATGATGGTCTTGGACTCAATGAGACATGCTCTTCTGGTCTATCTGGATTCCCATGCTTGGGAAAGAAAGGGAAGGAAGAGGGCAGAACATGGACTAATTCCGGAGAAAGCATGTAAATTGACGTAGGGCTGTGAGAGAGTTTGCGATTTCTGACCAGTCTGATCACATTACCGGGATGTTCCGAAAAGGAAGTTGAAGAACTCTTGAGAGCAACGGAATCAGGGACTCCTCTGTGCTTCCGGCAATCTTGTTGATCAATTAGCTTGCGTTTTTCACTTCCTGACCAATTTATAAACACTTCAGACGGTTTGTTTACAAAGTTTGGTTACTACAAGAAAAACAATGAAAACTGAGATTTCTGATGCGAGGGCGCCGTTTTTGGGCATAGGACTCAGAAAACACAGAAACTGCTAATGAGGGTCACAAAATGTTGCCTTCTGCTTCAGCTCGATGAAGAATGAGAATAAGAAGCCAAAAAAAAGAAACAGAAGGGTAAAAAGTGTGAGTAATTCGAAGTTTGGCACAAAATTTCCAGCTTCATCTTTTAGTTTCTGGTCGCCTGGCGTGGTTTGCAAGTCAAACGGAACAGAAAGAAAAACACTGGCAGAAACAAAAGCAAACTTCTAACTTTATTTGGTATTCAGGAAAAAAGTCATGGAGAGAGTTTTGAAGAAGTGCCTCCGTTTCACAATGAAGTGTGGCTTGAGAGTGTGAAGGACACGTACACAGTTGGCAGCAGATTAGACACCCTCTTGCCTCTATTGTGGAATTATTCAGGACGGGCTGAGCTCATCTTCTTGTGTAGGAAGGTAACTTTTAGGGTAGAGAAGAAAAAACTGAGGCGAGGCCTACCACACTTGAAAAAACGAAAAAAAGCTTTAAAGGTTTAGGCGGCAATCTCAGGTTTCTCACATTTATTGAGATCTTCGTCTTCTGTCTAAAGGAAATGACATGCGTGTCCAAAGACTGCGAATTAGTGGAATCAGACTCTGGATGAAGTTTTGAAAGGAAGGACTGGATCTCCGATTCCTATAAACTCCCTCACTTCCTCAAAGACGGCCAGGAAATACTGGGAAGTCCCTGGCACTCACTAACTACCTCCTTTGAAGGGTATACGTGAGTAATATTAGATTTCTAAAGAATAAGAGATCAGTAAACCCAATTTTTTGGGCAAGGAGAGAGACGTTTTAGACGTCTGATGGCGCGGATTGCACTCAACCACATATCCATAATTCATCGAAGGATATGTACATCTTAGTCTGGTTACACCCAAGAAGAATAGACTTGTCGGGTAAGGAATGAAAGCACAAGGGCATTTAGAAAATTAAACAGAAGAGTCGGCCGCCGAATAAATGATTCACGGAATGATATCTTCTAGGAAGGGCACACGGAAAGCACACGAGAGGAAGAGCAGGCCCAAGTCAAATCAAGACACATTTGCATGGTGGTGCTCTCCTAATGTTTCGCTTCCTGAAAGTTTTGGGGGATCCAAGATCCCTCAGACTAGAAAATCGACACTTGTGGGAAATTGCTGTGTTATATTCTTCTTCCGGAAAAGGAATGAAGAAGAGGGCTCAACGACTAAAGAACTGGAGAATTGGGCTCTGACTAACTCCCTATTTACGTTTAATTGGAAGAAGAAAACACATGGAAGGCACTTGAGAGATGCGGCCTGGAGAGAGCAACGATTCCACAGAAATGATAATTATCACGTTCATTCGGCACGTTCCGAGAAAACGGCGTCTTGCACGGTGTAAAAGACGTGACGGAGCAGTGATAAACATTCATTAGAATGGGGGTTCGTGGAAGGCACCGCTAGAATAAGAATTAATGAGAAAGCTTGTGGAAAAAGGAAAAAGTTTGTGACAAGCAATGCAAAAACAATAGTAACTTGAAACTTGCTGCTCAAAGCTCAGGTTTGATACGGCGATGAACAACAGAGGAAAAACGACTGCAGGAAAGAAAGGAATGCAATTTGGGTGAGATTGACCATTCTCGAATTCAACTCGACTTGCAACCTTTTTGCAAGCTCTAGACAGGAGCGAAGAGTGAATGAGCCAACATAAACAATGATATCCGTGCCGACGGCTCGCCAAATGACTTGTTCAAACACACTCCGAGGTCAGCATGCAGCAAAGTGCAACAAAAAAGTTTAATAATTTGTGGGCGCTTATCAAAGTCACCAATCGGCTTATCTCCAGCAACTGTAAAGTCAATAGTTGATGGCTTGGAAGAATGGCAGCTTTGAAGGTGCAACGTGGTGTGAAATGGTCAGTCGAGTGGGCCGGAAGCGGTGAAAAGTGAAAAAAGATATCTGAAAGTGATGAAAGACAATATGGCCTGTTGGTTCAGTGCAGACGCGCGTTGACCACGTTTCGCACTTCTATTTTTATACGTCAACGCTTTGTGTCGGTTTAGCCGCCATTTTATTTTGAAAGGGAGACAACAATCGGAATAACATAGAATACAATTCACATGGAGCAGACACTTATGAAACATTGTAATTCGCGAGTTCAGCGAATTCAATTGGATCCGGTTCGGTGACATACAAATCATGTGGGAACTGCCGGTGAACGGCACCACACTTTTGGTATGGAGACTTGCAGTACTTGCAGACTCCGTACTCGTTTGGTTTGTATTCCGATGGACGGATTGCCTTGACGACAAGCGGCATGACTCTCTCGAACACTTTCGATGTCTCTCTGAAGTTGTTTCTCCATCCATCCGGCAGGTACAACGGCTTGCGACGCCACTGGAAACAGAGGGTGAAATTGGGAAATTTCACCGGAAAAAAACTCACCGAAGCACAGCAAACGAGAACTTCGTTGATGGAAACGGTGGCTCCTGTCTGGAACATCTTCTGGGCAATGAGACCGAGCGTCTTGCAGTCATCGTTGGCGTTATGGGCTCGTCCAACGGAATCGATTCCGTAGTACTCGGTCATTTTTCCAAGATACGTCTGAAACCTTTATGATTCAAAAGAGGACCAGTGACGTGAATTTCATAATTAATTTGTGAAAAAAAAACGAAACACGAACCTTCGCAAAGAGTTCCTTGCGTCCACGGCGATCTTGTTCAGCTTCGAAGACACGCCAAAGACTGATGTATTGTCGGAAGAACGGTGGCATGCACATTCCGACGAGACGAAGTTGATATTGAGCAATGCGCCACATGTCCTGACGGCTGAATAAGCAAATTCTTGTGACGGGGGTTGAACTGAACCCATACCTGTCACAGGCGATCGCAAACTTCTTCTCCTCGATTCCGTTCACAGCGAGCCAATCCAAGAACTGCTTGTAGACGACAACAAACTTTTCCGACGTGTCCAGAGTTTCCTGATCGATTCCTGCACAAATTACTGTGGGGTAAACGTGAAAATCTGTTGGCTTTACCAGTAAATTCAGCACAATGATCAGTGAGAACCGGGCGCAATGTTGGACGAACGTACTTATTGAAACTCAAGTCATCTCGCTGAAATTGACTGTCCCTGTGTTTTTCTCTGTGTGAAAAATAGGAAACTCACGATGGAATTGGTGCGGACATCAAGTACTGCAACACTGAACTGGATGATCTCAAAAGGGAAGTCGCAGTTGGTTCCATCGGATGTTGTTTCGAAATCGAGCAACTGAAAAGGAGAAATGAATATTGAAGAAAATCAAACTGAACTCACCAGCAAAAAGTCGAACGGGCACTTCAGATGTGAAGCCATGTTTTGACCACCCTTGGTAAAATTTACCTGAAAAATTCATTACTGAATGGGTAGGAAGAATGTGGAAAAAATAAGAAAAATGAAGAATTATGGGGACTTTATATAAGGAATTTATGGTAGCCGGATTATGACTGAATCATGAGGATTTTGTATCTGAAAACAGAGTGAGAATATTGTTGTTCGTAGAAATTGCTCTCAGTGACTCATTGAATTAATTTGTCCCCATTTTCCCCTAACTCTAAACGAAATCAGAACTAGTCACCGACCACAAACAGGACTAAAGGGCAGAAGAACTAGAGATAAGATTTACGGAGATACGCATTCCATTGTAACACTGAAGAAAACAGATAACATTGCGACGAGAAAAAACTAGAGAAAGGGAGCTATCCGAATAACTTTGAAACTTGTGGAAAGTGCTTTCCAACGCATTTGAATCGAAAAAAAGTGCGGAGAAAGAGGCCAACCGGGGAGGACGAAATGTCCGATAGTTGGAATGCAACCCACCGCCAATTGGTGTCTCTCTAAGATTACGAGAGCATGCAAACTCGAGAGAAGCAGAGAAACACGGAGGAAAAGGACGAACGGGCTGTCCACAGTGACCCTCACAAGTGCACGCATCGGCATGTGTGGCAAACGGTTCGATATGGCCGCGGAAGAGTGTGTACTCGTTTTCTTCGCATTCGAGTTGTCGGTGAACGAGTTGGTGAACAAGAGAGCATCTAATTTTTTGTGGAAAAACGATGGGTGTAAACGCGCTCTAGTGAAATTGCCTTTTTCTGGTGTTCTGCAAGTTTTACACTTTTTTATCATCATATTTCATTTATTCGAAGACTGAAAACCGTTTCGAACCGTTCAAGTAAAAAAAGACTAGTTATTTAGAGAATAATGCAAAAATCATATAAGTTTACTTTAAACACCAAAAAAAAGAATTATTACCAAAAAAAAGTCAAAATTGGCTAGGAAAAAGTCTTCAACAAAACATTATTACTGTTATTCACTCCATTTCACTTTCATCGTCCTCGGTCTCATCATCTATCATTACCTCTTCCTGCTGCCCTCCGAACTCTTGTTGAACGTCGACACCATGTCCCATCTCTCCGTTTTGTAGTCCACGAAAGTCCCAGTTTGCATGCTCCGCGCGGAAATCGTCGTTGCCTCCAACATCGATTTCGTGTTCGTCTCCGTCCAATCCATTCATATGGTGTCCCAAGTTGTCGCGTCCATGGTGTTCCTCAAATCCATGCTGTTGTCTGAGCATCTCCCATTGTCTCTGCTCCGCGCGAATATCAGCCACATGGTTTTCCTCAATTCTGTGTCTGTGTCCATTCACATGGTTCTCCAAGTTATCATGTCCTCGATAATCTAGCACACCATTTTCTTCCGGCTCGTCGAATCCATGTTGCTCGTCAAGAATCTCCAAGTGTATCCGCTCCGCGTGAATATCAGCCACATGGTTGACTTCGACCTGTCCGTGTCCGTTCAACTGGTTTTCAAAGTTGTCTTGTTCATGGTTGTCTGGATCAGCATTCTGTTCGGGTTCCTCAAATCCATTTCCATGTCCGTGTCCGTTCATTTGGTTCCCAAAGTTTTCATATCCATGGTAAGCATCTTCATCACGTTCCTCAAGTCCATTTTCTTGTCCAAGAATCTCTCCCTGCCCATCGTCAAAGTTTGCCGCAACATTTGGTTCATCCTCTTCAATCTCGTCCAGGTGGTTGTTCTCATTTCCATTTTCCGCGAGATCCTCTGCCTCATGATTTTCCTCGAGATTCTCAACTCTTTGTTGTTCCAAGTGTTGCTGTTCACGATTTACGGCTTCCTCGAGGAGTCTCCGTTGTTCCTGAAACTTTTAATAAGATGAGCTTTCCATGTCAAACTTTCAAGAGCTTTTACCTCTAGGTACTCGAACCATCTTCTCAAATCTTCCATGTAATTATCTCCTTTTTCGTAAATCACAAATTCACGCTTTTTGTAGCAGTATTGCCACCGTTCACATTCAACGTTTTCCCCCGCCGCATCCCACATCACACAATTACGCTCCCATCTGTTTTGCAACGGCCTGTTGATGTTCTCGCGGACGAATTGGAGCCACAGAGCCTTCAGTTCGTTTTCGGGCATGGAGTCGTAGCTCTAAAAATGCTTCAATGTTGTTAGTTCAAATTGAATAAGATTACTCACCGGCGTCAACTCCACCACGCATTTCATGTCCTTTGTCTTTTGTGGAACGGGAGCAGGTCTCGGCATTTGCTCCAACGGTCTCTCAGGTAACTGAGGCAACTGATCAGCTTCCATCGGATCCTCTGGCTTGGTCGACACGAACTTGCTGAAACAATACAGTGAGAATAAAAGCTGTGAGTTGAAGAAGGTAAAAACAAAGCGACTGACAACTGATAAAGATGGTAGTTTTATCATTATTTTTAAACTCGAAATTGGTTTTATCGTGAACTGATTGGAGTCGTATGTTCTCAACAAGCCCGACTATACGAGCATTCCAAAGTCCAGTGCAAGGCGGGGAGAGTGACAACTGACGCACTGAGCAGTAGGGTAGATGCAATGAATCATGTAGGTCAGCGCCGCAAAAAAGAGGAAGAAAAGGCTATGCATAGACTGAAGAAAAAATAAAGTGAGAAAGGTCGACGAAAAAAGAAAACGGTTGGGCGGGAGATGAGCCCATCAGCCGCGCACGGGGAGGCACCACCCGATTTTATGCGTTCGTGGAGGGGTTCGTAGCGGCGATATTTCCATGCATGTGGCAATAGAAACCTCCGCTTGTCCCGGTACAGTAAGTCAAACATCTGCCACGAACACAAATTTGCATCTGCTGTCTTCGCGGTTTTGAATCGAGAATGGGGGAGTCGCGGGAAGAAACGGACAGATGGGGGAGGGTAGCAGCGAGAGTGTACGGGTATACGAGAGGGTTGACAGTTCTCTTGGGAAAGTGTAACTTTATCAGCTTCGCATCGACTTGGTTACAATCAAAACTATACAAAACATGACGTGAATGAAACAATGAAGAAGTTCATTCGTTTATTAACTTTACAGACAAGGTCAGTTGGCATTATGTTCGTTACACGTAAAATTAGGCTTAAATTGCACAAAATACTGTGATTTCACCTAAATTTAACAGAAACGAACTAAATTCTCAAAAGACGGTACATCTCCAACGATTGTTTGGCACGACGGTTTTGGGCTTGGATCTCGGTGAGAAGAGCCTGAGAAAGAACATTGGCGAGGGGAGAAACGGAGCTTAGTTTACCTGCAGCTGTTCGGCATTACGAGCCATGTCGATGCGAGTGTAGTATCCGTCGATGTGAACGGTGCTGGCGTTCATTTTCCGCAGGAGAACTTGACGGTTGTAAGTGCTCAAGTTTGGCTGTGAAACTTTGTTGGCCAGATCCAAATCGATGAAGTACTGCTGGTAGGATTTGATGGCTCCCTGGAAAACCACTCTGTGTGTTTTCTTGTAACTTTCAAGTGTTTCGATGTAATTTTTTGTAACACCAAAAATGTTCTGTCTCTCAGCGACGGGAAGAAATGCATGTACTTTTTTTTCGAAACATTCTCTAATGCGAACTGTCAGGACAGATTAGATTACATGATGTCTGTGTTAAGCGTACGATGGAAACACTCACAGTGACCTCCATCTTGAGAAGCTGCGCAGCGCGATCGAGAACTGGAGTCGATTCGCGGCTTCTTTCCTCGCTTTTTACGTCCTTCAACTCTTCGACGTCTTCTTCCTTGATTTCCCCTGGTTCCAATTCGTTGGAAGCGTCCACAAGGTCAACTTCCATTGGACTCGGCTCCTCCTTGATTTCAGGCATTGGTTCTTTGACAGGTTCCTCCTTGACCAAGACGTCTTCCTTGACCAAGACGTCTTCCTTGACCAAGACTTCTTCTTTGACCAAGACGTCTTCCTTGACCAAGACTTCTTCTTTGACCAAGACGTCTTCCTTGACCAAGACGTCTTCCTTGACAACCTTGGTTTCTTCCTTTGGCGACACAGGTGGAGAAGGGGCAGGTGACGGAGAGGGCATGATTACCTGAAACGTGTAATTTCAACAATGCGCATGGCAAAAACAGAACGAAGAAAACGAGTGGAACATATATAAGGAGCCAGTGGATTGGGGAAGAATAGTAAATAATTTTGGCCGTCTTTCGGCAGAATGCGAACACACGCACTGTGAGAAAATTGAAAAGGGAAGAAAAGCGAAAGAGCGTGTGAGACCGGAGATGGATGGGTAGAAGGGTCTGGGTCTGGGATGTGCTTTATTCACGTAGAGAACGCACCAAAAAGGAGAAGGACACGGAACGGAAGGGGAAAGGATAAAGGCGCCCGGATTGATGGGAGGAGAATGTCCTTTATTCCCTGGGCTTGGACGAGCAGATGAAGTGAATGGAGTGAAGAGAATGAAAGAAAGAAGTGTGGGAGAAGGTGAGGTGCAAGTGAGATTATTAGCCATTAGACAAAAGCACGTTTCCTTTCATGCGTATTCCTGAATAGTTAGGCAGCCTGGAGACTCTGCGTGATAAGTCACTGCGACTCCATTAGATATGGGGGCAGAGAGCAGTAATGAGATTGGTTGTCGTACTTCTACACTGATACCTGCAGCTTCATTCAGACCAGCCACGATGGAAGGAATGGAATGGAAAAAATAGTGCTGAGTGTAACAGAGGGAAGAGGGAAAGGGAATCGTTACACCGGAGGGAAAAAACTGTGCAAAGTTGATGGTTTGGAATGATAACGCAGACGACGAGTCGACACAGAGAGAACTATTAAAGAGTTCGCGTTGACGCCGCCGTGGCGGTGCTTGCTCTCACATGGGTTAGAATTCGAACTGTGAACGAGACGATAAATTCGATCGGCATAGAGTCGCCCGATTTGGAGAGGGTTAGGGTAGAAGTGGAAGGCAGGCACGTGTGTTTGTTTGCAGATGGATGGTTGCGGCAAAGGTCCAGCTGTATTTTGCCACGGGACAGCAGCGCCCGGATTTCGGTCAGTCCGAAATGGAGAGGGCGACTGACCGTCAACAAGGCTTTGGATGACGCCCTAGGACACAAATTCTTTCTCTCGACAAGTTGGAGATTTCTATATAACTGAGCTGATTTGACGCTGACGGATGGCACTCGAAAATGCCTCAAATCAACGGAGGCTCGGATCGAAACTGAATTACTGGAACTTACAGCAGAGCAAGTTCTCAAGAACGGTGAGTGTTATCCGTGCACGTGTACTCGAACTTTACTATGGAATACACTTGCTGGATAGCACTGATCGTAATGAGAGCTAGGGAACAGAATAAGAGGAAGTGTAGTAGAAAGTGAAAGTGGCCGGTAAGAAGAAAGTGAGAGTATAGTGTCCAGCAATGCACACACGGAGAGCACGGCGTCTTTTATCACAAGCTGGTGCCTGGCTGTGCCTTTAGTACACCAACTGTGATAAGAGAATGGAAAGGACGGGAGAAGACAATCGTGGGGTAGCTTGTTATTGTGCACAAGCTTGGAAACGACCGATCGATACTTTCACTCAAAGGGGAAATGTGAGAGTGGACCATACGGCAACCGAAAAGGCCCTTGGCGAATAAACAAAACAAATCGAATTGAAATCGATATCCTCTTCACAGCCACTGTTCAAACAATAACAATTTTGAACAGCTTTCCAATAAAACTGTTTTATGACTTTCCGCTTCCGCGAGTTCTTTTTTCTGAAAACAAGATGAGAGTCTAGAAGAAGTGATGTTTATTCATTCCAAGTGACAATTCTCGTGTTGGGGGAAAAAAGCATTTACATTCGTATTGTTGAACAGATTCTTCTGTCCCGAGACCCGGTGACCGAAACGGAAAAATACGGGGACGAAGGGAAAACAAAATACATATGAAGCTGGTAGAAGAAATGTACAATCCTAGATATGGAGGATTAATTTTGAACTGGGACTATAAGAAACAGCTAGACAAATGTTAGAACATTAGATGGGTCTTGCTCTTTCCAGATGCTATCTTGATGGATCCACTCTTCTGCACTCCGATCTTTCTCCGAACGACATACCATTCGACTAGAAGAGCTGTGACAACCAGAGCCAAACAGATCAGAAAGAGGTTCCTTGCCCATCTGAAACCAACTCTTTCATGAATGAAACTTTGTCTGTTGCACTCACAGTGGAACCGAGTGATCCCTCTGCTCTCCATTCAGCTCGTGGTACTCCTTTATTGCGTACCCCACATCATCAACCAGAATCTCGACAACTTTAGCCAGTGGCCATCCTGAAACAAGTTTTGTTCTGGGGGAAGACAACAACTAAGCCAGTGGGCCGTGTAATTATTTGCGTACCTTGCACCAACGCATTGTTCACTTCACTCTGAATATTTGATAGTGAGACACGAAGACGTGGAGAACCTGGAATATTCAAAGTGATCAGCATTTGTGTAGTGAACCCATAGAGATACCTGTGTGCAGACGGACATAGGGAATCTTTCGAGCATCGTTCACAACTCCGTCAATCAGAATCAGCTGAAAAGTGTTGCTAAGTACAGATTTTCAGGAGAATGTGATACCGCTAGCAAGTTAGTCTTTGCGCAAGATTCAGAGATGCCAAACCATCGCTCGTACACTTTCCAAGAGTAGATCTGAAAACTATTTGGTTTTCTTCATCTGATGCCGCAAGTCCCTCAACGGCTGGTTGGATTCTGTTCATTGATGTACACATCCAAAAACTGCCTGCACTACTTCCCTATCCCTACTTCACAAACTTTTTTCACATTTCAATTCTACCACATTCAAGTGCTTCCCCCGAGATGTGGAAAAAGTGGACAACTCTCCACGAGACTCTTTTTATGCAAATCTAGAAGATGCTTACAAAACTCTACTTCCTCGACACTCAGAAAATGTGTGAACAAAATTGGCTCATAATGATTGAGTTCCTCTTCCTGTCCCACTTTTCTCTCAGGAAACAAATTTGCACCTCAACAACACAAAAAACGATTATGGCGAGTATGTTGAAGCAGGAAACTGACGAACCTTGAGAAACTTTTTCACATTCCCAACTATTCCGGTGATCATATCCCCATCCATCTGGTCGCATTCATTGTCAAACAAGCACGCGTATTCGGATTTCTTCATGACATCATTGGCGGATGCGGGCTGCTCCAGTTGCTTGGCTGAAAGAGTCAAAACATGGGACTTAGTGGGAGGTACACAGGTGGCTAGACCACGCCAGGCTCACCAATTATTATGGCCAGGCTCGAGACGTTTCCGTTGGTGAAAACTGATTTATACCTGGGAATTGACGAGGTTAGAAAAGCAATGTGACAGGATATGTTTACCTAGCATAGGCTCTTTCGATTTCATGCACATTAGTGTAGGCGAGTTGGTGGTGCAGGTCACAGACAAATGGAAGACGGGGTACTGTATGGCAAACAGATCGGTGCTGAAAGTTTGCAGTTTCAATCCGGATTTGACCTGATCAAAAAGAGGAAAAGCCCCTTCCTGACGCAATTGGGCCCTCGGTTTTCTTATGCATGAAAAATGACCTTCTTCCCTCAATCCAGTTCACTTTTTTGAGTACTCCTTGATGGACTGCCTTGTCTATGCATTTGTCGCCCAAAAACAAGTGTTTCACGTGCCCTACCCTCCATCAAACATTCTGAAGACCCTCCAAAATACTATGAGCCCCCGTATTCTCGGTCGGTCCTCCGGTCGCCAAAAAAAAAACATGAAAAGAATCCATCACATATATATCATTTTTGAGCTGCGTGTGTTTCTGTCTGTCATCCCGACGTTGTTGCGCAGAAATTCTTTTGAGAGAGACGTTACCCGTGAGTCTTGACTCATTGAAATGCATTCATTCACTGTTTTTGTTTACATCTCTCATGTTATGTTCATGTGGAAAGGAAAAAAAGGGAAAATTGATGGACCAGCGAATATAAGATGCACAACTCTGCCGAAAATTTTTCCTTTCCCTTTTCTGTTTCTTTCCTTTCTTTTATTGCCACCGCCGCGCACTAGTCCAGTTTTTTAAGATCCCTAGACCAAGAGAGAAATGACGAAGCTTTGCGTCCTGAGCTGGAAGAAAATGGATGATCTGGGCTCTCGGAAAGCTGGCCAGCGCTCATATTTTCTAAACCTTTGCATGGCCCAAATGTTTGGACGACAAATTTGTTTGGAAGATTGAAGAGAGTCTTTGCTCTTCTGCAGTTCATTTTTGCATTTTTGTGGAAAACCTTCTGACAAGGGCCCTCGAGAAACCTGCTGAATAGAGGAGGAAGGAAGCGAAAAACGGCAGAAAATTCTCTTTTTTGTCGTCGCCGAATAATTTTCTTTTGGCAATACAAAAGAAAACGAATCTTCGAAGAATGCACAAATTGTGTTTGGGAGCACACCATGTTGTTCACCTTGCCGTTTCTTGGAGACCACCGAAAAGAAAAGCACCACAGCTGACTAACAATACGCCTGGACTTTTAAAATTTCAAAGAGCTTCGCAAGCCACCCACGTCAGAATCAGATCAAAAAGGCCATTTCGGTAGGGATTCCCGAGTGAAAGTGCAGAGAAATTCGGAATTTTAATCTTGACGTAAATTCATCAGGATCGAGAGAAAAGCTTCCTTTTTTGCGCGTGGGACTACGGATATCAAGACGGCGAATCTTGACGGCGCAAAACAAAAAAGACGACGATTGTCTTTCACTTGATTGGTTTCATAAGGATGAGCAAACGCTAAATATGCAAATAGAAAGCACGGACGTCGACGCGCTTTTTCCACGCGGCTTTCGTTTCTTATTGTCCAGGCGACTATTTGGTTCCGTTGTTCAAGTTTTGCACGATGGGAGGAAGCATTTCTTGAGGGTAAATAACGCAAAAAAAAACGGTGTGGAAAGAAAAGAAACGGAGTCTGTAATTGCGGGTTCGGGAACGCTTGAGTGATTTGTGAGACGGGTCCGAAGCTCTATAGCGCTTGAGGTCTATCGCCAAAACAAAGGAAGGCGAATATATAATTCGACACCCGCTTTCAGAACTCCTGACCAACCAACCAGTCCGCCATATTCTATATTTGCATTCATTGAAGGGACCCTTCCCCTCGAAATTTGAACAAGTTTCAGTTACAATTACTTGTTCGTTGATCGGATCGGTTCCGTTCAAAACATGATGTTTTGCTGGAACTAGAATAGAGAGAACAGAAAAGATCCATTTTCAAGTAGATGAGAGATAAAATATGCTGATACTGAAAATAGAATAACAGAATAGCAAAACTACTTACGAAGCTTGGTTCCGTGATCGGCGACGGGAAATTGCAAGGCGAGAAGATAGGAGGCACGGGAATCTGACCCCCATGGGCCACGGCAACGGCAGCCAGAAGCTGTAGGATATGGCGGAGGAGCATCATATTCCGCCGGGTTAGGACATTGTGTCGCAATAATATGCTGCCAAAAACGTCGACTGATTCACCCAACGAGTTGCTCAGTGTGCCGCCGACCGCCGTGTCCGAAGCGCGCCAATGCGCTCCGCCCACTTTGGCGCGACGGCTGTCCGTAGGAGACATTGGGCAATAGGAAAACGGGGCTTATAGTAGTGAACACTGGACTTGAAAACATTTCCCAAGGGCCGCACACTAAGAGAATTCACTGCAACACAAGACAACCCACCACAAACACTCATTTTCATATCTTTTTGTTCTATGGGACAACTCCAGGTCGCCTAATTTGGTTTTCCGTCGGCCAACTAGCCAATGGACCTTTCTTCTTCTTTCCTACTTTTTCTTCTTCTTCGTACTCACACCAAGAAAAAGAAAATGTTACGAGTTGGGTAATGAAACCCGGCAAGTCATGAATATTCAATCGTCAGCCACAATCATGCCGTAATAAATACCTGAATAACTTTCTAGTAGCTCTCTCTATCCAATATTCACTTTCCGGGTAAAGGGGCAAGCACCCACACAAACTTGTTGACCGAAATGACCAGGAGTGGTAATTTGAACCTACAGAAGACGGGAAATATCTCAATTCTTGACTCGAATGTCGGCTAGGGCATATTTTAATAATTTATGACTGTGTACTCGGAATAACTGAAATATTTCTCCTGTTTCGCGCGTTTTTTCAATTCGCCAAGTTTCGATGGTTGCAAACAACTATGAATATTGTATCAATCGCTCGTTTATGGGTTAGCTGGGTGCATGTCGCGTATTTTGCATCTATCGGCACTTGGCAACACTACACGTCATCGGATGTTTCATCCGAGACGTCAGGGTTGCCTAGTATTCCCCCGAGGCGACCCGCTAGTGCTTTCAAAAATATTGCAAGCCCTTTTTCTTGAACTTTGAAATGCGGAGGATTGGTTTCCTTGTGTGTGTGTGTGTGTGTGTACTGAGACCAAGCACAAAACATATGAGGACTTTTGTGATCAGAGTACTACATCTAATGGTCCCACATCTTGAAATCTGATCTTGGCTCCAAGGTAAAGGTTCTCCATGTCATTTAAGAGCACAATTTAAGTCATGCTGCACAATAAGCCTAGACAAACCACAAAGCAACAAAAAAGACGGGAAGCGAAATTCAATATGAAACGGAAATTTGCGTGTTCAATGAAAATTTTTAGGAAGCTGCAGGGCACAAAAAACAGCCCGATTTACTATGCGTTCTGAGAAAAACGAGAAAATCAGTCATTTTGGGGGTGAGAACTTTTGATGGGTGGGTCGGCTCTGCAAAAATAATTTCCGCAGCGGCTTCTCAGAGAGGGAAGCAATTTAGGTCTCAAGACGCTACTAATGAAGCTTTTATTGTTCTGGGTCGGCTCCAAAAAGAGGAGTTTTATGACGCCCTTTGTCGTTCCGGAAAAAGAAAAATACTGCGAAAAAGGGTCATTGTGACAGAAATGGAAACGACAAATGGAGTGGTCCACAGACGTTTTCAGTGACGTTCTGGAAAAGTGGGGAAAGTATTGTAGGGATCCAAAAATTGGAACAAAGATCAGTAAATGATGTTGTTTGATGAACAATACGCCCACGGGAACAGTCATCCCTGGCAAGCTCATCATGTGAGCTTGGAGGTCTGATTAACTGCTAATTTTTCTTTTTTGTTTGTCAGACCTTTATCCCAGACAATTGAGGAAAGTTGAATAACAATCGGAATTTTTAGGGACAACTGTTCAAATCAGTTCAAACCCTACCCTACATCCCAAGAACCCCCTAGCACCGTTTGCATACTTTCTTTCGGAAACCATGCATCGGCCCCTGCTGTATAGTTTAATGTTCCAAGTTGCTGATTTCTGACGGGAAACGTGAATATTGTCAGTTGCACGTTTTCCTGAATGTTTATTCAATGTAACTCATGAATATATTCAGAACATCTAATTATGCAATAACCAGACACTGGTTCTTCACGTAAACTTTGTCTGTGACTGCACTAATGATTGACATGTGCATATTTATTCAGAATAATTTAGACGATAGGAATTTTTTTGTAGAAGACAAGATCGATCATTTGGAAGTGGAAGAGAGCAATTCCCGTTTTAACAGCGGAAGTATGGTCTGAGATGAGAAAAGGAAGTGTTGGAAGGAAAGAAATGCCGACAGGTACAAGTAGAAGCTTTTGGGGGGAACTGGGAACAGGAGAGATCCGTACAATCAATGCCTAGGGCTTGATCTGAAAATGGAAATGACAGAAAAAAAAACAAAGATATTGGCACAATTTTTCAAGCTTCTTCCTCTGAAATGCATCTTGACACGTGGCGGTTGCTGCTGGAAATGACAGTGTTCCGTGGAGATCCATTAGTTTCATAGATGGAAGTGGCCAAGTAGAAGGCGTTGCAGGCAAATTGGGAGAAGTACATCATTTGGGCAATTGCTGGAAAAACAATTGAGTGAAGAAAAATAGCATTGGATTACTGAGAAACCCTCATGATTTTTGGGGGGTAAAGAAGGGTTTGAGACGAAAAGTATGGAGAGGGCCAACTGGAGAGTAGCAGACAGAAATGGATTATAAAGAAAAATGGGTTCGGTCGGTGGGAAGAAGTTTTAAAAATTGAGTTTTGAAAAACGGAAAAGAAGGGAATTTCTCTTTGTGGAGCCAAAGGGAACCCGGAAATGTGCCTTTAGTCGCGAACAAAACTCACGTTCTAACGCCTGCACATATTCGTGCTCCAGACTACGTTCGTCGTATGAAGCCCAGGCTCTGAGAATGTGAGAGGGAAGGTTTAGAAGCAGGTTGAGCACAGAGATCAAAATAGATCTCATCACCATCGCTGTCTTCTTTTTCGGGTTTCTATGATGCGCACGTTTGACACTCTGAGAATAGAATTTTTGCAATTTCCGGGAAAGTGCGGGGTTTACCGGTGTGTTGGCTGTGATGGAAATAGCCAGAGCAACATGAGCTTTATTGTCCAAAGACTCGGTTTCACCGGATTGGGAAAAACTGAAAATAGCTCAATTCAATCAGCATGATGACTCGAGGCGCATACCGTTTTGTTGTCGGACCACTGATGGCGTAGCGACGATCAACAGTGATTCTATCCATTCCCTCCATAGAAAACGGGGAGTAGCAGTGGATAAGAACCAGAAAGTCCAGAGTGATTCTCAATAGCGAAGGGACAGCGTAAAACAGGAAAATATCAACAAGATGAATGTGCTGGAAACAATCTGCGTGTTCTGGACCTTTGTTATTGATAACGTACCTTCCAAGCACTTTCGTGAAAAATCTCATATTCTCCGCACCCTTTTTCTTTTTCACGGTAAGTAACAATGGCCAAAGCGTAAACTTGGAACAGACTGACACCTCCAGCCAAGATTCTGGAAAACAAGGCAGTGAAACAAAGGAAACAAGCTGGAATTGTTTACTTGAGAGCATTTCGAGGTTGTCTCCAGATAGTGCGGTATTTGAAGGGGTGGAAAACAGCGACGTATCTGAGAACGGAAAGGAAGAACCAGCACCAGACGGAGAAGGCCGATGTGGAATGGATAAGGTAGATCCCGAACTGAAAAGGGCATATTGAACAATATCCCGAGTTTGTCTTTTTGTTTTGGCTTTCAGAACGAGGTAGTTTGCTATTATTTCCGTGAATATTCTGTCTAGTGCTAGACTAACCTTGCAAATAGTGCTTAAAACCACAGTAGGGACTTCTCCCTTCGGAGTGACATGGAAGACGGCTTGCATCAGAAGAGCAAACAGTGTGATGGAATCGCCGATCTGAAAGTTACACAAAGTCCCTTTTTATTATTTCTGTGTTTTTTTCATGTTCAACTGTTCCTAGAACTCAAAAATCTAGCGGTTTTTCATCCCTTTCAAATTTCTCACGTTCCCCGGTTCCCTCAGACGATTTCATATTTTCTGAGCCGGCGCTCCGCTCCAATCTTCCCTCTCGCTGTGTCTTTTCTCACTTGCCTAATTACATATTGGAAGTCTTGAATCACAATTTATTTGTGCCCCTTCATGTGCCTTTCCCCTCACTCACCGACATCGCCGCCAGTGGTAATCCTGAAGTGGTTTCAAAGCGCACGACGCTTTTTCTGAAAACACAAAATAAACATCAAGAATCATTGACAAACAGGATTAGCCCCTTTTTGCCTCCCGCACGTGGCGCGAGAAAACCATGACCTACCGTGCCAAACGAATCAACTTCCGGAGGACATAGGTGTTGAGAATGACACCTGCGATGGGTACAGTAAACACCATGACGATGTAAGCACTTTGAAGGAAGGCCATTCTGATTTGAGAGCTATCGCATCGACTGGAAGTAGGTTGGCGAACTGAAATTGAGTTTCTTTCATCAATCTCATTTCCGGGGAGCAAGAAATAGAGGCAAAAGTAAGACAAGAAGTCAAAGAATGAAATGAGGGCAGACGAAATGTGCAGACGAAATGTGACGTTTTGTCTGTTTTCTGTTTTCTTTGGAAAAGAACATGTAGACATGAAATTATAGGAACCGGGAGTTGACGGTGATGGTCAAAGCTAGACTGGAGAGCAGTGGAACATTCTAAAGTGCAGACGGAGCAGGGGAAGGACTCTCGTTCCGAATAATGAAGAATAATGAAAGAAAAACAATAACAAGAACACAACTCGAAGAGCTAAAACAACGAAAGAACGAGACAGGAGACAGGAAAACACTTCTAAGAAGTAGTAGACAATTTCAGCATTGGAAAAATGAATAGAATGGAAGTTTTCGATTCGTTTCGTTTCCGTTATCCCAGACTTGCCAAAATAGCACAAAAAGGTGAGATTGGCGAGGGAACGGATCAGGAATGTCTCACGCGTCAGCTGAACTGTTGAAACAGAGAGCGTCTACGCAGGTAGTCTCAGACACTTCGATCCATGAACCACCGGCAAACCTTGACTCGATTTAAACTTCGGCTCATCTGGTCTCGTGCCGTCATAAGCTTCTCTATGTCAGATTGACCAAACCTTTACTGCGCAATTCACAGCTTTCCGACCAAAAGGAAAGCTGAAGTGTTTTGTAGCACGGCCAAGTTGCTAAAAATACCGAAAAACAAAAAAAAAATGCACATGTCGCACGGCGATTTCAGTTGTTATCGTGACCATAATCACTCGCCCGCTGATAGCCAATATACGATATGTTAATATTAGAATGAGACGGAAATGGCGCAGAATTGCGTGTAAGACAAGAACTATTTCTTATTAATTCAAACTAATTCCGAGCGATTATCATCAATTGCAGCCAACATGTGAATCAGTCATCGTCAAAGTTCTCGGCTTCTTCTTGGTACAAGTCTCTTTGAATGAGGAATAAATTATGTAAAAGGTGAGAGTACTAGTCAGTGTCAACAACTGCGAAGTGAGGATATCCCACACAGAAATGTAGTGTTTTTTTTTCCGGTCAGAAGTGGGTAAAAACTGAAGGAAAGGTCAAGAAATTCTTCTATTCACCATGGTGAACTTTACAGAAAAATGAAAGTTCCTACCAGACCCCACGTCACTTCGTGTGTTCCAACCACTTCCATCGTAGATCAGAAATAGAAGTTTCAGACAGATGAAGAAATGAAAAACAGAACAGACATCTGAATGTGAATTCCAGAAAGAGAAAAAGAATAGGAAAAGGAAAAATGAACGAGTTGAGTGGTTTCGTTTAAATAGGAAAACTGATGATGGTGGACGGGCCAAGGATGGTGACGCAAAACCTATTCAAGTGAAAAGTATGTATTTTCCCAGGAATGTCTACAACCACGGCGACCCTAGTTCATAGGTGTTTTACATAACAATTTTTTGAACCTAGAACGATGGCAAGTGATGACACGGGGTAGGGATAAGATGTAGATTTGTGCGCGAATATTCATTAGAAGGGCGGGACATCGGAAATGCGCATACCAATCACTTCTCACATCGCTCGTACTCACTCGTTCTTGAATTCACGTACCGTAAGACTGGACTAGGAAGTGAGAAACAAACACTGGGAAAGAGAAGAACGAAGTATGAAAAATGAAGTGGAATAGGAAGTATATGAACTGCTGGAAACTCATAAAACATATCAGCCTGCAAAGCTAAGCAAACATTCAAGAGGGTTCCTTCTCGTTCCACACTCCATAGAGCTGCATGACATCAAGACAATTCGACCCTTGATCGTTAAAAATGCTAATTCTCGAATGGAACTCTTTAAAAGCGTCCTCTTGGGAGAAACAATAGACAAACAGTGATGTTCGGCACGAGAGCAAAAAGAGAGAATGACCTGAAAGCTGGCATCCCACTCAAGTCAAAGTGTTTACATATTCATCCTGCGCTTAGCAAATTCACGTGGGATGACTTCAGAAAACTAGAGTACCCAATGGTTGCAAAAAGTTAGGACCGGCTCGGATTGGAAGAAAAAGTGAGGAGAAGTTCGATAGGAGTAGTGTAGTCTAGGGCTAATTGGAAGGAATGGAGGAGTATTGAGAGACAAAGCAAAGAGGCGTTTCGTTGGACCTGGAATGCCAAAAGGTTCCGGGTTTTTCCGGGGGAGGGGAGGGCATGTTTTAGGACAAAGATCTAAATGACAACATCAACCGCTGGTTATTTGGCAAATTCAATTTGGCAACTTTGAATGAAGGTGTAAGCCTTCGAAATCCATCGGCTCATTTCCGTTTATTCAAGCTGCATACGCTAGTTCTAGCAAAATCCCAAAATCTCAAAATCCGGATGGTCATTGGAACCAAAGCAATTGACACTGAGAACTAGACTTGGAACCATTTGAAATGGCGAGAAAATTGTGAAGAGAAAAAACAATTGGGAGGCGTAGAATGAAAACAGGAGCAAGAACAAAAAACATTCTTCAAGGCGGATGAAGTGTTCGGATTCTTGATTGACAAGAGGAGAGCTATAGTTGGAATTCAAGAACTGAACTAGAAGTTATGGGATTCATTTTGTTTAGAGGTTCAGCCAGAGCACTCAAAACCTCCCTCAGCTTATTCCTGTCTTGTGAGCAGGCGCCGACAGAATTTCGGATTTCGAATCTCCAGATTCCCACGCCTATTGGCCTTGAACGTTCTGACAACATCGACTGACATGTGAACTTACCTTGGGACTCGAGACCAAAGTTGTAGATGTAAAAAGATACCTAGCACGCGGAACCGAAACATGCAGGTAAAAAGACAACTTTGAATGTGCGATGTTGACCTAACATGATTGGAATGAATCTGGGATGGGGAAGAGATAGAAGGAGGTGGTGTACGGAAATTGAATTTCATTCCTTTACTTTGAGAACTTGAGAAAAAAGTAGTGGGTGGGTGGATGGATGAGTCGACAATGAGAAAGTTTCTCTAACATATGCGACACATGCGGGACTGCCCTGGCTCTTAGAGGTGTTTCTTTTTTCGCAAACTTATTTTCATTTTTATTTCTCCTCCTACTACCCTTTTTTCAATTCCTAGTACTATTCCTTGCATCTTTTCCCTGTCCCATCACTTCCATCTTATACCGGGAAAAACGTTGAGAATAAGTTGTGTTTCTCAAGTTGTTCTTGGGAACTATGCATATTAGCCTTTTTGTTATTGTAGGCGGTTAAGGAAGGCAATGACGAGTAGAATCTGGGGACAAAGTGTTGTAGGAGGAAGGGGATTGAGACCAGGAAGCTCAAAAGGGTCAGAATGCTCCAAACGAATGGGAGCAACATGTAGCAGAGGCAAACAAATGAATTTGAATTTAGCGAGGAACAATGCAACGTCAAATGAATTGAGACTGAAATTCTAATGAATTTCATTTTGATGCTCGTCGTCTTGACCTTTACATCCTCCCTTCCTCTTCTTTCTTCTTCGTCGCCAGCCGTGTTTTATCAGAATTCATTTCTATGAATATGAATTCGCGTGTCGTCCATCACCGAGTGCATCAATGTTCCCGGATAGAAATCTTCGAGTGATCAAACATTTCATTTTGGATCCCGGATCGGACTATGACAACATGAAAAGCAAGAAAGGAGCAACACGTGTGCAAGGACAACAAACAATGGAAGAAGAGTCTTGTTTAGGAAATCACTTGAACGTGTTTCAAAGCTCTGAAATATTTAGAACCTGAGCGTAAACATTGTAGAACAAAGATCTTGAACTTGTAAGATGAAAGATTCTGTCAGCAATTTCAGTTTTTCGAGCGACGAGCTATAGATCAAAATTGAAAGCGTTATTCAGAGGTAACTTTTTATACAGAATCAGTTGTCTTATGAGATGTTATGAAATATGGCGCTGTGATATCTTACTGCAGAAATGTGACTTTGTGCATCAAGTTCCAAAATTATAGTCCAACTATAAATGCTATTTACGAAGAGATCGGAAAAATGGAACAGATCGTTCTAGTCTAAGCGAAATGGGCAGAACTGGAAGCATGTAAAAGTACATGTTTGGTATTTAGTACGCACGTAATACTGTGCGACTCAAAGGTTTGAAGCCAATGTGAGAAATGATCAATAAAGATTTCAAATCACAAAAACTACGCGAAAGCAATGCGGTGAGTAGACAGACGTCTGAAAACCTGAAAGAATTACACCTGCTGGTTACGCAAGCGTGTGTGTTCTTGAACTGCAACCGGGAATGAGAATAGGGAAAAATAGAGGAAAACTCGTTAGAAACAATTCTTCTGCAGAAAATTGCTGGCTCACTTGAGGTCACAAGAGTCATGGAAAAGAATGAGAAAAAATGAAGAGAAACGGAAGGATTAAACTGGAAATAATTGGTTTCTGATGGAAATAGACTAAGGTTTCTGTTAGATAGGTTCATTACCAGAAGCGGTTAGGATTTGAAAGCAAGGGAATTGGAATCGACGTAGAATTCTTGAGGGTGGTAAGGAAATGAGGTCGTTGAGACTCGATTCACTGGAAATTTGGATTTTGGTCAGATAACCTTGCAAAATTTATCTCCGGCTGCAAAATCGTTTGGATTTGGGTTTAACATCATCACAATCACCGACTTTTTCACTTTTTTGACAGCGGAGGTTAGGAGTTCAAAGTCAAAAATATCAGAGTTAAGCCCTGGGCTTCCAAACATCAAGTTCGGTCGTTGAGATCAAGAGGAGTAGACTTGAAATAAGTTATTCTTGGATTTCATCTCATCACCGACGATCTTTTGAAACTCCTGGACTACTCAAATATTAAATCTTAATCCCAGTCGGCCAAAGTTTTTGGTCGGTCTGGCACTCATGGCATCATGAGAGTATTTCAGCTGTTTCATTTTCTTGAAGTCAGGAGACAAGGAAAGAGTACTCAGCTTCGATGAATCACGAGAAGAAATGAGACGTCGCGGCGGATTCTAAGTGAGAATAGGTCGTCGGGTGCGCGTCTCTCATGTCTTTCGAATCTCGGAAAAGTCTCTGAAATTGGCTTGATTAGGTACAGGAAGAGTGTGCCGCACGTTGGCACACCCTTTCACGATGGCAATGTCTAACGTGTTCTTCCCTCTTCCTGAGTTTCAATGTTTGCTACTTTTACGTCGGTCAACCGGAAAACAATGATATTTGAGAGAAGAAAGAGCTGCCAGCTCAAGGGTCAATGATCGTCCGTCCCTCTTCCAGGCAAGAAGCTGCTAATGAAAACGACCCTATTTGAAATGTCACGCGATGAAACAGACAAAGAAACAATCACCTAAGCAAAGAACATGAGCAACAAAGAGTAAAGTGTGATTTTCCCGTTTATATGTTGATCAGTATTGAAATATTGGTGTACAATATTATGAGATAGCAAGTAAGATTGAACCAGTAATAATTAAAACGATACATGGGGTCGATGAGCTTTTGGTTGTTGTATGAGTACGTACAGTCGTGGTAGAAGGAGTATGAGGTATGTTGGTGACAGTGGAAGCTCTCGAAGTTCGGTAAGAAGTTGTGGGTGGATGAGAAGTAGAAGAACGAGTGATTGTAGAAGCTCCACTAGTTGTTGTTGGTGTACTTCTTCTTGTTGGGGTTGTTGCAGAAGATGTTGAAAGTATGTTTGTAGAAGGTGTGGATGTGCTATGAGACGACACTGATGTTGTCGAAGTGGAGAGAGTTGAAGATTGCGTTATTGGTTGGGTAGAAGTTAGCCTCTTTTGCGTGCTCGTTGTTAAATGAGTTGTGGGTGTTGTTTGGACTGTTGATGGTTTTGTTGTGGAGTTGTTGGATTCGTAATGTTTTGTAGATTGAGCTATTCTTTGAGTTGAAGTTTTCATAGTACTTGACGTTGTATGAACAGGTGTAGTTTTTAGAGTAGTTGTTGAAGGCAAATGTGAGGTCGAACGCGTGGAAGTTCTTGTGGAAGGAGTAGTTGGCATCGTAGTAGTTGTCGAAGGAATAGGATCCGGTGTAATTGTATCGTTACCAGATAAGGTTGTGGAGAAATCAACTCTGCATCCGTTTGTTAAATTCCCATTTGTTTGATAGCTAACTTGGAACTTGTCACCTTGCATACTCCAGACTGACTTAGGAGGCGGATTTGTTGAATTGTAACTAAATTTCTTTTTTATACAAGGTTACTTTTGCTTTGGCTTACGTTTCCGATAATACGATGTTTCCTTCTAGGAACACAACAACTGTCAAATAGGTTTGCGAATCAGTAAAATCAGCAGACGTGACAATATAATTGAAAAACAGTCTTTGCGAGTTAGATGTTGTGAATGTTTCATTGATATCTTGCTGGTCACAGAGAAACCCGTAAAACGAAGAGTGCGCGAACGCTTTTCTCCCATCATACATTGTGTTCCAGTTGACTAAAAACCGAATTATTGTGAGTTGATAGGTCAAGTTTATCGGAATACCGATGCTTGGATCTCTCGAAATACTGAATGTGACGTTTCCAGAGTCCACTACATAATGTCTCATCGTCATTTTCAACTTCATTGGTAACCAGTTCAGATAGTTAGTTTCACTGGAACAAACAATAATACAGTCTGTTCCAAAACTATAAGACCCCCCTATATTTTGTCAGTCTGGAACTTTCAAGGACAGATAGAAAAAATGTGTGAGTGCAGTTATTCATCACTTGTCCTGAAACTAACACACCCGAGTTTTCTCGGTGATCGGTCCACTCCCGGCTCCAGGGCATACATGACCCGTTTCTGCAGCTGTTCCAAAACTATAAGACCCCCCCTATTTTTGAAAATTTTTTATTTTTTTTCGAGACCAAAAGTGATTTAACTTGTTGCCCGGGTTGGTTTTATAACGTTTATGTTAGAATTAGCTCCAGAAAATATTTCTAACCACCATTTCTAGCCCTCCAAAGTTGGAAAAAACGGCGTTTTTCGAGATTTTTTCGATTTTCTCGAAATTTTGAGCGGGAGAAGTTCTGAATTCAGTGTGACTGCAACTGGGCAGTGTTTTCACACCCGTGTACATTAAACTTGATTGAGAAAACACACTGAAACACCGTTTATTCGACAAATCTGAAAAGTTTCTAAAACTTGAAAAATTTTTGATTTTTTTTCGACACCGCAACAAAATAAAATGATTGTTCCGGTGTGTTTCATGACGTATCTGTAAAAGTTAGAATCATATAATTTCCCGATAACTGATTATAACAGGAAAAAGAGCGAAAAAGTCAACGATTTTCGGATTTGTGAAGATTTTCTCAAATAAACGGTGTTTCAGTGTGTTTTCTCAATCAAGTTTAATGTACACGGGTGTGAAAACACTGCCCAGTTGCAGTCATGCTGAATTCAAAACCTATCTCGCTCAAAATTTCGAGAAAATCGAAAAAATCTCGAAAAACGCCGTTTTTTCCAACTTTGGAGGGCTAGAAATGGTGGTTAGAAATATTTTCTGGAGTTCATTTTGACATAAACGTTATAAAACCAACCCGGGCAACAAGTTAAATCACTTTTGGTCTCGAAAAAAAATAAAAAATTTTCAAAAATAGGGGGGGTCTTATAGTTTTGGAACAGCTGCAGAAACGGGTCATGTATGCCCTGGAGCCGGGAGTGGACCGATCACCGAGAAAACTCGGGTGTGTTAGTTTCAGGACAAGTGATGAATAACTGCACTCACACATTTTTTCTATCTCTTCTGAAAAGTTCCAGACTCACAGAATATAGGGGGTCTTATAGTTTTGGAACAGACTGTATGAGACATATCATAACGCAAACTTACTTCAAAGTGGCAACCAAAGTAGGCTCACTTATCATTCCTTCATAAATTTTCAGAGTTGAATACTGAAAATGAGAATTGTCACAAATCAACTAATTAGATGTCACCTCAGGAAAACTATAGAAACCAGTGATATATTCCGGATGACTATCCGCAGTGGCGACTGCTGTTTCGCCGAAACGTGCGTTCAACATAATTGGACACTGACTATCAGAGATGCAGTTGACTCCTTGATATCTCAGATAACCTGGGTCATCTGAACTTTTTCATCTTTAACATAACATTTCAATTCCGCGTACTTGAATGATCTTGTACCATGAACAAAGTATAGTTGAACTCTTCGTGAAGTCCGAAAGTGTAGATGGTGAGTGCAGATCCTCTGGTTATCACTTCCTTGCCTTCCATCATCAATTTGAACAAATTACCCATGAACAGACCATTTGTAGAATTCCCGTCGTAAACAGCTGATTGACGTAGCAGAGCATTCCGTGATTCGTTTTTCAAACCAAACGCAACGAGGGAAACACTTGTTTCAGCTTGAAAAGTAGTCAAGTAAGGATTGGGGATCCCAGCGAATGGAAGTCCGCTTTTCTTCAGAGCTAC
Source organism: Caenorhabditis becei (assembly GCA_900536315.3). Taxonomy (NCBI): domain Eukaryota; kingdom Metazoa; phylum Nematoda; class Chromadorea; order Rhabditida; family Rhabditidae; genus Caenorhabditis; species Caenorhabditis becei. Next base: position 1,059,459 of record LR538669.1, read on the forward strand.
ACTCTTTCTGTCTATTTTCGGATCTAAAACGTTATTTGTTACAGTTATTTTCTTTGCCAGCAACAAACATTTTGACCATATTATTTTGAACGAGAATGCGCCTGCAGTATTGCTTTTAAACAGGTCAATTTGAAACATGGGAGCGGTCAGCATAAACGGAGCATGATCATTGTTCAGTAACCTGTCAATTTCACGTACACAAATGCTCACAAGGCATTGCTCACTCTTCAGCTTCATTATTTGCATAGTTCAGGTAGACAGTGGCTTCGACAGCATCTTTGTAGAAGACAGCGGTGGCATACAAACCTTCGGGAACACTGACAAGCCATTGACAATGTTGATGTAATCCGAACTGAATTGGTGGCACGGATTCATTCCAGTAAGATGGAAAATAGACAGGATCGTTGAGGTTGGCGGGAGGATAGATATTGAAGTGTCTTATGCATGCATATCCATCTTCATCCATAGTTGCAATACCAGGAAGAAAAAGTAGCAGAACTACTTTCCAGATCATGATGTGAGGAAAACGCCCGGAATATTTTGGTTTCACAATTACTAAAATGGCAAAGAATTCAAGAATCTGATAAGACAGTTCACGGAAAACACCCACAAAGGCAAACAAAACGGCAGAGGAGTTTAAATTGGATTATGAGAGCATCTCAATTATTTTTCGATAACTTAAACTGAATATGACTCTAGTCTGATATGAGACTTACAGTTGATCAGTTTATAAGCCAGAAAAAACCATGTGTCATTCGAATAAGAAGAACAACTCTTTTATGAGCAGTTCACACATCAACAAGGGAGTGGCTCAATCTAGTTTTTGGCTTATCAGCAATTTCTCACAAATGAGGTTTGACTCGGGCATGTGCGGTATTAGTTGTTCAGAGCACATCTTTTCGTGTCATTTGATGAGTTTCTTCCGCACAAAATTATAAGTCTCATAAGAGGAGGAAGGGGTTGGAATCAATTGTAACATGTCATACGGTGATCTGAAGCCTGTAGCAGATGAGACACATAGGGATTTCCGCTTCGAAACTTGAATTAACTGTCACAAAGTTAGGAAGAATATGCTCCTTCTCTCACAAGATCAGCTGACATGCCTCACTTTGCTGAAAAAACACTTGCTTTGAAATTGTTGAAAAATAAACATTCATAAAGCGTCGAAGTAAATGAAATATCAGCAACTATTGCACAACAGAGGCAAGAACAAAAATGAATGTTCAATTGAGCTCAGACAACTAAATACCCAGCAATTGTTTATACAGATACGATTGGTCGATTCTATCAGTTTCTAGCTGGCGGTGGTCTCGAAACGTCTCGTCGGTGGATTTCCCTGTTCAGAATGTTTCGCTTCCTTTCGTATCTGGAAAGCGATAATTTTTAGAACAGAACGGGCTTTGTATCACTCACTTTTTCACAATGTCGAAAACTTCCTGTTTGTAAAGCTTCATCATCAAGTGTTCATACTCTGTCAGCTGTTCGAAGTTGAATAGATCCCACTGGAAGAAAAACATTACTGGTTATTGTTTTCAAAGAGTATGATACCTCAAGCAAGTGGTCCAGAGATGAATCTGACTGAGCATACATCAGAAGCCATGGTGGCAGCTCCTTCTCTTCGATGATATGAAGGTTCGCATTCAAGTCGACAGTGGATCGACTAGCAACATTCACAGACTCCGTTCGGAAAATCGGGTTTGAAATCCCCGGATGTTCGTATTGAGTCCTCTTCATCTCTTCGCTAAAACACAAATTGTATTGCCAAGCTTCGAATTTTCAAAGAACTCACTTGTAATAGAACACTCCCTTCTGCGGGTCAAAAATCTTCTTCCATCCGGGTTTCAGACTTTCATGAACCAAAGGATGCACCCAATGCGTGCGTCGGTTTGCATGATCCACGTAGTACCGCTGATTTTCCGTTGTGTACTCAATTGCCCAGTTTTCCGGAAGAGGAAGGTCAGTTGAACCATCTGAACTTTTCCAGTTAAGCTTATTTTTCGGAGAGAGGAAAACATACCACAAGATGATCGATACTGCTGAATCGTCATCAAATGTTCACTGGGAAGAGTTTGAAGAGATTGGAAACGAGGCGGTTGTGGAGAAGCCAGGCCTTTATCACTGAGAAAGAGTGAAATAGAGTGATGAGGGTATTACTACTGATAAATAATCTTTCCGAGAATGGGAAAGTTGTAAATTAAATTTTATAACCTACGTTTTGCGTCGAATCAGTTTGAATTTAAAAATAAGACAATGCTCACCTGACACTCAGTTCCCTCATTCCTTGCTCTACATTGCCAATTGAATGCGAGGCCGTCAATGACTTTCGTGGCACGTAGCGCAGTGCTCCTCTGGAAAACGCAAGCATTATCATAAGTAACTCTCAGTTATCACCGTCGTTTCATCGAGAACCGATTAAACGGTACGAGACGGCAATCTAAAGTAAAGTTGACGGTGGCGTCGTCCATGGTATTCGTTATTTCTTCAAAGAAACAATGGTTCGGTTTTTACCAATTGGTTCGTTTGACTAGTAGGCAAGCGATGGAACTGTACATGATGAGTCAGCGAAACATGAGCTAACACTGGCCGTTTCGGCATAAATTAACGTTTTCCGACTGACCGTTTCAGTGGTCAGTGACAGTTACCATCTACTACAAACTTTGAACAGTAACAAACCTGTTGAAACTTCTGGAAGAGAGCACATTGTTGTTTCTGGCACCGAATGAAGTTGATGGCTCCTCGGATGGCTCGGTGTAGACATCATTCTCACTGAAAGAATACGCAATGAACTTCCCGGAGACCGTTTGCTGGCCAGCTCATTATCAGAAACGGTAGTAGCGCGCTTTTGTAATTTGTAAACGATAACTGGCTTGTACGTGCGCTTATCACTGTATTTTGTACTATCACCTGTCCTATCTCCGAAAATTGGAGGAATTGGCTCCATGAAGGTATATGATACAGATGTTTGACAAAGGTGGTATCTCGTATCAATAGGGGATTTTGATCTTCTTTTTATACTTTTTTGGTTGAGTTACGTTTGTATTTGTGATTCACGGAACACGTTGGACATACGTTATTCAAAAACAAAATGACGAGCGGAAATGAAAAAACTCGGCGGTTTCCTCGATTTGGAAAAAGAAAACAGTGAACTTTGCTGCCTTTGTTAGAAAATAGGCTTGAACTCAGACTAAGACTCGGATTTAAACTTCATTCTTGTTCTAAGACCTTCCGAACTTTTTTGAAGAGCTCAAAGTTTCGAAGTTCAAGATCAAACAACTCGGCAAACAAGATTAGGTTGTACAACTACTGATTGCGTGATGTTCGAATATAACAGTGACAACTTTTTTGAGGATGACGACTTTCTGTTATTTTTCCAACTGACACCCCGTTCAAAAACATACCTCGCTGTGGACCTCGAGTGTAATCTGTCAAAGTCCATTTCTCTCAAATCATTCAGATCAAAGGAGTCTTCGGTGTGCTCGAATTCATCAATTTCTGCCTCTTCGACACTTGGATTTTCCGAATGGAACACTTCGATTTCTGATGGAGGAGTGCTTAACGGAGGTGGCGGAACAGATGAAAGGAGTAGAGTGGAAGCATGCAGAGGACTTCGGCGAGTTCGGCTCACGGCGGTAGCTGAAAGAATAACTGTTTAGGTCACCAATTCGTATTTGGAGCCAGTTACCTGCTAGTGATGGCACTGTCGGCGGACTTTCTCGTTTCACATATTTTCCTTGTGTCCCTTCCACTGAGGTTGTTGCTGTTTTCCGCCGTGAAAACAGCATCCTGAAACAAAAATAACTTGTGACGTAGGACACCAAAAACGGTATGCAACAAACAGTTTATGAATGGAATCGTATGACCTAGAAACATTGAATAAGTATTATGCGGTATGAGGTGAGATAACCGACGCGAAAAAGTTTATCTACGCGATAATCTAGCTGGAACCAAAAAAGTGTTGACAGAAGACACACCAACAATCTCGTCCTCAGCAGAATTTGAGGAAAAAAGGTAGAAATTGAAGTTGTGTGTCTACTTTCTTTGGTTTTTTGTGTCTTTGGTTGGCCGACACAAAAGGAATAAAAAGTTTGGAAGAGAACTGATAGGAAAGTGTTTCAGGCGCCAGTAAACCAACATTGTTGCCATGTCCAAATGAACGAGTGACAAGAAGTGACTAATGGACAAATATTAAAATAATCTGTGACAAGGAATGTAACAAACTGAAGCATCTGTGTCTCTCCGGAGGGTTTCAAGGAAGCGGGCAAGACGACACCCGGCCCCGTCGGACGGATGCCAGTTGATGAGGCAAAAAGCACGAGTAAAATGCGGAAATAGTGAGCTGATTTCAGAGGGTCGAAACAGCAACATGTGTTACTAAACAACGCGTATTTCACGGTGCGTATGTGTGTGAGAGTGTGCCGGTGTCAACCAACTCGGCGTTCTAAGATGTGACGAGAACCGAACAAGAGCGGCGACGCTGTAGGTAATGCCGGAGGAAGTGGAGACGCAGAGCGTGAGATTAGTAGTACAGAAAGTCTGAGCGTCCGGGCATCGCACGGTCTCTCGACCATCCCCAATGACTACCATAATCTTGCGATGACTGCTATTCGATGGACGATGGACGGAAAGAAGGAAGGAAAAGAGGAAATGCGTTGGAATGCGCAGTTTGGAAAGAATGCATTGTTCAATTTATATATGTAATGTAAAAACAATCATCACAAACTAATTGGAACAATGCGTACATGATGGCGGTGAATGGAAAAGGAAAAGGAACAAGTGGAGGGGGAGAATCGAAACTCTTGATTTTACTACAGGGAAGAGAACATGTTTCTGTGTGTGTAGACAGGTATCACGACAGGTCGCTAACTTGTGTAGCTATGTGTGTTTTGGTGAGCCCGGAGTTTCTCTCCTATTTGCCTACTGTATAGAGTTACCGGCAACAGTTAAGCAAAACACAAAATGTTTCGATCTTTTCCTTTTTTCAGATACAACCAAAAACTCCGTACTTCCTGTACAACAATAGTCACAGATTCCTTTTCTGTGACTCATGCCCACACTGTTTACTTTTGATACGCTCCTGAAAGGAGGAATTTGGGAAACAGAGTTAGAGGGCAGTTGAGTTAAGACCGGAACTCAGGGGTTGTGATTTCAGCCAATTGGTTGAGTTGTGTTTGGGCGCAGTCTAATTAGTCACTATCAAGAAACCTCAGAGACCAACTCAAATTTGTTGAAAGAAGACTGAACACAGCGCGAGATAAACACAGTGTACAATATAAACATGCCGTCATTTGTGTGTCTCCGAAAGTCTGGCCCTATCTTTCTCGGCCAGTAAATTTGCATACTTGCCTGTGAGATTGCTGGAGAAATGGAAATGGAAGTGAGAGGAAGAAGAGGAAAACATGATAAACATCAAGATCCGATCTGCACTCGTAAATGTTCCTTTCCAAACACATCCGCCCTTGTTCGGGTAATGGGCAATTTGTTGCAATCGGTGTCGGGAGTACCTCAGAAGAACATTAACACAAATGGGAGGTTTTCACAGATGTTCACAGATTCAAGAGATTCGGATGTTCGCAGAGATATCTCTCCGCGGATATCATTTTTTAGAGGTTCAAGAACCAACTTTTGGGTTTTCGACGAAACAGATATACAAGTAAGGTCGTTATCACATATCCATGAACATCTTTTGAAAGTCAGTTATAAAACAGTGGCGTCATGGTTTATGCTAACCTTGACCAAGTTTGCGATAATCTCTGCAGAAAAGCTTCCATTCTGTTTTGCGTTCAGTGAGTCAGAGGACTGTTTCGACCTGTCTGAACTCTCATTGTTCTTAGAACTGTACTCGGCTTCCGGTCACTCCTTTTGTATGTGTTGTGTATACTGTCTGCGAGTTGCTCTGTGTGCAAACCTCTATTTTTGGATTGGCGGTTTCGGAATTTGTCACTCGTCACACCAAACAAGCCTGAACGTCGAGATGGAAAGTGCTTCTGTTTCTGCAGCCGCCTGCGCGGAGGTATTGTTCTGTTTGTGTTTTGGGGGCAATGGTATCAATCGAAACGGGAAAGAATGAAGCGTGCGCAAGTCAAGAGACATCGTTAACCGTTCGGCACCCCTATTTGCACTCGTTCCCAAATTCTGTGTTTCATCCGTTGTCCTTTTCCTCTTAACTCGCACAATTTGGGCACGCCTCGTCTATATCACTTCTTTCTTTTCATGTTTTCAGTTTGACAACAGCCTTGATGAAACTTGACAAAGAAGGTGTCTTCCCTCTTCCTTTTCTGCACTTGAGTGCTTTTTCACACATCTTCATATTCTATGTTCATCTTCTTGTTCTCTCGTCTTCAGCAAAAAAACGACGAGTTGCTCTTTGAGTTCTCGTGTCAGAGCGTGTCCCCTACTCTAAAAGTTCGTGCTCTGGACTCTTTCGGCTCTAAGGTCAGTGGCACCTCGTGGAATTGTTTATATTCACCCACATCAAGTCGCAAAACAGAAATGTTGATATTTTCTATCAACAAAAAAGCAGAACCATAGCGTATTCCACCATCATCTAATTTGGCTTCTAAACCGAAACCCATTGATTCCTAATGAGATGTTTGCCAATTGGAAAAGCCCTTTTTTCTTTGACCAATGCAATTCGAGAGGCGAAAAAACCGCGGCATTCGGTTCTTATTCCGGCAAAATAATCAATTCCGGTTCTTGACCGATTTGACATCCCGACTGCCCCCTCATTTCTTTCCGCTAATATCCAATGCATACAAATTGTTATGGGATATGAAATGCACGTCTCGAGAGTTTTTAGGGCCCTCTTTGCCCTTTCTACAACCTTTCTCTTCGGCTTTCCCTCTTATCCATCCGGTTTTTCAATGGTCGTTTTCTGTTTTTTCTTGTTTATATTGGTTCTGTTTGGATCTCTAGAAGTGAACCATGAAAGGAAACGTGTTACGGTTTGATCTTCTGTTAATCGCTTTCTTCTCGCCTTGATCGTTCTATGACCCTTTTTCGCAGGCGACAAGCATTTTTCTTCTTTATTCTGGTGTCAGATGATGACGGTGAACCTATCATTGTAAAGTTCAACGATATATTAGTATTTTCTCTCAACTGATACCGTTTTTTCTCGTTTTTTGTCACTGACTGCTGTTGAAAACACATATTTTTTCTGAAACTTCTCACGCGTGGGCATGTATGAGAAACTTTTATAGCCGTCCAAGGAATCGAGGCGGAAATGGAACAGTTTCCGTTTCATTTTGAACATAACATTCTATATCTCTCTGTGGCGTTTGAGATTTGGTTCCAATGATTCTAACCCCGTTTCTCTGTATCAGTATCAGTGAAACTTCTTCAATCCCTTTCTCTCTCTTGTGACTAGTTCCACGTAGCTTTCAGTTTGCTGGCTGATTCGCTTCATCTCCCATTTCACAGTTCCTTCCTTTCGCCACTCGTGTTTTTGTTTGCACTGTTCCAGTTGTCCAACCATGTTTGTTAACAAAGTGGTGGCGGTGGGGCCCGCTAAATTCAAATATATTCAAATCAGCCGTTTTCCATCCCGCCTTGTCCTTCGCCTATAAAAATGACGTAGTTCATCAATCTTGCATCAACAAGCACGTTGGCAGACATTCGAAATCTCTGATCGCTTCACTTGCAGGGACAGAAAACAACGCTGTTTTCCGGCTGTACTTGTTCGTGATTTTTGTTTTATTTTCTTCCAGCATCTTGTTTTTCCGTGAGATTTTAGATTAATGAGGATCCAGCTCGGTCTCCTGATCAACCTCTAACCCCCGCCGTCACGCTCATTTTGTTATTTTTCTTTTTCTAACCCTGATTTCAGATGTTTTTGCTTCTCCTCTTAACAACATCAGCACTGGCAGACATTGCCACGTACGGATATCATCCGAAAGGCGCAAATCCAACATTGTACTCTCCTGAAGACAGGTAGCTTCAATCCGATGGAACATGCGGTTGAACTTGTGATTTCAGTGTCCTTCAACTCGACGAGGCTACTTTCAATGACACAATTTTCGGTCCTCAAACTGGGGATGCTGGATATCTTGTAGAGGTATACAGATAACGTTACAATTCTTCTATGAGTTAAGGTTTCCAGTTCTACTCTGATTGGTGTGGCCATTGTCGAGCATTTGCTCCCACCTACAAAAATTTGGCAAAGGATGTTGATGGTTGGCAAGATGTCGTCAAGATTGCAGCCATCAACTGCGCCGACCCAGTGAATGAGCATGTCTGCAGATCAAATGGTGTCCGATTCTTCCCACTCATCAAGGTAATCTAATCAAGTTGACAGACACTATTACTTCCTTTCAGTACTTCCCACGTGACTCAACTAACTCCACAGAAGGATCTCAAATCAAGCCATACGCTACAGTATCCGAGATGAGAGGACAGCTCACTAAAGCTGTTATGGATGACTATGCTCTCAATCGTTATAGAGAATGGCCAACTTTTGATTTCTTGAAGGAGTGAGTCTGTTTGTGACAGCTTTTGTACTGACATCAATTCCTCCAGTGTGGTCACATACGGAGAATTGTGGAATGAGTCCTCATCGTCTGCCAGTCACATTGCTATCATCTTCGAAACCAATCAAGCTAGTCTCACCGGTGCCCAGGTATTCAGAAACTTCTAGCTTTTAATTGAACATATTTGTTTCAGCTCTTGCTTGATCTCAGCGGAAACCGTGAACGTCTTGTAGCCCGCAGATGTCTGAAAAGTCATCCGCTTGCGGAAGCTTTGAAGATTACTGACTTCCCATCTTTGGCAATTTTCAAGAGAGGAGAACGCAAACCAGTTCTTATTGCTGAGTAAGCCAACGAAACAGACTACAAATTCACCAAGTATATTGCAGGCTCCGTCGTCTTCTGCTCCGCGAGCTCGAGCAATTCCTTGGGAAACCAACTGACAATTCTCTTCAAACAATCCATTTCAGCAGCAGAAAGAACAAGACCATTGACTGCAACAACAACCCAGAATTGTACCAATAATGTTTTAGACTAGTTTTATTTGTGATTTCAGGTGTAAACCAAACTATTACGTGTCAGAGGTTGACATGCTTAAGGCTATGCGCTATGCTCTGTTCCGTGAATCGGCCAGAACTGGAGCTCCTCTTCAGGCCGCAAATCTCTCAGCTCTCTACGAGTTCACCTCGCTTCTTGCTGACAACTTCCCAACTGTTACTATCGAAGGAACTACTGACAACTCGGTTTGCGATGTGAGCATGTCGTAGCCGAAACCATCTTCATTTGCAGACTGTCAACCACCTAGACCGTTCGAGTCGCGCTGTCCGTGTCTTCTCCAGACTCCGTGACTACATTGCCGAGAAAGGACTTGATACTCCGATTTCCGTCGAAGACTGGCAGAAGGAGTTCCTTGCCGCAGAGGAAGAAGCTGGACATCCATTCCCATTAAACACCAACTGGGATCACTGTGCTGGATCATCAACCCAGTTTAGAGGATACACTTGTGGACTGTGGACAACTTTCCATGCCCTGACAGTCTCCGCATTCAAAAACTGGCAAGCCAAGACTTCTGGTAGGATCGAACAATGCGCCCTTCAGTAACAAATCTGGAATTGCAGATATCACTCTCCCACTCCCACCACTTCAGTCAATCCGTGATTGGGTCGGATCTTTCTTCGGATGCAATCACTGCAGAGACCACTTCCTTAAGATGACCACTGACACTTTCAAAATCGAAGCCAATGTACGTAACTTCTGATAAGCTCGAGACATCGGTTTGATATTGCAGGTCCGCCGTCCGGAAGATGTCTATTTGTACCTGTGGAAGGCTCACAACAAAGTGAACGCAAGACTTCATGGAAGAGAGACCGAAGATCCAAAGTTCCCGAAATACCAATTCCCAGCTAAATTCTTGTGTCCAACTTGCAATTCCAAAGGATTTTTGACTGATGATGATACTCAACCGTTCCTCATTGAGTACTATTCTAGAATCAGACCGTATTCCAACTCGACCCAAATCCCAGCATAGAATGTCACTCATTCCGTTCTCACCTCTTCCCATCTCCCGTTAACATATTCCAGGAGCAACCACTCCGCATAGACAGACTTCACATTTTGAGAAATTTTACATTTATCATCTTGCCATCACTATTTATTCCGAATAAATCGTTTATTAACCTAATTTGAAAAATGAAGAACACAAGTGCAAGACTACAACTTTCAGCTCAAGTTAGAGTTATGCGCAAAAGCGTTTATATTATTCATGATAAAATTCTACTCTCATATTTACATTGTCAAAAAAAGGAAAAGAATAAGAAAAAAGTGGGAAATGTCAAGAAAAGAGGAAACGGGTGATAAGGAAGAGATTGTAATCATGCCGTTTTCGTTTTCAACGTCTTTTCAGGTGTGTACACACGGAATTTATTGGCACTGACAGACTATCGACGTTTCAGTTCAGTTTTTGGGAAATGGGTGTGGTAGTCTAGTGCAAGTATTACCTAAATCCAACTGGTTTTGCAATCCATTCAATTTTTCTATGAATTTTTCAAAGTTTGCAAACTATCATTTTTTGAAACTTCATAAATTAGAAATTGAAAGGAAAAGTTCAAGTAGATCAATTTAAACAGATTATTCTGAATGATAGCTCTCTGATGTTCAACATATATGCAGAAGTTCTTATTTTCAATTATTTTTGTATTTAGTTTGCTCCCGACAGAAACCCTGTCGCTGCTAACTGAGAAAAAACCTGGTCTCGGTCTAATCATTTCGTTCAAAATCTTGCCACCATGACTGTCGTGTATTGTCATACGTATTTCATATTCCGACTGAACCGAGATGACAAAAATCCGCGAGCAAATACGTTTTCATGGGTGGAGGTCGTGGACATGGAGCTATTTTCGTCCGGCTGCCGCCCGGTTGCGCTCCTCTAGCCGTCTTGGTTTTTCCCTCCGCATCGCGGCTTCCGAGCTGTCCGAAAAGCAGCGATGGACGCACGGACACGCAGACTGTTCACATGGCTGCCTGTATTGCTCTGACCGGCTTCCGTTTCTGCGTTTTCTCTCCAAAATACTTTTCATCCATTTGAAATCATCGATTTTTCAGTGTATCAGCTAGAAAATCATTTGCTGCGCAATCTTGCAGCTCTCTACATTTGTCTCTCTTATTTTTTTACCTCCCTGTCAGCGTTCATCCAATTTCTTATTCTTTCCGAAATAAAGTCCACTTTGCACTCCTGCCGCCTTCTGAATTGGCAAACACTAATAAAGCGATATCCGATTACCTATCCAATTACTCTTCCGACTACATTCCCTCCTGAATACACCCCCCACTCTATCAGCTTCTTCTTCTTCTTATTGTTGCCTTTTTGTCAAATCCAGCGCCAGCCGATTGCACAAAGCCGCGCACCAGTGTCGAAACAATAGATCGCCTGGCTCTTCTCCTTGTCTCCCCCCGCAGTGTCCACTTATGGCGCCGAACAACTGTTTTCCACCCATCTTGCCAAACATTTCATCTGGTCATCAATGTTTTCACTTTTTGCCTCTTTTCCTTTTTTTCGAGGGGGTTTTGAGACCTCGAGTGGAGATAACACGTTTTTTGGAGTTCGTTATGTCATACACCCCTCTTATTTTTGTCTGGAGTGTTTTTTCGACGGATCCATGTGAGAAGTCAGCTTTTCCACACTTATGCTCACTCATTAGGAAAAATACAGTTAACTTCTGCCAAACCGTAACCAAATCCCGGTTGCGAAACCAGAACATCACCTCAAGTGTTTTCCAAGTGTCTTCATTTTCATTTTCATTTCGATTGCATTCATAATTTCTCCCTTCTTCACTCTCTCAGATCACTTTCTCCGCAATCATCGCCCATCAAAAACCAATTCCATCATCATCATCATCCACCCATCCTGATATTCTAATGCTTCCGAATGCCAAGGATGAGAAGGCAATTTGCATCGAAACAAGTAGTCAGGCGCTGTCGTTTTCAATAAGGCGACTCCGATCACATACTAGTTGTCCAAGCTAATCTCGTTTCTTCATTGACCTCAATTTTGACCATGTACATAAGAAATGCAAATATTTGTTGTTTATTTCACCCCCGTCTTTTGTTCTCCGTTCTCGATCCATTGTGCGCGTTCAGTATTTTCGAATTTTCGGATTCCCGATATTTCGTTCCCACACACAAAAAAGTTAGTCCTGCTATAAGAGTCAGCTGTTAAGCCACAAGAATGCACAGTTTTGATTATGCTCACATCTGTAATCTTAAAAAGTAACCATTCCTGATAAACTGATAACCCCTGCGAACATCTGACTTATTTCAATTTCGCTTAATTCCCTGTGAAGATGACCTCATTCACCGCAAGAGAGGCAAGAGAAAATAGTAGTGGCTAGTTAATGTGGCCGAAGACAATTGCGGCCGGAGGAGCGCCCGTGGAAACAGTACGAAGATGGCGGAGAGATAGTCCGCGCATTTTGGATTAACCGTGGTCAAATATCACAGTGTTTCTCTCCGACTCATCACTTGCAGACTTCGGTGGCCCATGTCAACAAATCAGAGACAAAGTCTTTATTCGGCAACGTTCGCGGCCTTTCTTGTGTACTTTTGGCTTATGAAACCTGTATTTGGTGTTCCGACTGTTCCGACGTTTTGAGCCGCTGACTTTACAAACGCCGAATTCCGTGTACTAATAATGTAAACCTCTGACACTTCTTTTGAACTAGCTAGTGACCGTCAACTGACTCTTCCCGTCGTCGTTTTTCTAACATCTGTGACTCAATTTGAGTTTATCTTAAGGTGAATCTCAGGGTTCCCTCGCTCCTTCGATATTTGACGATTTCCTATGTCTTCGTCCTTTTCCTCTGCATTTCGATCTACTCGTCAATTATCCTATTCAATTTGGCTCATCTCGATGGTTTTAAACTTTTTGTTTTTCATGCTTCGAAATTTTCAGAGCATTTTCTAACACCGACTACAAAATTGCTTGCTCTCAATGAATCTGATCTTCTGAGACAATCAAAACAATGGTGCTCGTAAGCAAGGTAAGTGGCTCATTCCTGTTTGCTCATCTGCCTTGTTACGTCATTTTAGGGAGACTTTATTTGGATTGAGCCTGGCAAAGCCGAGGGTTCGATCCCCATCGGAGCCCGCGTCATCGACCAAGACCATGGACGTCTCAAAGTAATTGACGATCTTGGAAACGTATGTTTTGAACATTTGCCCCCCAGGAGACGAACCAAGTGATACGGCGGTCTTGACCTAAATCCTTTCTTACTTTCGCTTGACTGCGGAAACCCTCTCGTTAACATGTTATCACGCATTTGATAAGTTCCGATATCCTGTTGCAACTTTCAAAAGAGAAGAAACATAGTGCAATCTTCTTCAGGAACAATGGCTTTCGGCGGACCGGCGAGTGAGATTGATGCATCCGACATCAGTCCAGGGTGTGGAGGATATGTGTCAGCTGGGCGATTTTCATGAGAGTGCAATCCTCAGAAACTTGTTCATCAGGTACAGGGAGAAGTTGATTTATGTGAGTGGAACGTTTGAATGATGGGGTGAAGAGATTGATAGTCTAGGCTTACACCGGATCGATTCTGATAGCTGTCAACCCGTACATGGACATTGCTATCTACACAGCTGATGAGATCCGAATGTACAAGAGAAAACGGATCGGGGAGTTGCCACCGCACATTTTTGCCATTGCTGATAACGCGTACACAAATATGAGACGGGAAAGAAGGAATCAGTCTGTTATCATTAGGTACTAATTGAAAGTTGGCTCCTGATAGTCATTGTCATCTGTTTTAGTGGAGAATCCGGTGCTGGAAAGACAGAATCCACAAAGCTTGTCCTCCAGTTCTTGGCAACAATCAGTGGACAACACAGTTGGATTGAACAACAAGTTCTCGAGGCAAATCCAGTTCTTGAGGCATTTGGTAATGCGAAAACAATCCGCAATGATAATTCCTCCCGGTTTGGCAAGTACATTGACGTGCATTTCAATGAAGGAGGATCCATTGAAGGTTTGAATGACATGGAATGGGGATGTGTACATCTTTCGTTGTTTCAGGGGCTAGAATTGAACAGTATCTGCTGGAGAAGTCCAGAATCGTCACACAATCAGAAAATGAGAGAAACTATCACATTTTCTATTGCTTACTTGCGGGACTTTCCAAAGAGGAAAAACAAGAGTTGGAGTTGGGAACAGCTGCAGATTATTACTACCTAATTCAGGTACAAACAAAATCCATGAATGACTATGAAGTTACAAATTTAGGGTAAAACACTAACTGCGGAAGGTCGGGACGATGCTGCAGATCTTGCTGAAATTCGCTCCGCCATGAGAGTTCTGATGATAAACGAGCAAGAAATCGGGAGCATCTTCAAACTTCTGGCGGCCCTCCTTCATATTGGAAACATTCGGTTCCGGCAGAACAGCACTGACAACATGGAGTCCGTAGATGTCTCCGATCCAGCCACTCTTGTTCGTATTGCTAAACTTTTGCAACTCCGTGAACAAGACTTGCTCGATGCGATCACAACAAGAAGCATTGTTACCCGTGAAGAACGTGTCATCTCGAGATTGAACGGTCAGCAAGCGATCGACGCTAGAGATGCCCTTGCTAAGGCAATTTACGGAAGGCTGTTCATTCACATTGTTAGGAGGGTTAATGATGCCATTTACAAGTGAGCGATGAGATCTTTGAGGAAAAAAGCATAGCGAGTTTATTTATTCAGACCTTCTCAAGCGAGAAGAACTTCCATTGGAATTCTTGACATTTTTGGTTTCGAGAACTTTGAAAGCAACAGTTTTGAGCAACTGTGCATCAACTTTGCCAATGAGACACTCCAACAGTTCTTTGTTCAACACGTGTTTAAAATGGAACAAAAAGAATATGATGAGGTGAGAAATCTCTTCAGGGAAAATGACAGGGGAAATGAAACAACAAATATGTGTGTTCCAGGAGAACATCAACTGGCGTCATATCAAATTTGTGGACAACCAGGCAACAGTAGACCTCATTGCTCAGAAATCACTGAACATCTTGTCACTGATTGATGAGGAAAGTATTTTCCCGAAGGGAACTGACAAAACGATGCTGCTCAAGTTGCACTCTACTCATGGAAAGAATGAACTGTATCTTCAACCAAAGTCAGAACTGCAACGAGCTTTCGGAGTGACCCACTTTGCTGGAAATGTCTTTTACAACACTCGTGGTTTCCTGGAAAAGAACAGAGATTCGTTCTCTGCTGATTTGTCATCACTCATTTCCTCTTCCAAAATGCCATTCTTGGCTCGTTTGTTTGACGATCTTGAGTATGACACAAGCTCTAGGTGGGATATTAGCGTCACAAACTAATTTGCAATTCATTTTTCTATTTCAGAAAGAAGGTAACAGTTGGCAACCAATTCCGCAAGTCTCTTGAGCAGTTGATGAGCCAACTCACTCAAACGCATCCGTTCTTCATAAGATGTATCAAACCAAATGAGTTGAAGAGAGCACTTGTGATGGATAGAGATTTGGTTCTTCGACAACTGAGGTACTCCGGAATGATGGAAACTATCAAGATCCGAAGAAGTGGATATCCAATTCGTCATGACTACTACCCATTCGTTTTCCGTTACCGTGTACTCGTCACTTCAATTCGTGGACCTGTCAACAGAATCGATCTTCATGATGCTGCCAAGAAAATCTGCCACAGAGTTCTTGGACCCAATGCTGACTATCAGCTCGGAAAGACTAAGGTGTTTTTGAAAGACAAACACGATTTGGTTTTGGAGCAGGAATACTACCGGGTGCTGAAGGAGAAGGCAGTGATCATCCAGAAGAATGTCAGAAGATGGCTGGTCAGAAAGGACTTTGAAAAACAGAGACAAGCTGCAGTGACTATCCAAACTGCTTGGAGAGGATATGATCAGAGAAAGAGGTACAAACAGATCATTTCTGGATTTTCAAGACTCCAAGCTGTTCTTCGATCACGTCAGTTGGTGTCTCATTATCAAGGACTCCGGAAAACTATCATCCAGTTCCAGGTACCGAAAAGCTTGAATTACCTCAATTCAATTTCATTTTTCAGGCTGTTTGTCGTGGAACACTTCTACGTCGACAAATTGGAGAGATGAGAAGGCGAGGAGAGAAAGCCCCACTTACTGATGTTTCATCAACGGATTCTGCCATCTCCGACACCCATGAAGAAGAACTGGTGAGTAATTGTTATTCTTCTCTCATATGTCTTGTCTTGAACCTTTCCAAAATGTTTCATTTATGTCTCTTGTTTAGTTCGAATTATTGGATGGAAGAAACTCAAAGGTAAAGTTGAGAATGTTGTGTTAACGTGTGGTATCTGTGTATTTCGGCATTTTCTATTATCTTTCATCTTTTTCTTTGGGAATGGGTTTTCTGGACCAGTTCACACGTTTCATTTTCAGGTCGGTCATCTGTTCGACTTTCTCCCATCTGATGGAAAAGATTCTGGAAACGAGAATGATAGCACTGACAGTAGCAGAAGAGGATCTTACTCTCGGTTACACGTGAGTTGCCCTACCATTGAAACGGAAGCCAATATTTTGTTCAGCCGTCTCCTGTCATGCCTCCAACTAACATTCCAAAAGTGGAGTCGTTCATTGATGAAGACCTCAGCAAGTATCAGTTTGGAAAGTACGCCGCAACATTCTTCCAAGCCCAAGCAACCGCTGTACACGTCAAGAAAGCCATTAAAAACCCACTTCTTACTCACACAGATCCTAGTGCTCAACTGGCTGCATTGGCAGCATGGACCACTATTCTGAGGTTTATGGGAGATCTTCCGGATGTGAAACAAGGAACTGGAAACGGAACAGAGTTGTATGACAAGACGCCAGTAATGAGCAAGTTGTATGCAACCCTTGGACGGAAGTTCAGTTCTCGAGATGTAGAGGAAGCATCTATGGCAAGCGAGTATGGTGGTACGAAGACACTGAAAAAAGGAATGGGAAAGAAACTGATCAGTATGACATTGAAGAGAAAGGGGAAGATGAGCGGTAAGTGAAAAACAACGTTGAATTTTTACGAATGGGAACTTCCAGGTTCTGATACGTCATCTCTTTCCTCGGAAAGTACATACTCTGCATTCAATGCATTGTTGGACAGTAAGCCGATGTCTAGCCTTGATAAACTCCATTACATCATCGGTCTTGGCATTCTGAAGGAGGACTTGAGAGATGAAATCTACTGTCAGTTGTGCAAGCAGTTGAGCAACAATCCTTCCAAGTTATCTGCTGCCAGGGGATGGATTCTCTTGTCTCTTTGCGTCGGATGCTTCGCTCCAAGTGAAAAGTTCATAAAGTACCTATTCTGCTTCATTCGGGAAAGAGGACCAGCTGGAACTGGATACTCCACCTACATTGAAGACAGGCTGAGAAGAACTCAAGTGAATGGAACACGTCATCAACCACCTAGTTATGTCGAGCTTCAAGCCAACAAGTCTCAAAAACCAGTGGTTTTGGCTGTAACTTTCATGGACGGAAGTGTCAAAACTTTGTATGCTGATTCTGCAACAACTGCTTCTGAGTTGTGCAAGCAACTTGCCGAAAAAGTTGGATTGACCAACTCATTCGGGTTCAGTCTGTACATTGCCCTGTTCGACAAAGTTTCTTCTCTTGGAAGTGGGACAGATCACGTCATGGATGCGATTTCTCAATGTGAACAATACGCTAAGGAGCAAGGAAGACAGGAAAGAAATGCTCCCTGGAGGCTATTCTTCAGAAAGGAAATCTTTAGCCCATGGCACGATCCAAAGTGAGTCATAAATGCTAAGTTCCTATAACGGAGTTTTTCTTTTCAGGGATGATCCAGTCAGTACTAATCTCATCTATCAGCAAGTCATTCGTGGTATCAAATACGGAGAATACCGTTGTGACAAGGAAGAAGAGCTCGCAGCAATCTGCGCCCAACAGTATTACATTGATGAGGGAACCATGGATGTCAACAAATTGGAAAGCCAACTTTCGTCTTACCTTCCAGACTTTGAGTTGTCCGGCAAGGACATGGCGCTTGAAAAATGGACACAGACCATAATGCATCAGTACAGAAAGGTATTAGCAGACATTGAGTGAGTTTCGGATAGTTCTTGTTCCAGAAGTTCACGGGCCGTCTCCCATCACAAATTGAAGTAAAGGAAGATGTGGTGTCAACTGCTAAATCGAAGTGGCCATTGCTGTTCTCAAGATTCTATGAAGCCCTCAAATTTGCCGGTCCTCCATTGCCCAAAAATGAAGTTATTATTGCTGTGAACTGGACTGGTGTCTATGTGGTAGATGATCGAGAACATGTCATGCTCGAGTTCAGTTTCCCAGAGATTTCAAATTCTTATTATGGAAAGTATGTCTATCATCTTTGTTTCTTCCCCTGTATCAGAAAATTGTTCAGAGGCAAGCGCAGCACCACTGACACGTGTACTATCCGCACTGTTGTTGGTGATGAGTACACGTTCCAATCTCCCAACGCAGACGATATCACCAATTTGATAAATTTGTTCCTGGAAGGACTGAAGAAGCGTAGTAGATACTTGGTAGCCATCAAATCTCAGAAGGGAGACGGTTCGTTGGAATAAGGCGATTTCAATTTCTATTCTTGTGAATTCCAGAGAAAAACAACTTCCTGGAATTTGAGAAGGGAGATCTGTTGATTCTGGTCAACGAATACACCGGAAACACACTTCTGACTGAAAGCGTCGTGAAGGGAGAGAACGCAAGAACATGCTTGTTTGGCTTGATTCGCGCTGAAAACGTTTATGTCCTGCCAACTCTTGTGAAGCCATCCAAAAACACATTGGTAAAAAATAATACAAAAATAGCGACGGACGACCAAACATTATACATGTTTTCAGCAAATATTCCCGAAAGATATGGATATGACCCTTGATCTGTTCAACAATAACAAACAAGTGACAGTGGTTGACTACAATGCCGAGCCGTATACTTTGGAGAGTTTTGCAGAGGACAATTTCAAGTAGATATTGAGAATCTGACACTGAAAACAAGAGAACTGATTTCAGCACTCAAGTGAAACGAGTTGGATCTCAGATTTCCCTTATGACTTTGAGAAAGAAAGAGTCTCAAATTGAGAGTTGGCGCTTTTCCAGAGATCACATCGACCAGCCACTGCTCAAAAAACTCAACGGAAGGTTCGGAATGATATCAGAATGTCTGAGGTCCCATGCATAATTTTCCAGAGATGATGCATCGCGTGGAGCTGTTGAGATCTTTGCTGCAATTATGAAATACATGGGAGATGAACCATCAAAGAGGAGCCGTCTTGGAACTCATTTGACAGATCACATCTTCAAACTTCCAATTGCAATGGAAGTTCTCAGAGATGAACTTTACTGTCAGATTGTGAAGCAGTTGACGCTGAATCCCTCGATTCTTTCGGAAGAACGAGGATGGGAACTTTTGTGGATGACCACTGGAATGTTTGCCCCTAGTGCCACACTTGCCAAAGAAATCAGTCATTTCTTGAAGTCAAGACCTCATCCCATTGCTCTGGACTGTCAGAACCGCATGCAGAAACTAGCAAAGTAGGCTCTACACTCCCACTCTCATTCATCTCAATAACTTCTTTCCAGGGGCGGTAGCAGAAAGTATCCTCCACATCTTGTTGAAGTCGAAGCAATTCAACACAAGACAACACAGATTTTCCACAAAGTGAGAATATCAACAGGGCAAAGTCTCATTGTTGTTTTTCCAGGTGTTCTTCCCAGATCACACTGATGAAGCAATCGAAGTGGACTCTGCTACCAGAGCACGTGATTTCTGCCACAAGATTGGATACCGACTCGGCTTGAAGTCATCCGATGGATTCAGTCTGTTTGTGAAAATAAAGGACAAAGTCCTGGCGGTTCCGGAGACAGAGTTCTTCTTCGATTTCGTCCGCCAACTGTCAGACTGGGTGCACACAAACCACGCGATGCAGAAGGACGCGACCATGATCCCAATCAACTACCAGGTGTACTTCATGAGGAAGTTGTGGTTCAATGTCATGCCAGGAAACGATCCCCAAGCAGATCTTATTTTCCATTACTTCCAGGTACCAGACAAGGCTTTTCATGTAAACTATGAGAACACTTTCAGGAATGTCCAAAGTACCTTCTTGGATATCACAAGACGACAAAGATTGACGTTATTGAACTAGCCGCGCTCATCTTACGTGCCATCACAAAAGACAATAAGAATGCTCCTCTGACGCAGATTCCTCAGCTGATTGAGGAACTTGTCCCCAAGGATTCACTGAAAATGTACTCAGCCAGCGAGTGGCGGAAGACAATCAGCAATGCGTACGCACGTGTAGAGCACCTGAAATCCGACCAGGCAAAGATAGAGTTCCTGAATTACATCTGCCGCTGGCCAACGTTCGGATCAGCGTTTTTCCCGGTTTCCCAGTATTCTGACTTGAGCCTTCCGGACAGACTTCTGATTGCCATTAATCAGAGCGGCGTCAACATTTATCATCCAGAAAGCAAGAATCTGCTCGTTCAGGTAAACAGAAGCAAACGTCCTGTCTAGCCAAGTTGTTTTCAGTATCCATTCAACGTGATATGCAATTGGACCAGTGGCAACACCTATTTCAACATGACCGTTGGCAACATGTTAAAGGGAAATGAGGGAAAGAAACTTCTTTTGGATACTACTATGGGTTATAAAATGGACGATTTGCTCACTTCTTATATTTCACTGATGATTTCCAACCAGAATAATCACCCATCCAAGCACAGGGAGATGGCGCTCTAAAACCTTTCAATATATGTTTCCTCCCATCCAAACGTGTCGTTTCCTCCCAAAAATTGTCTTTGAACTGAAAAATGTGTTTTTTCTTCCTAATGCTGGTTATATTGCTCATTTCGTCAAATGTCTGATTCTAAACTGTTTTCTCTCCCGTTCGCCAAAAGTATTCACTCCCAATCACCAATGTTTCACAATTTCATCCAAGAGTATGTATTGTTCGTATTACAATAACAATGTCATTTCGATTTCAGTTAATTACATATAAATCATTCATACAAGTTTATGGAAGCATCGGGAACGAATCTAAACTACCATGTATTAACTAAGAGACTGGGATGGAGGGAGAGGAGAGGACCGGAAAAATCACGATACGAAAAAAAGAAAGATGAGAGAAAATTATAATAAAGGCACAAAGATACGTGTCCAGAGAGCTATGAAATCAGGTTCATAGTGTCTTCGTATTCGTTTTTTGGGGTAGAGAATAAATATAAAACACGTGCATTAAATACAATGTTACTACTATGGAGAAGGTATCAGACTAACTTCAAAATGGGAAAATGATTGTTGAAAACCAAAAACCCAAATATTACTTTTCTTTTAACTTTCTCTGACTTAACAGATTTCATCTGTGAAAACTGTTTGTAGTCATCGGAAGTTTCCAAAAAGTTTGGCTTTGAGACCTTCAGATGTTCAGAATGTGGTTGCTGCCTGAGACATTCCGTCTGGTTTGACGGCAATGAAATACACCAAGTATAAAAAATGTGAAAAAGAAATTTGACCAATAGATCAATTGTCAAATTCAACTTTTTTGGAATAGATCGCTTTAATTAAAGCAATAAAATCGACGGGTTTGGGTGGATGAGTGATAAAATGTATGGTGGTGAATTGAGGAAGAAGGAATGGCTAACGAAAAGAAATGGAAGAAGTGCATGTCATATTCGATATGTCATCTTACTTTGCAGTTTTGGCCATGCTAGACGTGCTCGAATTGTCTGAAGAGGAGCGATCTTCGGTTGGAGTTCTCTCGGCCGTCTGGATGTACACGAGGATGTCTGAGTAGGAGACCACCGCCAGAATGCGTTTTCCCTCATCGAGAATCGGCTGAAAATGAATTGTTCAGGACAAATCTTTAAAGTGTTGAGTTTACCAAGCAGCTCTTGTCCGTAGCCATGAGCTTGGCAACTGTCTCGAAGACCGTGTTGTTGCAGCGTCCGTAGACAAGTTTGGCTTGCATGGAGCGGAGCACTTTGATGGGCTCGCGGAGCATTTCGTGGAAGTTTCCTCCTTGGTGGCTCATGATCTCCAAGATGATATCTTTTCTGGAAATCATTCCGACGAGTTGGTCAAAGTCGTTGACCACTGGGATAGTGGACATCTTCTTCTCGGCCATCAGTTTGATGGTATCCTCCACAGTGGTGTTCATTCCGACCTGCAATACTTTCTTGTTCCCTTATTCTTGTTTCCGTTTGTTCGTTTCTCTTTATTTTCCTGTCCCAACCCCTAGTTCCTTTCGATTCAGCAGAGGAAAACTGCTAGACTCAGCGGAGTTCTTCCGCTGGCACAGAAACACATTTGAAAAGCAAATAGCACTTGGCGAACAGAGGCGAGAGACGTTCGACGGCCCGAGACACGTCGCATTCGGAAGAGGCGCCAGTAGATGATATTTTTTCAATGGAAGAAGTACCGCACAATAACAAAAAGGGCAACGACTCGAGAAACGAGAGGCATGTGACCTTTGCAAAACTCTACGGAGAGACACTGTTGCCAGCCAGGAGAGCGGTCTCCAGTCGGCACACCGGCGGAAAAGTGAGAGACTTGTTATTGAGGAAAAAGATCGACGGTCAAATTTTGATATTGTTTGAACCAGAAAATGTGTGTGGTTTTCGGTCTCTGGGAATCAGGATCTTCACGAGTTCCACGCGCTCGCTCTCTCACCCTCACCTTCAGGACGTCGCTGTTCCACGTGCCAATTTTCTTCTGCTCAAGGGTCGCTTGACGGACATGCAGAAGAATGGCATCTCCAAAATCGCTCTGAATCGTGATGTCTGGTTATTCGGCAAACAGATTTATGATGTTTACCAGTTTCAAAACGGTCTCTTGCAGAATCATGCGGGTTGTCAGGAAGAACAGGGGAGTCCCCGGTTTTGGAATGATCTGCAAGGTGATAGTCTTTCGAAAGTGTGGTCATTTTCGACAAACCGCATCAAAAATCGGAATGAAGCTGAGGCGGTTGTGAGAGATGATATTGGCGGCCTCCCAGACACTGAAAACACCAGAGATTCGGGAGGCGAATTAGTTGGTCCCCATGTTTTTTCTCAGATGTCTCATGGAAAAATGAGAAAAACGCGACGGTTGTTTGTTTATCTGATCTCTGGTTTCTTCCAACTTGTTTCATCATAATTTCTGTCAACGAACAAAGAACCGTATTCTCATATGATACTTGTTTACCCCCGGGAGCGCCGTTTTTCACTGTTTTTATCGATATGTCGTTGCATCATTTGACAAAAACACAAACGTAAACACTCATTTCTCTCTCCCCGATAATTATTCACATGTACCCGTTGCAGAAGGTCATTTTGGGGGCGCTGAAACCGGAAAGTGTCTGGACTGTTGTTTTGAAACACGCGCAAGAGTAATGTGTTACGTAGACAAGTGAGAGACCACTCGGCACGAGTCACGTACCTATTCTGGACTCCGCTGCAGATGATAGAGCCCGAACCGATCTCCTTGAGGAAGTCGACCAGAGACTTGCTGGCCACCTGAAACCGGATAAATTATGATGTCATGGCTTTTTGAACGTTGACTCGCCTCTCGCATTCCAGAAGCAACCAACAAGATAGCCGTGAGACAGTCGGCCATGTTGAAGACGCATTCTGCCTGGTACTGGTCGGTGCTAGTGACCACGGCGGCAATGTGTCCGTGTTGAGAGAGCGCCTGCACAGCGGCTTTGACCTATAAGAGAGACAAATGAACAACAAGTTCTGCAGCAGAAAGTCTGTAAATAAATACCTTTGTTTTTCCGTCAAAAACAACCAGAGAGCTGTGAGTTGGTTGCAAGTCGTAGCATGTGATCGACTTCATGAAAGTGTGATATGGATCGGCATGTCTATCTGCAAGTCAAAGGATTAGTGTCTCATTCTAGATGAAGCACTTACTGAAAGCCGAGAGCACTTCATATGCACCCTCGTTGCTGAACATGCGGCATGGACGCATTATGGCGAAGTCCTGAAGTTAAAAAATGGTTGAAATTGATTCGCCTGAACCGTTACCGCTCTTCTGAACACGTTCTCCGGAACGCTCATACGTCTGCGAGTCAGCGGCATTGGTCTGAGATTGTCGTCGTCAACCTCCATGTTGGTTGGTGGCTGGTTGACTCCGTACTGGTACGATGTCTTGCGGTTTCCATCGCCGTTAGCTCGCTGGACTTGAAGTCGTGACTGCATGGTGTAACGACGACGCGACGGAAGTGGGACCTCACGAATTCCAAACGAACTCCGACGCGAATGGTCGATGCTCGGGCCGGACTCGTAGCTGAAAAGGCGGATGATTTGTTGGTTTTCTTTCAGAAGGAGACAGCCGGAAGTGCGCATCCCGTCTAAAGTATTCAACATGACAACGCCGAAGCCATTAAACGGATCAAACACGACAAATGTTTTTTTTCGGGTGCTTTTCTTTTGGGAAGAGCAGGAAACGTGGATGGATGAGAAATGGTTGAAAACACAAAACCGCAAGTATTCGGAAGCAAAGTGCGGGCACCAACAGCACTAATCCGGCCTTGTTTAGCGGAAATCCGCCGGAGGGCAAATTTCAATCATCCCGTTCTCACATGTTGATTGTTTGAAATCTAGATTAGGCCGGTGGTACCGGTCTGGAACTCACCCGTGATCCATTGAGCTTCCGTATACGTTGACAGGGGTCGTCTCAAGCATTCCTTGTTGCCTTGCTTGTGAATCGAGCTGAAATTTGAGAATAGGAATTTTGAGGAACTTGAGAAAAATAGAGAAAATGGGAGAAGCAAGTGGAAAAAGAAGTGGTAGTGACAACAAGGTCTAATCGAGGTTTTGGTGGACTAGCCCTGCTCCGCAATTAGCAATTCGAGCTGTCTGCTATGATTCATTTTCAATTTCGTTGAGCAATCACGTTGAAATTCCCTATTCGGATGCGAAGATGCACTTTCATGTGGTCACAACAACGATGAATTGGAGAAGCATGTTGTTTACAAGCCCCCGAGCTTCACGAGTTCTAAAAATAGAAGAACGAGAGCAGATATGCGCTCGGTCCCGTGTGCTTTTTTGCCCGCCGTCTCTGGACAAAAAAACGAAGCAAGAAAGAATTTGAGCTGTCGTGACGGAAAAGGAAAACCGAGAAGAGCTGCGAAGAAAGGACCGTATGACAAGCCAATCAGTCTATGTAATCTGTGAACGTTGGCGAAGAGAGAAAGAACCACGAAGCATGCGAAAAAAGAGCGTCGGGTTCAGCGCGTGACTCTCTGAATTGGTGATTCTCCCAAGATGTCTCCGGCGGTTTTTGGGGAAAAAACGAAGTGCGGCGGATGCAGAAATGGGAAAAACATGGTCCCTTAGCGAAAGGTTCAGAGTACAAAAGTGTATCTAATTTGATTGGGTAGGAATGGATGAATGGCAGAAACAAAAAGCTCATTCGAAATGCACATCCAATTAAAGTGACGTGGTCTTCTGGAATATGGTCGCAGTGAGAAGAAATCCCATGGGGATGCGTACCAAAGCTCAAGAACTTGGTATGGGAACTACAGGACACCAGAGGATTATGCTTTCTCTAGCTA
Organism: Caenorhabditis becei; assembly: GCA_900536315.3. Classification (NCBI taxonomy): domain Eukaryota; kingdom Metazoa; phylum Nematoda; class Chromadorea; order Rhabditida; family Rhabditidae; genus Caenorhabditis; species Caenorhabditis becei. Next base: position 1,084,978 of record LR538669.1, read on the forward strand.
ATCTATTTCCTTTACTTCTCAAGTCCAATAACACTTGGCGCCAAATAGTTACAGGAAATGGAGTGATTTTCGTGCAAAGGTCGTATTTTAGTAGATTTTTTCTTGTTTTTTCTCCTACTATTTTTTCAATGACGCCACTTTATTTCATCTCTCCCATTTAGCTCTCAATCTCTTCCAATAATATTTTTCTTTGAATATCTCAAATTGTACTATGACTCCAATCCATCACCCACCATAAAAACCAGAGACTTGCAGAATCAAGAGAGGAATCAGAATACGATTCAGAATGGAGAAAACAAACTGATTTTTGGGTTCCAGTCACTTTGCCTCTCCAATCTAATTATAAACACTTGAAAGTCAGAAAGACAAAAAGACAAAGGATTAGAACGAATGGAATGAATGATACTGATAGGGACAGAAAACGGGAATAGCGGGCGTAAAAAAGGTAAAAATATTGTAGGGGGAGGGGTTCTCCCCCAGGCAGCAACCGAATGATAACTGATCAAGAGTCTTTGTTATTGTACGTGTTTGATGCTATCAGTGTCTGACTGCAATTAAACACGTTGGGGTAGAGAGCGGGAAATCCTGATGAAAAACTGAAAGTGATAACAAAAATAGTGGGGGTAAGGTTGATGGGAAGGCGGCGGGAGGAGGAGAGTGGGGAGTTAGGAAGGCGGCCCGTGGCGTGGTAGTGGCAAAGATCAATTTTGGGCGGGAACGAACGTAGATCAAAACACGAGGCGTCTGCAGGGACCTCGGTTTCTGCGAATGCAGATTTCATTCCCCATCCCATCTCTTTTTTTTCTATTTTCAGAATTGGAAAATTGAGAGAAAAAAGAGAAAGCTTAGGACAATAGGCAATAAGCGCACGTGCTAAGCAGTCTGGCAGAGCCGCAGCACTTTTTAGTTTTATCCAATTGTCTATTTCCCGAAACGGAAAGAGAATGCGAACAAAACCATGACAGCGTGCATGAATTCTTAGTGACGGAGACAAGGACCGAGGGACTGGCGCAATCAACAAAAAGAACAGCATAACGAGAAGAGGGACGAAAACACACACGAACACAACAACGTTTCAGCTGTTCTTGCTTCTCTTTCAGATCTTCTAGCTTCATACATCTCATCAACGCACTGTACCATGACTATGCAACCAGTGAATTTCCCACTTGAGAATAGCACAACGCTGACTCGTTTTCAAACTGGGAAAAAGGACGAAAGGGTTAGATCAAGTCAAGCGGTACAATAACACGTGCAGAGATTCGGTAAGGAAGGGAACCCGACGCCCTGCGACCGGCCGACACACGCAAACAACTATTTGTATGGCTGTTGCGTTCGTTTCAGTTTCTATGTGTGTTTTCCTTCCCACACGTGGTCTCTTCCAATGTTTTCGGCGGTGCGAGTATCCATCACATTGCTCTTCTGGCACCGCCTCCAATTTGTTACACTAGTTAGTCAGACATGTGGCAAATGGCCACCGGGGGGCGAACTACGGGAGAGGTGTTTTCCAGAACAGACAATCGGAGGTATTTCCGTGCAATCATCAACCGACTGCATAGCATAACACCACTGGTTTTATTTATTCACACTTTTTTAAACACACCCTCCACCACCAGCACACTCTTGTTTTTCACTTTCTGACTGAGTGAATCAGAGTTAGAGTATAATCGGAGACCCGAGTAGACCGAAAAGAGCGACGATTATCAGATATCAGACTGATTGGACGGATATCCGAACGAAACTGGTCTAGGATGGAAGACGTGGCGGAAAACAAAGTCGGGAGAGCATTTTGGTTATGCACGTCGTGCTCGCTGTACTTTCACAGCTCTTTTTCTAAGAATTCTGTTAGGAGCAGAAAATAACTGTCTAAGACGTTATTTTGAGATGGCGAAAGATACGCAATGTTATTGGCGCAGGAGCTTTATGGAAACTGTTCGAAACGAGGAAGTGTCTGTGGCAGGACTATGGACTCTGTACTTGTCGGACAACAGGGACACCTTGACTTCTGTTCCCGACTCACCAATCTCTGAGGAATCGGAGGTGCTGGCTCACTGTTGCGACGGCGGTTCTTCTGCAAGAACTTCAGCATGGCTGGGGATTGGTCGGAGGTTCCTTGCTCTGAAAAATGAAAATATGTAGAGAACGGCGGAAAGTAATGACAGAAACGAGGACTTGTAGGATACAATTCCAGGAATGCGGAAAAAGATAATATTTCGTAGCTCTGACACGAGAAATAGAACTCTGGCCCACGCGAGCAATATGTTTCTTTTTTTGGGCAAAATGGTCGTTCTGCGGCACTTTTCACTAGTCAAACATCTTGTACATATCCACATATCAATGATGACTTGACAAACAAGACGGGTTGAACAAAAGAAGAGTTTGAAACTTTGAGCATCATTTTGGGAGAGAGAGATGAGACATGTGAGAGGAAGCAAATGGGCTGGACGAAGAGAAGTATGAAGAGGAATTATGATGGCACGAATCAAGTTTGTTGTCATCATGGAAAGGAAAAGCTCGTTTATATCATCTGGCAGAGGGGAAGGTGGAGAGAACGGGGCTCGAAATATTGCAAGAATGCAAACATTCTGGCAAAAGTGCACGAAGTCGATAGGGTATCCAGAGACACAATATTGTTTGATTTCATTTCCCGCCGACACATTGAAAGGTGGTAACTTTCTATGTTTCTCCTTAAAAAGTCAGGTTGTAGGTTGGGGTGACACTGTTTGATCTTTGACAAACGGGTGATCAGGATCTTTAAAAAACGGGCAGACAGTAGTAGTTGACCACCAGAAAAGATCACTTTTTAGATTGTTTTGTTCTTTTTCCACTGTTCAAAAGGCGCCAAAAAGAGTAGAAATGGGGGTAAAAAGACAGACAAAATAAATCTCCGACATCATCACCATGGCACTTTGGCTTACGAGAATCGCCGCTTTTAATGAGATGAGAGAAAAATAGTGGAGCACAACAACGAGCACAAAAAACTGTGGGGAGTTCTCTGTGAAGTAAGGGGCGGACCTATGGCACTGTTGTGCTTGGGTAGATGATAATAAACTAATGGATTTTTAAAATGCTAAAAGAAAGTGTGTGCCTGGTACCGGCGCCGGCACAAATGAACAACAAAAAATAGAAAAGTTTGGCAGGCAGATAATGGATTTTGTGATGGTGGGCGTGCCAAGACTGTGTGATGACTCATGGGTGGAAGATGATTTACAATTTGAACAACTGATGTTGGTATCATGAAAGTCTTGGCGCTTGAGAGCACAATGAACATCTGGAGAGAACTTGGGTTGGGACATGGCTAACCAAACATTCTGGTGTTGGGAAGTGAACATTGAACACCTGAACTTAGTGCCAATTCTTTTTTGAACATATGGTCTAATCTGACTTGGCATCTTCAAAAACATGGCTATCACACTTCCTCTTCCATCAGTAAATAAAAAAGTACTGGGGTGCGTCAAATAGGAAGTACATTGAAGGATTACCAGCTGCAAAACAAAATAAAATACGCAAAATACGGAGAAGCCACGCCGAATTCTCACAATTTTTCAATATTCCGTGAGTTCCACGGGATTCTGTTTTTGAACTGGGGAAAGAACAGAAATGTGTCCTTGGAATGAATTTTCCCCTCAATACCACGGATATATATTTATTTATAACTGCGATGGAAGTCAGACTAGACTGAAACGCATCGGGACGAAACGGATCCGAATGGAATGCGATGTGAGTTGGTTTCAGAGGGTTCTTATGAGTTTTCTTACAGACAATGGGCGGGACTTAGATCAGAAACAGTTTCCAATCATTCCGCCTACTCGATGCTCCATGTGCATAGATATTTCTGTCCTTGACAAAAAATTCGGAAAAGATAATTGAAAAAAGTCACGAGGAGTAAATGTGTGGGTGGCGAAAGCGTAGGGAAATTGAGAAATCCACAAGAAATTGGGCGATCACTCAATGGAATGTCTGAAGGTTTCAGACAGACAACACATTATGATTTCATTCAGATAAACACAAACCGCGTGGCAAATCATACTGTGATCAATTGAAAGAAATATGATCTCAAAATAGAATATGTGTCAGAGAGACAAAACAAAAAGCCATGTGGAATACCTATAGTCGAGAGGAAAAGATTGGGCTATCATCTGATTACAAAGTCAGACTTTAGTCGTTCAGAAAGCAGGGATCATACAAATAGATGCAAAGACGAAAAAAACAGCACGGGTCAGCATGGCATGCCAGAAGAGGCAACTTGACCTAAAAACATATGATACGAGGAAGGAGTAAATGATCAAAGCTTCTTCCTGTCCGCAAAGCGCTAAACTTTATAGCAGGCAAGAGGAGAGACGGTTGAACCGCAATAAGAACGGAAATGAGACAAATGGGAGAAATGAGAGAAAAACAAAGAACGATATTTGGCAACCTCGGGACTGTTCTGTTCTGTTTTCCATCTTTCATCTCTTTCGGCTTCTCCAAAAAAATGTATGAAGGTCACACAAAACGCATGTGACAGGTGCCCGGTTCTGTTTCGTACAGGTGCAAATTGTGGCAAAGTTACCACAGAAAAGGGCATTTTCAAAAAAAAAATACTCGAAGCGGAGGTCGACAGAAGTAGATCAATCAGTCGAACAGGAGAATGTTTTCAAGTATTCGACGCCTTCCACGCATCGTTTAGTTGCATTTGACTGTATTCACTCATGTATTTCGTCTCGGACGTAACATGCAAAACTCACAACTTTTATAAGAGAGTTGTACAGCTCTGCGATAGTGACATTGCAAAAAATGACTTCTCTCAGAAAAATACGATATTTGTATTGTTATGAGCCATGTGACAAGAGGAAAAGAGTGAATAGTAAAAGTTGGCCTTTGGGAGAGTGTCTGCAGAAGTGACTCAAAAGAATATATATTCACCGGTCAATATTTCGGTCGTCATGAAAAGAACAAGAAATGCTCGATATAACAAGATTTGATTTTTTCCAGCTAAGTTCACATGTGCGCAACGTGGAAATAATGATGGATTCCTGGAGTTTAGCCAACTCGATTTTATAATTTATCAAATTAAATTTCAAAACTGTACTTGCATGTTTCCTGGTTCAATTGAAAAATCGTCTGATCTTCGGTCTACCTAACCCATATTCTCATTTCTCCTTGGCGAGATTCACAATCCGTATAGCTACTGTTCCCGTCCACTCGGTCTGGCTCATTTCTCATGTCCAGCCGCCCAGAACCGGTAATTTCGTTCCCAGAAAGCTTTTCAAAGGGGACGGCTGTACGGCAGGTGCACATGTCAAACACTCGCAGATGTCTGGCGGTAATGTTTTTTTTGGCATACGAACGTGACCAATTCACCAATTTATTAGAGCACTCTGGATCCGTCATCTTCCATATCAAGTATTCATTTATTCAGGGTGAGCTACTAAACATTGTTATTGAACTCTCGACCGTGGATGAATGCATAATCCGGTTTAACGAGAGCTTCTTTCCATCTGTTGCCAAATGAATATTGCACCCAGCACCTGCCGTTATCGATGCCTAATTACTCCGGTCGGAGCCATTCCAAATCCGCTTCCCACCCATTTGCTGATCCGGGCCGGCTAGACCGTTGCCTTCAACCCAACCTATTTCCCATTTCTTTGTTTCATTACCAGGTCAATTGGCCGTTTTGCAAAGTGTTTCGGGAGGAATGCCGTATAAAAATCAAGGCATGTTCTCAGTCTCCGTCTTCCATTCCGAATAGTGTGAACCCTCTTGAAACCGCCACACTCAACTTGTGCATACACATATTTGTCTACTTTTGAGAGGAAGGTGTTCACGCGTGAATGCTACTTTCAAATAAAAGTGCGACTGGTGCGCGGGAGCAGAGAGCGATGGTCAGACCATGTTTCGCGCGTTTCCCAAAACAATAACACTTGTGCACGACACTGTGGACTCTGAAGCGCGCTTCACTTTTTTAAAGAGTCTTCTCATGTATACATTTTTGTCTTGTAAGTGGTTCAGGATGAATAACCGGCTTCCGATTCCAGACTTCAAAGCCCAGACACAAGACTCAAGACCCGTGTTCAGTGTCCGTCCGTTTCCCCCCTCAGATGATGATGTATCAGATAGGCAAACTCTAATTGACCTTCATCCAGAAACCGTTCTCTTCTCCCTTCTTCTCACCGACGTGAAGATAAGTCAATCGGCCACATCTCCTTCATTTCTCCCCATCTCTAGTTAGCATCCAGTTTCTTTGGAAAATCGGATGTAACGCTGTAATTTATCACCTCATTTTTTCATTCCCATTCATAGATCATCATTCATCCCACCTCAGTGGGAAGTAGACAAAAAACGAGGGATAAGGGTTGCAATTGTACGGAAGGCAAAGGAAAATGAACACGATAGAGATATGACACATACGCCGAATTTATGCAGAGAGGGGAGAGATCAACATGTTTGATATGTAAGTTGGCCGTCCTCAATTGCATTATGTTCTTCACACTTTTGTTATGTGTTGCAAGCCGAGTCAAATTGGTTCGGAAACAAGACAACTGACCAGTTTTTGTACGTGTTTCTCTCTGTAGTCAACCGTACTATCATTGAGAAAAAAAAGAAGCAGAAGCAAATACCACGGAGTGGTTTATCGAGAAGACCTGAACGAGAGAGGGTCTGGAGAGTAGAGATTAATAAAACGGTTAGCGCTTAACTCCTTTCTATTTATTTATGGTGTTTCCCTCTCTCTATATGGCGCATCTTGACATAATAGTCAACACTGTTGGGCTTATGTTTATGCCAGTTCTTTCATAAACTTTCTTCCCACCAGATTTCACACGATTCCATCGAAAACCAAACAATCCGAATCCAATCCAATCTTTCTCGATCCGCTTGCCGTTATTGCTTCCAATTGCTTAATCTTTCTCAGTTAGTCAGTCAGTTCAGTTGCAAAAAAACTAGAATAAGCTTTTCATAACAATTTTCCGCGGAGAAAGGAAACATCTGAATCAACTCCTCGCGGAAGCTTATTGGTCAAAATAACAACAATCCGCAACACCTTAAAGAATTATGAAGGAACGTGAATTTCATCGTATTTAGAAATCCATTATTCATCGTTTGCACTGTCATTGACGCACGGCATTGCGAGATCATTAACCCGATTCAATTCTCTTACTTATTCCCGATTTGAACGGATTTCATTCTGTTGTTTCAAATCATCCGGTGATATTGATATGTGTGCGGTAAAGATATTGATGTATTGATATTGAAATCCTCGTAGCTGATACTATTCTACTCTCTCTCTCAACTTGAACGGTAGAACTCTTTGTTTGTAAGCAAGTAGTTTGATTAGACTGGATCACGTGTTCTTGGCTAATCCGTTTAAGAAACTGGGTCAGTTATCCCGAAAAATCAACCTTTTACCGAATGAAGCCTCTCCTTATCAGTGCATTATAGCGAAGCTTCCCTCCCTCATCATTGAAACCTCCTTATTTGCTTTCACGCACACCCACGGTTATTTTCCATTTCAATTTCACACTTTCCCTCCCATCTCTTCCTTTTTATCGTACCCGAAACCTCCCACCGCAAAAAAACCTCCGAGAAACTATAGCTGTGACGCGTAACTAATTCTTTTTTGTTTTCTCACCATCGATGGTGAAAGTGAGGGAAAAAAGTAAAAGAACCGCTAGATGCATGACACACTCAAGATTAATTAGAAAAGGAGAGGAGGACGCAAAACAAGGTAGGCTGGGGAGGAAGCAACCGGAAAGACGAGTACTGTTTTCGTGTTTTTTGAGTGTCCGCGCGGCACCGACCGTCCGACATAAAGTCATAAACATCCAACGGGCCGAGCCATCAGAAAGAGCCGGCTGCACGTTACTATTGTATTTGTACACTGGTTTAGTCATTGTACGCTTCCCCCGTCTATTCCCCTTTTTATGCTCTTTTTCCGCTTATTATTTATTGAACATTTGTTCTATTTGGCAGATTTCCATTAAACCAACATTATGCCCATATTCCATATTCCTTTGTCATTTCAATTATCTATTTCATTTTTTCCTGAAATCATGTCAATTTCGATATTTCCCGCACAAAAACCATCTGTCATGATCAAAATTGACGGGTTCAATGTAATTGACCCATAAACGCGTCTTTTTAGGGCCGAAACAAGTTGACGGGCAATAACAGGGTGGGCACGAGTTCAGTGACCTTCGGAATACCGTTATTACTCGCTCCCTTCCAAAACACAGCTTATATTATAATTTGGAAACCGAACCGTTTTTCGTTTTTCTCCGCACTCCAATTCCCATCGTCCAAAACCAGACATTCCGATTCGAATCGCTTCGATATTCAATTTTCGAGTGCCCATCGCAGATTTTTGTGTTTGGAGGAAAGCAATGAATGGAGTTGAAAGTGAAGTTCTGAAGTCCTTTTGGCGAGATGAAAAGATGAATAAGTATTGGATTTCACCGCTGCTTCCTCAATTGTTCCTTTGATTTGTTCACTTTTGTACGCGACAATGGAAAGTTGATTCTGACTAGGCGGCCATTCGTTTTTTTTCTGTTTCCAGTGTTGTTTCTGCTATCTAATTTGATACTGATCTAGTGGAAATTCGATTGAAATCAGAATATGTGCGTACAATAGAATAGTATCACTAGCACGCTATAATAAATTCATAAACGCGACCGGCCCTTATCAAATTTCTTCCACCACTACCTGTCCGTCGTTGAATTTGATTCGTATCACTCCTCCAAACATTTTCTTCCCGAAAACGGTTGTAATCCGGTTAGCTTAGAAGTCTTGCTTTTTTCGATTGTTCTGACTCTATTCGTTTTTCTTCTTATCAACTTCCAACTTGAGGATTAAATGGTTCGAAAACAAGAAACTTGCAGATAACAGAAAACCATTACTGTCCAACAAACAAGAACAGTTTACGATCTGGCGGGAGGGATGAGGTACGTGCTTTATATCCAAGCAAACAGAAGATTAGATGATGTTTTCGATTTTCTTCCCTTCAATTTCCCCTCAACTTTTCATAATTGCCGTCAAATTTTCACACTTGAAAGCTTTCAGAGACATGCAACCACCCTCAATGGGAGTCAACGGATTCGGAAGACGAAGTCACAACTTCTCTTCTCCTTCTCTCGTCGATTACAGGACTCAACAACACCATTTTGGATCCCAACCAAGCGTAAGACAATTTTCCTGTTACTTTCCCTCCAGTTCCCCCATTTCTCAATTTTTTATCAAACGGAAACTGTCGAATAGCTTATGAACGGAAATAGCTGCGGCTTCTTCTTTGCGCAGATGATTCACAAATGAACGAATGAATCATGTTTAGCCAATGCGTCAGAACTCATTTCCATATTTGCTGGACGACAGAACAATCACAAATTGGCTTTCAGATAGTACAGAACGGCGGAAGTCAGTCTCCTCCCGACTACGCGCTTCTTTTCGACCAGCCAGTAGTCGTCCTCCGCTCGAAGAAAGTAAGACCAATCTCCTCTTTTCTGTCGTACTTTTGATTCTTTCAGCCCAGCACAGTCAGATCGGCAAAAGAGGAATCAAGGCTACGATCACAGCAGCCACCAAGCAACATCCAGAGAGTTCAGGTATGGAGAAGCCACTTGAGAGAACAATTTCCCTATCCAAACTTTCTTCCAGGCCATCCGCAGTCGCCCGCAGTCCACCACATCCTACAACAGCCTCGGTAGAATATCCCGACTTCTTCCTTCGACTCCTAATGCTCAAGTCTTTCAGCTTCATCAGGAATGGAGAACATCCAGTGGAGAAACTCGGTGATGTCATCCGTGACCCCAGACAACCGAAGACACACCCTTTACGACGAGGAGGACAACCCGAGAGTGGTAAGTAAGACAGTTCAGTTAACAGAATGCTTTATTAGAAGCCGGGCCATATCATATTGTCTGCTGATCTCTCGTTTTATTCATCTAAGAGTAAAATTGAAGGTTATCATAGGGTTTAACAGTGGAGAAGTTGTCTCCGGGAGCAGTGCTGGGAGCATCCTCAGCGCACGTACTCATCGACGTCTCTCTTGAGCGGACGGCTGGACAGTGGAGTCAGCTCGGCCTCTTCCCTGTAATAGTACCATTATAAAGACTCTGAACAGTTTCTTACTTGTAATCTTGGTTGAGAATACCACGTTTACCAATGCGGAATCCGTAGCGACCTACCAGAAGGTTTCTGCGTTTCGGGCGCTCCTTCTCCTGATTCTTCTCCTCATTGAATTTGGCCAGAAATTCCGCATAGGCCTTCGCCTCAAGCCTGTCGACTTCGGCTGGTGAGTGATGCGGCAAGGCATTTCGGTATGTCTGAGAGGGAGTCTCCGGCCAATACGATCCTTCGACGTGAAGAGCAACGAGAAGGCACGCGAACGCGAAGAGAGAGAGCTTCATGGCGACCATGTTTCACCACGAATGACTTCGGGAATGCTGGCAGGAGAAAAGTGCTCTGATGGGCGGAGCCTACGAAGAGCACTCTACATGTCTGGCGCAGCTGTAATTGAGGGTTTGAGCATAAATCTTGTCGACGTAGATGTTTGGCCGACGTCCCGCCATCCCAACGTTCTCTATATTTCATCCATTTTTTGGGAGGCAAGGAAAGGGAAAACGAAAAGAGAAAATGCACATCACGCTAATGCTGAGCGACGTGCGCAGAACACACAATTTCCCGTGGATTCTCGTGATTTGGGCTCCGGAAATTGTCTTCCTCACAAGACCGTTTTCAAGTGACAGTTGGGGATTCTTTGATGAATTTATTGGAGACGTTTTGTCTTGAGGTGCTCCGTGAGCACGGACAGAAAAAGGAAAAGCAATCGGGATTCTATTGAAAGGAACTAGGAAGGAAAAAACGATTGAATATAATACAGGAAAGTAATTACTAGTCGGCGGGGGGCAGGAAGTGATTTATAGGTTCACATTCGGCAGCTAATCGCGTCCGTTGGCGCAGCTTTTTTTTCTGGTTGGTCGGCATCAATCTTGTTTGAAACGCCATGCGTTTTTTTGGTGGTCTTGTGGTTGCTCAAAGACGGAAGCGAGGCATGGGACTTCTGTGTAACATCATTTGTACTTGGAGGCTTTGGTAAAAAGATTACCCTGGAGAATAGCGCAGCGAACTTTTTTGGCGAGTTCCGAATGGAGAAAGGCTGACGGAAGTGCTTCTCTTGCCGGGACGAGCACGAATGAAGCTCATTCTTCTGTAGTGTTGGAGGGGTTTCTGGCTGCAAAGGAACATTGAGACAAGTAATAACGAATGAATATACGTTTCGAGGCTATTTTTACCAGTGTCTCTGGTTTTCAGCATATCGGATACTTGAAGGGTTTTCGGTGTCGATGAAATTAGCTGCTCCGGTTCCGAAGTTTTAGTCATGCTTTTGTATCTGTTTCTGGAATTAGAAACATAATTTTCAGGCGACTATTTTTAGGTCGTACTCTATGATTCGGTACGCCAGGAGCTTGACAAAAGCAAGGTGCGAGCGAAGTTCCGGAAGTAAATCCAGAATACTCTCTTTTTCGGTTTCGAGTTCCGATTCCATTTTTTTGCTCAAAGGTGCAAATTTCTTGGGGTTCAAGGCAGCTCTCGCCAGTTCGAAAGTTATCGGGTCGAGATTTCCCCCGCCCGAACGCTTTCCATAGCGGAACGGGCTTCTGTGAGCATCTTTCATAACATCCGCTACATGCCTGAAATTAGATGACTGTCATTCTGTCAAACTTTGACAGTCAACTGCGTACTTCATGACGGCATCCATCGTTTTATTGTACCCGAAAACCGAACTTGGGGTGAACAATTGTATATATTTCATGGTTGCATAAGACTTCCGGGTAACCGAGGTCCCAGTACCAAATAGGTTGAACGCCAGGAGAGCACACATGATAGCAACAGTAGCAGTTCTCATCGTGCTAAATCACACAAGTTTTGAAGCTTATTGTATAGAAACTGTTGACGTAATTGATAAAGGATCAGGAGTTTGTGGAATCACTTTGTGGGCGAACTCTCGTCAGAAAAAAAGAAAACAAGGATGCTACTACAAAATAAAAACGCCGCGAGGAGAAATGACGAGAGAAATCGTAGGAGTGACATTAACTCCGTTGAGTGATGCACATCTCCCGCGAAACAGGTACAAAACCTGACAGAAACGCGAGGCAACCATCGAATCACGTCAGTCCGACGGATGGAAGGTCTCGATTCAAAAATAGCTCTTCGGTTTGGTTTCTGAGCTCAAAGTGTCAACTAAATCCATCGAGTTCTCTTCACTTTCCCACCCCACGGTCTGGAGGCGTTTTAATGAGCCGTCAAATTGCCCTGGCTGGTGAGATTTCACTCATAGTCTGAGCCGCTCAACTGTACTATTTTTATGATGATGTGTGCTTCCATTAGTCTTGTTTTGAGCGCTTTTAAGGCTATTTCACCAATTCATTAGTGCTGACTGTCTGTACACTTAGTTTTAACAGGGGAAGAGCTTTATTCATCAAAAATAGATAGATATAAGATGAACATCAACATTTAAAGCATCTTCCTTGAGTCGGCGAACGCCTTAGTGATTGAAGAGGATCATGGAGAGGGTTGGAAGGTGTCCCATGTCCAAGGCACGTTTGCCGGGGCGGAAGCCGGCTCGGCCGATGGCGATGGATCTCTTCATCGCCAGATGGCTGAGATCCTGTCCGCGAAGACGCTCGCGGCTTTGCTGAGCCATCTCAGCACGGATGAGTTGATCGAGGTCAATCGAGGTTATGGCTCCGAAGGAAGGGAAGAAGAACATGTTCGTCTGAATAAACCAGATGAAGAATAATCCAGAGTGCCAATAAGTGGACAATCACGATAGAAGCGAAAAAGTAGAGACAGGGGGTCAACCTCACCTTCTCGTTCTCGTCGGTGTTGATTCCGACGGCGGCTTCGGTGGAAGCCAAGAAGACTCCGAAGAGGGCCAGAACCACGGCGAAGCGCATCCTTGAGGCGCTGAGAAGATGTCGAGCAAGTGTACGATTCCTACTGATGGCTGTTTGGCCTTTTATATGTTTCTTTCCGTACGAGATACCACTGGTATCCATGAGACTCCGGGAGCAAAAGAAGGAGGCGGAGCTTAACGGTCACAGTAGTGGAACCCGACAAATGAGTTTCTGGAAAGTTTCTGATTAAAATTTCGCCCAAAAGCACTGGAAACCGCTATCTGAGATCGTTAAGAGCCGTTATCACCCCATTATTGTGGGTGTTTCGGAGAAGCGGACTACTGCGAATGGACTGAAATAGCTCCAAAAGCTAGGAAGAGTTGCACTGATCAGAAAACAAACGAGGAATCTGAAGCCTCTTGTCATCCTTTAATGAACAGTTTGGGAGTATTCACAACAGATTTATTGGTGCACAAGATCATTCAAGAGATCGAAGTCAAGAAAACATTACAAAAAAAGGAGGACTTGGGTGCACAAAATTATCTCGAGATCAGTCTTCGAGGAAGAGGAAGCGGTTCTGCGGAAGATAGCTCTCTGGAAGCATCTGTCCTCGCTTTCCACGGTAGATCGAAGCAAATGCACGCTTTCCAGGACGCATTCCAGCTCTGCCGATTGCCATGGACCGTTTCGAAGGGCGGAATCCGTCACGGAAGATGTACATCCGCTTCTCCGGCATATGGGCGTCTTCCATGCTCTCCGATTCTCCCGATGACTCCAGATCCAGATCCAGATCCACTGATCGCTTCGATGGAGGTGGCATATTTTCTTCGTGATCCCGGTAGTACGGGTTGTTGCTCACCCGCTTCCAGAAATCATATGGATGTTCTTGTCTTGAGAACACGCCCTCAATGTTGCGACGGTATCGTGGGGAGTAGACATCGGAGCCCCGCATGTTACCCATGAACACAGGTTCAGGGTAGGGTCTTTCCTGAAAGAAGTTGATGTTCAGCAAGTCAGAGCGAGTACGAAACGAACCGGCAGCGGATCGAGCTCAACGACTACAGCAGTCGCTGGAAGACAAAGGGCCGCAGCCACCGCTACCAAGGCAGTAGGAGCGAGGAGCATCTTTCGACAAGAGAAGAGAGCAGGTGCCAGGAGAGGAGTTGTTTTTCCGAAGAGGAGCTGATGTGGCAGTGACACCTCGGTCACCGACGCGCTTTTTATAGTGGGTCATCAAATGGGCGTTCCTTCCTAGTCCAGGAAGACACACCTGAAATTTGAGATGCGCAGGAAGATAACGACTGAGGCGTGGTCTCGAATGTGCATCTGCCCTATACGAATTTCGACTCCTCCTACGACGATTATCTATGATGATGATAACACAATTCGTTTATTCACAGAGACAAGAGAGATCAAAATTCAGGGGATGAAATCAAGAGAAGCAATTTAGTGGAATCCTTTGTTAGACTTGGTGACAGTCTTGATGAACGAGTCCAGCACAGCGTTCATTCCGGTGTCCGTGTGCACGTGAGACAGCTCCTTGAAGTCACAGGTCGGGTGGGCGAAGTCGAAGTCGAAATCGATGACAGGGTACGATCTTTTTTTCATGACGTTGGGCCAATAGATCGGACCGGGTGGGTACTCCTTTCGTTGCGGGTGATGAGAGGGAACTTCTTCCTGTTGTCCACGATTCGGTTGCGACGGCTCCTCTACGAGTTCTCCATGGTCACTTGGCAGCCAGAGCCAACGTTGTTCCGGAGAAGCACGTTTTCCAGGACGCCACCCGGTCCGACCGATTGCCATCGACCGCTTCTTACGGGTATGGTTCTCGGTAGGAGGGTTTAGATACGTGTTGAAAGTGTCCGCCTCCGATGGATCATGTGCAGCCATCCGCTGCTTTGCCTCAACGATTTCGATGTAGTCGTACTCGGGGTGGCTGTGGTGGTGGCGATGTCTGTGTGGCTTCTGAAAAACCAGAAATCAAACCGTCTCGAGAGGATCGGTTTCTAACCGCGGTCGCTGATTCAGCGTCCTTCGAGAGCAAGTAGACGATGCCGATGGCAACAACCGCCCAAGCGATCAGAGTGACGCCACGCATCGTGGACCGGTATCCGGAGAGCAGCGCCGATGAGAAGTGGAGGTTGAAGCCCAAAGGCTTGGCATGTCTTCGAGAAGTTCTCCCGTTCTTTTATACGGATTTTTGTGATGGGCGGTACAAGAAGACACCGTTACATCTAAGAGATAACAAAGAATAAGAAATAGGCGTGCTCCTAGCACCATGTGACACCAATCATGTGATAAGAATACAAAACGGTTTCTGTAGATGTGAGTCACACAAGAAACATGTGATATCTTGCGTTTCTTTGACGACGGAGCCGAATCCCAAGAGAACTGCGTTGGATAACTTCCGATACGAAAACTATACAAACGGCCAGCCAACCGACTATAGTAGAACCTAACTACCGAGTAACTAACTTCCTAGTAAGCTAAGCTAACTTCTAGTTGACAGACTTTGAGTGATCTGGAGGATAGCTAGTCTGAAGCATTCTCTCTATCACTGTGCTCCTGCTTTACACGTCATCCGTTTTCTTTCATCCCAGTCATTCATCCCAGCTTCGTCCCAGTCATCCCAAAACTTTAACAAAGTTGTTAACAGTGTAAGATTTATTCAAAGGTTATCTGGCGGCATTGGTGTACATAGCAGTTAAATTGAGAATTCGACAATGACAATGGAACAGTACAAAGCATTATTTGCATTGGAGACGGTCAGATGAGCCTAGATGACGTAAATCTCTTGGGCGCGGGACGGGAACGAGTCGATGACGGCGTCGCTTCGCTTTCCTGGGCGGAATCCCTGACGTCCGTAGGCCATGGAGCGCTTTCCCGGACGGAATCCTTGGCGTCCATAGGCCATGGAACGCTTTCCTGGGCGCAGTCCGAGTCTGCCGATGGCCATGGATCTCTTCATGATGAGGCCGCTGAAACTGTCTTATTTGTGCGGAAACAGGTCTATGGGGGCAAATTTACCTGACGTCGAGGGTGTGGAAGTTGTCCATGCTGCGCTTTCCCGGACGGAATCCGCTTCTTCCAAGAGCGATGCTGCGCTTTCCCATGGCGCCCTCGGTGAACTCTTGTTCGTGTTTCCAGTCGTAGTCCTCATCGGTTCCGGCCGACTCGGCGATCTCGCTGGATGCCGGAGCATCGAGGATGACCACATCGAGTGCCTGAAGTAATTGGTTTAGGGGATCCCACTGGTTTTCTGCTCACCGGAGTGTCAACGGCGTGGTAGACCTGGACCGGAACGGCCTGGCAGTACAGGGCGCAGAGAACGGCGAGGAGGACAAGGCCGGTGGCTCTCATGGCTTCCGAACGATGAGAGAAGAGGAGAACGAAAGTGAGAGCTCGGCGAGGAGCTGGAAAAATGAGGATTACAGTGGAGGCAGTCCGTATTTATATATGCGGCTCCGTAATTTTTATGGGGCGGAGCCTGTACGTTAGACACTATCAAGTTCCGCTGGGATTTCTGATAACGAGAACGATGTTACGGGCGGGAAGGTATCAAGCAGTTTTATGGAGAATAGCGGAGGCGTGATCGATTCTATTCCATGAATGACGTTGGTCAGAAAGTGGGGGAATGGATGGTCATGAGTTTGAATACAATTTCGTGAAGGAGAATGTTATGGAAGAGTTGGACTGTGGGCGGCAAAACATCAGTTGTACTTTTTGACTGGTCAGAAGATAACTCATACTCCAATATGTCAAAAACTACTTTAAAGTAACACAACGGAATCCACGATTCTCTGGGGGAATTGGGACTTGTTATTGAGAACTGGATGGATGGGACAGCCATAGCAACCATTGTTCTAGTGATAGCAATTAGTATAGTGGAGAGATATGCGGGTCCCGTCATGGAATATTAGCTCTCTTGGGATCGTCGTACAAGTTGGGTTAATGAAGCGGCCGGTACGGCTAGGTACCCGGCACGCTAGCCATAACATGTTTTGACCGTCGGGTTTTTGAGATCTGGGAAAAATAGTTTTGTACGATTTGGGTCGAACTTCAAAAAACGAATTTGCAGGCCCGCCTGGAATATTTTCAAGGTGAGGAGAGCGAGATGCTGAAGAGGGGTCAAGATCAAGCATCGAAGCTTCTGGAATGGTACAAGGAGAGACTGCAGTCAGTCCAGAAGAAAGCGAGGCTCCTGCAACAAGGCAGCGTCTCACTGGTAAGACCTTTCCTCCAACGCATCCTATTTCGGCTCCGGATTACCACATGACAACATAACACTTTGTTTGCTCTCGTCTTCCCATATGTGATGAGGACTTTTTCAGTTCACAAGACAGTGCCCTTCAAATCTTTAGGGAAAGGGGCATGATATTATTGTGAAAGAGTAGCTGGAGAACTATAAGCCTACTGGTATATACATTCTAAGAGCTATGATGTCACCTTTGTTTCATCATTCGTATAGATCGTTTCAGAGGTGCTTAGGCAGAGCAATTTTCATGAAACAATTATCTACAGTATACCACATAAAATCTCGCCCCAGCGCCTTTCAATTATCCAAACACGCGATTTGCCATGGAAACGCGGCTTTATTGGCTTTTCGCAAGCAATTATTTTCTGGCACAAAATTACAGCCTTAGGAAAACGAAACACAGGGGACAAAGTACACCATGGAAACATTAAGTGATGTACATCTCCAAAAATAAAATGCTCAAAGTTTACGACCGCAAAACATAAATCCGAGAATTCCAAAAATTTTATAACGTTTCTCTTTCCTAAATTTGGATACGCCAATAAAACCGGGGCAAAGTGGTCTTGACTGGAGATGTAACGGTGAAACAGGGACCGAGAACATGAAGAATGAAATCATGAATGAGGGGAGAAGTGAGATTCGATCAGCTCCAAGAATTCGATGCTTTTGAAAGAGCATACTAGAAAACAGGGTGTGTCTTGTGAAAAAGTGCGTCTACATACAAATCTTTTTCAATTTTTGCCCACTCTTTCTGACCAGTTATTGGTTACTAAAACACATCATTCATCAATTTTTCAGGATTCCGCTGTCCACGAACAGAAGCTCAACTTCCTTCGAGCGCACATCACCGAATTGAACCGTCGGATCTTAGCCGTCATGGAGACCAGTGATAAAGGATTCCCGGCTCATCACAATAAAACCGTACGTTTTTCTCACTTCCGGGTCCATGGTACACATCTCCTACCGTAGTCCATTGACGCTTCTAAACTACATTATCTCTGTGCAAAATCGAGAAAAATTGTGCTTCGTACCACGCGCTCTGTACGATTTTTTGCTATACAACTACACTTTTCGTACGTTCCATGTGAGTCTTCTGACTTCGCTGCAAGATTCGTTGAACTCTTGGTGCTGTTCTGACAAAGACCGAGATAAGGGACGTTTAGCAAAACAAGCTGATAGAAATATACAGTCTAGAGAACGGAAAAAGTGAAAACACTTCAAAGTACACCTCGCCATCCACTCGTTTCAATGATAATGAAGGAAGCAGCTTTGCTATCTGGGCTCTTATAAAAATTTGTTGAATTTGTCAACTCAATTAGGTCTTCACAGCAGTACATTTAAAACTCAATAAGATAACAGGCAATAGTTGGGGGACCGTCAGAACTATCGGCAATATTCCACTTCACAATAAAAAAAACTGTAGTTCCGGTTTGCGTAATTTTTGTCAATTTCTCAATTTCTCAATAATTGTCAATTACCATGCTGGGAACTTTATTTTGGAAATCCCCACTTTCAGCTCTATCAATCACCCAATTTTCCAGACATCAAACGGTCCATCGAACGGAGCCAATGACGATCAGTTGGTTTGGTTGCATCGTCAGAACCAACGTCTGAACCAGGTGAGAATAGATAAAAAAAGTCTGACGTCACACGTGATCCCATTGTCTTATCACTTCCCTCATCTTTTCTCTCTGAGAAATTTAAAAATAAACACCGGAGGGTCAGTGTGTGAAGAGTGCAAAAACAATTTATCAGTCGGTTGTCAGTGATGTAGATCCATTCGACACGTCGAAATGATAAATAACGTTGTTTTATCTTCTATCTGTTTCTTTTTCCAGGAGCTCGCTGAGAAAACACAAATGATTGATCAGCTGAAGCGAGAAAACGAGTTGGTCAAGAAGAATCAGCTGCAACGAGTTGAAAGGTGACTCATTCCGTTTCGGAGAATCAATAAATATGGAATTTCAGAAGCGTTCCGATCTTGCGTCCGTCTGCGTTCGTTCGCCCGGCTTATCAGATCCCCACAGTCATCAATAACAACAATCACCTGAAAAACCCATCACCGCATAAGATTTATGATACTTTGATGTAACATAGCCCCCATTCCTCTCAAAAACTTTCACACATTATTTATCTCTCAATTGAACTTGAAACGGAGCTTGTCCATAATAAAGGTGTCTTCTCTTTATAACATCTGCTTTGCAAATTGCCTCCTCACATGTTCTCCGAGCTTTTTGTAGTTTCTGAGAGGCAAGAACATTTAGATGGGGTTCGAATGGCTTTACAACTACATTAAATTGTTGTGTATGTAGCTGATCATCAAAAAACGAAGAAGAACGATGAGATTTGCAAATTACTTCGGCAGGGGTCCTGTTCTGCAGATGGTGAAACTTGAGAAACTCGGGGGAAGTGGGCGGATGGATAATCTAGGTAATTATAACATTTTATGATTCCAGCAATATGAGTAAAACAGATATAAACAGAGCTACACCGAAGATTTGCTTTACTCTCGTTTTCTCGTCCTATTGTTTTAGCTACATCCAAATCAAATGTTTGGAAAGCAAATCACACAATTTGCTTTCTTTCCGTCGTTCTTATGAGACCCATTCAATGACTTGTTTTTCTTCAAATTCATTGCGAACGGAAGAAAGAAAGGCTACGGTAAAGAGAAAGACGCGAGTACTCAAAAGTGTTATTGGAAATGGGGAAATTGAAAATACAAAGCAATCAAGAGCAACAACGACATGATAAAGCAGGGGAAGCCAGGTAATTTCATCGTTTTGTTTTGTCTCTCACCCAATCGTTTCGAGGCAAATTTATGAGTTCGTCGTCCAGTCGCACGCTTCTTCTCACCAACTGTTTATTCTTTGATTACGCAACGATATCAGCCGGCACTGCGGATGATATCTATTGTTTCGGGCCCGCAGGGGCGCCCTCTTTTCTCAATGTTTCTCTTTTTCAAAACAGTTGTCAGTACGAGATGGATTAACCCACAATCGGTTTTCATAAACATTTGGAGCCGTGCCTGTCTGTCTGGTTGTCACCAACCTTTTGCGAGGAGGTCGCGGGCTCTCTCGGAATGATCTATACCTTCCGGGGTTCTTTTAGACAGCAAGTTTTTTGTTACTTCTTCTGAGTAAACACGTGCATTCACATTCCTATGCTTTTATACTCATTCACTTCTCAACTAGTTTCATTCAGTACTAAGGGAAACCCTTCATCATACAGACATCCAAAACTCAAAACTCAAAAAAGAAAAAGTTGGAAAAGTTTCCTTGTTTCCAAACTCATCAAAAGAATATAATAATAAATAAATATTTCATTGTTCCGTCGGCAATGTCTTCTTGCCTTAATTTCCATCCCCCTCGACCACTGTGTGTCATCCGAAACCCAACCTTTTTCGCATCAAAATTTACAACGAGCCGAGTTCATAGTAGGGCAACCTGAGAGCCACACTTCCTGACCACCTAACATCAAAAACGTTTGTATGCATGCAAGGTGGTTCTATGAAGTCCTGTGTGGTCCGGTGTGGTCCAGTGACATACATTTCTACAAATGAGGCGTGCCGTATGTGATCCCTCTCGAATTACACCTGGGATGGCGTGAGGTGTCCCCCCAAATGGTTCTAATGTCAATCTCTAATTTTTGATTTCTCACACTTTCTTTGTTACGTCGCTACGAGCTGGCCAGAGCTTCCCAAACCAAATTTCTTGAGAACCACTGCCAAAAATGGTCCCCCCCCCTCAAACAGTTGCATCTCACTCTTGAAAAAGTTTTCGCAGTTTCAAAACTTTCTACAAAGTGTGTTTTGAAGTGGTCAAAGCCATGGTTACATCACAA
Source organism: Caenorhabditis becei (assembly GCA_900536315.3). Taxonomy (NCBI): domain Eukaryota; kingdom Metazoa; phylum Nematoda; class Chromadorea; order Rhabditida; family Rhabditidae; genus Caenorhabditis; species Caenorhabditis becei. Next base: position 1,105,939 of record LR538669.1, read on the forward strand.
ATCTCATCCAGTTTCACGACTTTTGCGAAGTTTGACAAATTTTGTCTGAAGCCGAAATTTTTTTTTGTCGATTTGCAAAAAAAGTATTATGAAAAGCTGAAATCTATTTTTGAAAGTATATCAGCAATCTTTTTCAAATCCCATCTTACAATTTTTCCAAAGTTTCCATGACAGACTTGGTCCAAAAGTACAGCATTGTCAATTCGTTCCTTCTTCTCAGCTGCAAATCAAGGATGCGCATAAAAAATGTTTTTATCTATGCTTGAAAAACTCCCAATAGAGTACATAGGTGATCCTGACGCCAACCTTTCAACTCTTTGCCCCACGAGAAAATCTTGACTTCCCGTGACACGTCATTGTCTTCCTACACTCTTCACATTTAGTTTCAACTTGAAAAGAAGTACGAAATAAGGTGACGCTCTGCTTGAACATCCCATAACTTATTCAACGGGGGATCAGATTTTTGGTTCGGTTTCGACTGAATATCACGTTTTCAGGCCCAAACACCACCAAGTCCACGTAGTTTTCTTTTCTTCGCTTCGTTATTTTCTTCACTGTTCCACTGTCCCCATTGATTTCTTCAGACTGAGATCCACGTCATTTTTAAGTGATCGGATTGCAAATTTCTCACAAAGTTTAGTTTTTAGTTCGGAATTTTTGTTTGCACTCATCTTATGCATATTCTTTACATTCCCTTAGCCTCTAATCCTGATCCGTTTCAAAAATGTTGGGCTTCTGGATTTAAGGAATTGTGGAGATTCTGCAGAAAGCAGTAGCAAAGAAGGATTAGTCTCTTCAAGATTTCATTCAAAAACTACAGTGTAATTTGTTTGGATTTCACATTAAGTAGGCTCCCTTCAAATGGATGAATGTGAACAGGAAATAAAAGAAAACACAAAAAACAATAAGAACATCAATGTGAACCTTTCTTGATTCCCAAAATGTCAAATTCCAAACGCCCACGCGGTATGCCTATAGTCACGGTAATATAGTCACGGTAATTGACCTGTTCTCAGAACTTTGACGTTCTAGCAGAAATCTTATGCATAACGCGTTTGAAACCCGCAAAGAAGCACATGCATATGCTGCAATTTGATCATGTCCGTGAAAAGGACACCTTCCCGAACAAAACATATCCGAGTTCTTCTGCTTGTTCTTTTTCTATGAATCTATCCAAAAAAGCGAATGGGAGCGAGTGAATGAGTGTTTCTAGCCTCGTGTTACTCTTCGATCGAGGACGGCTTGAGTGATATTTGAGCGATATTCATAGAGGAAGTGCTGACGTCCTGAGAACTGACTAGTTGCCAAATGGAATCTAGTACACTTTTGACATTGTCTGGCGGGGGAGAGACTACTCAATTTTAATGCATTCATGAAAGAACCAACACACACACACATTCTTTGCTCCTATCACAAACAAAGCAATTTCAGCCTGGTTCCTCAGCCCGGCCTTCCAGAATCTTCCTGCCCGGAACTGTTACTCTTTTGTTTGAAAAGTTTGAAAGTTGCTTGTTTGTCTCGTTTGGTTCCAACCTACTCTTGCATTCGACACCTACTTCTATTCACACCATTGTCTTCCACTTCACCCCACGCCATATTTTTTGTCATGTCTTCCTCTGTCAAGAATTCAAAGCAAAAGCCCAACCTGCAATTTCAAAAACATGTTCTGCTAGACTGGAAGTCCTGCAAATTTTCCAGAAATCCACTCTTTCCTTTGCTTCGTTTCCACTATCTTAGCACTTGGGCACACGTCCATTTGTCAAATTGAACCTGAAGAATGTCTCACCAAAACCTCAATTCTTTCTGTTTCACTGGTTCAACCTTTAAGCGCAAATTTATCATGCACACGCATTTTTTGCTGCTCCGTCACCAGAATTGCTCTCCTGACCTCATACCTGTTGTGTACTCGGTAATCCGACCCCTCGTAGTAGCATCTTCTGACCCTTGTGTTTTATGGAAACATAAAAGCAAAACAAGTTTAAGACAATGTTTCTCAGACGTGATTAGGATAAACAAGGCTACGTCAATGAAATTTTTCCCACAGAGATTCAACTTTAAGAATTTCACTTCCTGTCAAAACTTGCACAAAACTTCATGACAAGGTGCTGACCCTTCAAAAACTTTCATATCCCTTTGCATAGTACACTAGTTCACATTTGTCCAGAATCAGTTCGAAAGGAGCTTCCCGCGTAGGGTTTCCTCCGCGCATTCGTTTCTCACTTTTATTCAAACCCCGAATTCACCCCTTCTGTCATCTTGGAATTATGTTATCTCTGAACTACCCCAACAAAGGAGAGCACGCTGCTCGTTTTTTTGCTTCTAAAGATTGTGACGTCTGGAGCTACTGAACTATCCAGTGAGTTCCATTGTGCACAAGAATGTCTGCAACCGAGTCAAAGTGTCCTAACCGCATTTAACGCCCGGCCTTCCTGAAGCTGGCCTCAATTTTGACCTTGTTGGTCACAAACTTCTTTTTTTGCTTGTCTCGCACTTCTCAATGCAGACACACTCCACATCAGAAACCGAATGGATTTTGTTCTAAAAAGAGACTTTGAGAGGACAGGAAGGCAATTTTGGAAGCCCCCGCCTCGACGCCAATTATTCGGGATTCTGAATGCAAAGTGCAATTTGCGATTGTGGCTTCTTTGTGTTATGATCATGACGTTGCATTGTCCGCTTTTCCAGCACGGCGGCCTTTGACCTCAGTGATGGGAAACGGCTCCGAAAATAACTGACCGACACAAGAACCCTTACAAGTGGCACTTTTTTGAAGATTATTGAGCACATTCATCATTTTTCCACTTTCCGCGTCTTTTAGTTGTAGTCTCCATCCTTTGTACCTTGTCACTTTGATCTTCACTCACCTCCTGACAGTTCCGAGAGCTGTGGTCTCTGAGAAATCGCCACCTTCACTTCCTTCTCTCTTCAATTTATCTTGGAACCATAGAAGAAACGAAGGAATGAGTGAGCTGTTTGGAAGAAATAGGAAAAATAGGAATAGTGGAGCATCTTCTGCTCACTCTCGAATATCTCATCTCACATCAGCCAGATGACAAATTTTCTTGCAAGCGAACATAAAATCCGAGATTGAACTACTCCTCCACAAGTACTTGTTTGATATTAACCATTTCTTGTCCATCCATCACCAACTCCTTCTTCTCGTTCTTCTCCTCCACGAACTCATCCAACTCCTCCCACTTCTCCCCCGTTTTTTCATGTCTCCAATGCACACCGGGAACTTTTATATCGGTTCCGAATGACATTGCCCCGGCCGGCCGACATTGTGATCGGGGAGACGGCAATAAACTGATGATTACTGAGTTACTCTTCACCAGAGAACTTTTTCTCCGAATGTCGAATTTCTTATTCGTTTTTTGATGACTCCTCCTCCTTATGTCGCAGACCAACTTCTTCCGTTTCTGTGGTGTCTATTCCGGGTAGACCTTTACTTCACCCACACACAAAAGTTGTTTTGACACTTCACACACCTTTCCGCTACAATATCTAATTCGATTTCATTTTCGACCACACTAAAAATTTGTCAAAAATGCATAAATCGGGAGAGCCAAGAGCACTAGACCGGGTTGCGGTCGGTGGCTGGTACTTTATGCGAAGAGACAAAGGACACCGCTTCTGATCCTTGAGCTCCCAACTTCACTTTTAAATAGATCCTTTCGTCCGCCTTCTCAAATGCACATTTATTTCCACGTGATGATGCACTCCTCCTCTTTTGCATACTGATTGAAAATAAGTGAAAAAGAAAGCAAAACTCGTCGACGCCAGCCAACATTTCCGGCTTCCCTCCCTTCTCATTATCATACACTTTATTCCAGGAGGGTCTTCGCACTTGTGTTTTTCTTATCTTTCGTTTTTCTCTCTTGCCCAGATTCAATTGGCGTTTCAATTGATTTTCGAGTCGGAGAGGAGGCGTCGCCCTGCCCCTGCCCCGGTGACGTTCCTGTGGTCCCGCCTCTTTGGGGCCAGCGCTCATCCGGCTTTTGGCGACGCCTCCTGGCCCTTCTCAGAACAGAAGAGAGCAAAAGCTGCGCCGCCAGATTTGCCTTTGGGGTACGGTACCTCACATGCTGGATTAGTCATCATTTCTCTCTTCACGTGCAGCTTCTGGGACCTCATGTCTTCATCTAATTTCCGAGTCTCCTCTTGTCCTTCTAACAGTTCATTTTTCCACATTCTGTGACGTTCATCCAATTTGCTTCCAATCATGAGCACGATCTCTCCTGACCTTAGAACATCATCATCTGCACGAGTGCCCTCATAAATTCATAATTTCAAAAGCGAGACAAAAGTGCATCCTGAAACCAATTAGGTCACGGTTTCTGTACTCCGATCACAAAACCACTCTGTTATGAAAAACCAAGATACCTATCAGATACTTCCAGAACCTCGAAAGAGACTGAACCCTTCGAAAAGATTCCAAACCCCTAAATGACGAGCATTCATCCTTTTGCGAGTGTTTTGTATTAAGTCAATTAGACGTCTTTACAGATCCAACCAATCTCATTTCCACTGCCAACTCATCCTCGTTTTTCTCTTCTTCTTGTACTTTTCTGTGCTTCTTCTTTTGTTCCGATGTGCCCTGTGTGCTCACGTGAAAAACAGGATAATTCGAGTCGATGTCGAATTGGGGGTGCTGGAGCCAAGGCCGTGGGCCGAAATTGGCGGGTGTGTTGGTTTCGATGATAATTGCAGCACACACACCGCCTATAAAACTACAGTAGGCTCAAACGAGGTGGAAAATGCGATGCTTAAAGTCACAATTTTCTTCTCTTTTTTTCTTGTCTTTTTCGTTTTTTTCAAATTGTCTTCCACTTCTTTTCCATATTGCTAAACATCAAAATACGACTTTCTAAGGCAATTGTTTATGAAAATCGAAGACAGGCGCGCTAGCCATCTGCAGAAGTCAGAGCGGTCACTTCTTCTCGCACTTCTCCGACGTAACACGATTCCCGATTCTTGTTCTGTTTAATTTTCAAAAGTAGCTAGCCAGAAAAGCGTTCTTTAGCCAATGTTCAGTAATTTGTAAGTCAGGACAGTTTGGAATCGAGAAAATGTGTTTTCACTCTAACGACCATATGGTAGTGATTTCCCGCCGCAGCTTCCTCTCACGTTTCGAATTCTTCCTTCTTGCTCCTGAATCCGTTTTTTATCAATTTCTCGATTCTCACTAGAGAATGAGGAAATGAAAAAACGAGGAAGATAAAAATTCAATCATTCGGTTTTGAGCTAAGGGGCTTCCTTTTCGAAGCCATTCCCAATGCATTGCTAAAATATTTCAAAGACGGAACCAGTAATGCAACATTCTTTTCAAGATTAATTACTCAAATCGTCTGGTTCCTCTGAAAAAAGAGAGCATGATCACAAAAAGGAAGGGGAAACCCGGAAATCTCGAGTCTCCTTCAATTTCGTTCCAAGTTCTCTCTTCCGAGCCAAACCATCAAGGCAAAATAGGGCGGAGAAGGTGAATTGGTACACAAGGAGGAAAGCTTATCGCACGTGAAGCGGAATGAAATTTAAAGTGTTGGACCTCTTTCAAACCGCTTTTTTACTCATCGAGTGGACCGACCGACTCTAAATCTCTCCGCGAACAAATGTTCAAGCAGGTTCACCTGCTCCCGGGTCCAATTCACTTTATTTCTTGCATCAAACTCTTTAAACTCTTCTTTTTTGCATTTGTTTAAACGACCTTCAGCCTCTTCCTGGTTTTGAAATTTGAATACCTTGAGAACACGGCTGACGAAATATGACAGAGTGCAGACATCGGAACCTTCATATTTCCTCCATATTTCCTTTCACACACACTGATTTTTTGTACTTATTGGGGGTCTAGGGCCCTATGACAATCACAAGGTTTCTAGTTTGACCCTCCCTTTGACCTTGCTATTTTTACACTGGTTCTTGCATATTTTGACTGCTCCGACTCCTCCTTTCTTTTCTTTTCTCGCCTCCTCATCCGCCAAACTTTCAGGTCGGAATTATGAGTTAACCTCTTCTCAGGTCCTACAACAATGCTGCGAATACTGCTCTCCTTCTGCTGTTTCGTCAGTGTCTTTGAATCCGCCGACTTGGCCTTTATCCCGCTCACCAAGAAGTTTCTTGACAAGCTCAAGAACGAGACATTGTACAACAAGTTCGCGACGCCGACACAGTATGACGGTGAGTGGAAAGTTCTGTCCGAATCGTCGGGATGGAAGGTTATGGGGTGCTGAAATAACACTCACAGTGGAATTTCCTGTGACGAACACTTGATAAACTCCAGTTTTTTAGAGTATATACGCGTTCACGGTCCAGGTATGAACGAGTGTTGCAGCTTTCTCTTCTTATACTCATAACTGTTGCTTTTCTTCAAAGATTTTCTGACACCGCTATTACACACTAAACACTGTTCAACGTTTTGCTCACAGTCTCACGTCTACGGCTTTTCGCACTAATTCGTGTCATTTGTCCTTAGGAATCACGTAGAATCAGATTGTGTTCCTCAGTTACTGACCACGTTTTCAGGCGTCCCGACCAACGTCACACTGTCCATGTTCATCGAAGGAATGAGCTCGTTCAGTAAGACATGCTCAAAAAGTTCAGGTCCCTGAATAATTTGTTCCAGGTGCTCAGACAATGGACTATCATCTGGACGTGTACTTCCAGGAGGAATGGTACGATCACCGGCTGGCTCACAACGCAACTGCTCCAATCCTAGTACGAGACTTGGAAGTCTTCAAGATGATGTGGCACCCGGATGTATATTTTGCAAATGCAAGATCCGCCGCTTTTCAGGTCAGTTTACGCTTCAACTCCATTTTGTGTTTTGACTTTTTGCGTCAGGAGGAAGAAAGTGGAGAAAACGCAGCAGAAAAGCTTTTTTCACACTCAAAGCCCTTCTGACGGCAGGACCCCCTAATAACATGCAAATTCTATTTCAGGACATCACGGACGACAATTTTCTTGTATGGGTCTATCCGAATGGACGTGTTTGGTATGACGCGAGAATCTCAATTGTGAGGCGAAAGATTAAACAGAATCACGTTTTCTTTCCTGGTTTAGGTCAGCTCGTGCAACATGGATCTTTGGAAGTACCCACTGGACTCTCAGGAATGTGCACTGCGCATTCTCTCGTACGCCTACCCAATGACAGTGCTCCGGTTGCTCTGGTCTGAAAAGGAAGATGTACCTGCAATAGATAGGAATCCGGACATTACCATGCCTGACATGTCACTGAAACACATCCGGACGGGGTACTGCAACGGCACGTACGCAACCGGAGAGTGGAGTTGTATGACGGCGATATTCTACGTGGAGAGAGAGATGATGCACCACGTTATGCAGACTTATGTGCCAACCGCATTGATAGTCGTCATTTCATGGTTCAACTTCTGGCTGGAGATCGACTCGGCTCCGGCCAGGGTATCTCTCAGTATCACAACTCTACTCACCATTTCAACACAAGCAAATGCTGTAAAGCTAGCACTACCAGAAGGTGATAAAACCGAGTAATGACAATCATAAGCATGTCTTATTTCAGTGAGCTACATGAAAGCTATTGACGTCTGGATGGGGTCTTGCATGGTACAGATTAATGGCTAGGAAACCTCTAAAATACCAGTTTAAAGGCATTCGTGTTCGGAGTCATGATTGAGTTCACAATCTGTCACTACGCCAAGAATCTGGAGCTGAACCGTGACGGGCAGCCATCGCTCATCGTCGACACAGCTCTCTCCACACTCTTCGGAGCCGCTCGCGACATTGATGATTTGGTGCGAAAAGTGGCCACGCTTGTATGTTGCTTGCACTGCTTTCACCCGCTAAGCTCAATTTCAGACAGAATATTCGATTTTAGTAACATCAAACTATCAAAAGTACAAAACTGTACCTTTCTTAACATTCGTTAACATTTTCAACTTTCGGGAAACTAATTCAATGAGTTTACGAGCTTATCACACTCTCCTAGCACACTCACTGTTCATTCACTTCACATTTTGAGTTCCGTTTCAGTCACTAACAATTTCAGGTCGAAGAAACCGATTGGGTTTGTTTCAGAGTCCTAAGACTCAGCTTCTAACCGCTTCTCTTGCCAGCAACCTTATTTCTCTTTCCTCTAGCATGACATCTTTCAGTTCCGTCTATTACTGGAATGATCAGCCAAGCTTGACTCCTGTTCCAACTTCCCAACTGTTATGCAAATCTGAATCTGGAATTTTCAGAACGAAGAGGAAGGCCCGCGACCTGAGGGAGAGCAACACATTGCATTGAATATGCTAAATCCAGAAGAGCCCAGACTGCGGTCGCTGAATCAAAACAACGACATTACCGCCAACGGAACCAGGTGACTTTATCAAGTTTTATCTACAGAACTCACAACTTGCTTAAAGGTACTTTGTGGGAGCGGAACGAATGAAGAGGAAACGGTCAAAGGCGTCGTTGTCCCGACTCCGCCAGCAGGTAGCAAGCATGCGTCACGCCGTGAGTTTGGCTTCTTGCCTAGAATACGCTTCTTGATCACAATTGTTTGCCGCAGAGCTGGCGTTTGAACTTTTTTTGAGTGGAAGCACACAGAAATCAAGAGTTCCAAGTGTTCAACTCAATTTGCAGACCGTCGACGTCTCCCGCCGTGCCTTCAACTGGACCCGTGCTCTCCGGAACCTCCGTGGCCGCCGCGTCGCCCAACGCATTGACGAGCGATGTCGCATCGTGTTCCCGATGGTTTTCTTCCTCTTCAACATCGCCTACTGGAGCTTCTATCTTGTCTTCAATTAACATTCTCTCATATATCACTGTGATTGATCTCGTACGTTGTGCATGTCCACGAACCCTTACCGTTTCTCCCCCGTCTCGCCAAAAGCTATTCATTTCTTTTTTATGGAAAAAAGACAACAACTGAACATATTAGTCCAGCCCTCTATTGAATTACGACAATAAATTATTTTTCTCTAGAAATACATGACTTTTTGTCTTTTCATTTCCTATTCAGAAAGCTCACAACGTAAGGGCAAACCTTATTGGTATACGTTTTTAATCTAACAAGCGACACGGCTCGGTCAGGTCGAAACCTTCAATTTTTCAAGGGAAATTGGCTCAATTGGTTTCACGATAAGGTTAATGGTGTTTTTCATTTTATGTGACGGGATATGGTAGCTTTACGACAAGATATGTGTGTCGTTACAGTATGACATATTGGTTGCTCTTCCACAATGTATAGGTACAGGCTTTGGTAGTTATTTTCCATATAGTATGAATATTGTCGGCTTGAGTAGCTATGACCATTCTGTTCTTCTGGTTTTCTCGAAGCGACGCAACTTCAAGTCTCTTACCAACCCTTTCAAATACAGTTTGCTTGCGTTAAAAAAAGAGGCAAAAATTTGAAAATATTGACCTAGATAACAACGACCAGGAATGAGAGAGAAGCACCAGAGAAAGAAAACCGAGTGTTATGGAGATAAGAACACGATAACACCCCTCCCGGTGTTGAATTTTTCTCGTAATGCATTTCATTATCAGCATCCAATAAACTTCCACATTAGTACAGCTCTGGTTAACCGTCGTCGTTAACATTTTCAGTTCCCACTTGAAGAAATAAACGCTATCAAAAAAACGATTGGTTACTCCTTCATTTCACGTTGTCCACTCTCTTTAGAAGCATCTGGTAAGTATTCCTGCTAGATATCATATCCCCCTTTTCCCATTTTTTATAAACATTCGCTTCCGATGATATTGCACTTCACTTCACACTATTTCAAAGAAAAGACAACTGAATGAGGCCGTTTTTCATTCTGAAGATGTGTCTCACTTCTTTCGGTTGAACAACGAATGTATCCTGCTATAGTCGTTCTGTAGTACCCTTTAGAGCTCTTTTGTGACTTTCATACACTTCGGTATTCACTACAAGTCAAATTAGAATTGATAATCACAAAAATGTATTATTCATCAGTATTTTACGTGGCTCAATCTGCATGAATCCATCATTCCACTGATAAACTCACTATTTTTCAGTGATCACCTCATTCCGGTGTGGAATCCCTTCGAAGCAACGTGCCAATTCGTTGAATCAAAAAACCATTTTTGGTAAGTGATTAAAATAATCCTCTGATGTTTTCTGCCGCAAGCAGAATTGAATAGGGAAAATGTCGTCCTACAAAGTTTCAGATTATCCCTCCGTACATCTCCTTGACAAAAATTCTTTTACATCTCCCACGAAAGCCATAAGCTGCTCCTTTTCCCATTTCCGATCCAGAAAAACCTCGAAAAACCCATTTCCGATGAACTTTGCGCCCCACCAGTAGGGGGACACGACTGACATCATCTTTCTCCATTCTCGACGTCGACCGCTTCTTTTTCTTCATCTTTTTTCATCCGTGAGCCATCTTGAAGCATTGTCCCTTGTCAAATGTGACAAGTGCCATCCGTTTCATAAAAAAGGACTTGAACGTCTTGCAATAGACCTTTCTTCTTTCCAACATTCTCGAACAATGTCCAAGAAACCAACGCAACGTTTTTATTTTCTCGATTCTCCATTTTTCAATAACCAGTTTTGTCGCCATTTCATCGTTTTTCCGGTGGATTATCAGAAAAACTTCTGATATTGTGGGCGGTCAGCCAATATATAATGCATTGGTCTTTCTTATGAAGTGAGCAGAAACCACTTTCATACTGGGTTTCTGTTTCCAATAGTTCAACTGTTCTGTTACTGGCAGGTTAAATCAGGGATTACTCATAATGCCGTGTTTATCGCACATCTATGTGCAATAAACCGGTCTATTGCGAAATGGTAAATTTTGAAAATGGGGGATTTCTTCCCCCTGTTATAATACGTTTATTTCTGGGAGGTTTGTCGTTTTCGCATTCTCTACTCAAGCATCTCCACTGAACCCTATTCACTGGTCGAACTTGATCAGATACATTCGATAACACGCTCGCAACTCAATTTTCCACGGCCGGTTGAACTCATTTTGCTCAAATGCTCATTGAAACGAGTAAACATTTCTGTGCCTCGTCTAGCGATCCTATCGAAAGACGAAAAACGTGTGTCTTGAGCTGAGCTTGAGCCAGACCTTCATCTATTTGTGATGAAATATTTTATTCAAGCTTTGCTTTGCAATTCGTGTCTTCTCTTTCTGTTTTCCTGCATGCCATCGTGCTTACTTTAAAAATCTTTCACAACACTTGCGAAACTTTTTCTCCGCGAATCCGCCGACCCCCAGCCCTCTTCCCGGAGTGTTTGATCTGCCCCTTCGTTCCTTCCTTACCCTATATCTTTTTTTCACATTTGCCTCCCAGTAAGAAAAGAGGTGCAAATAACCCCCCGGGCCGTTTTCCTCTGACATACAACATTTCTTTCTCACTCCTTCACCACAGCATGTACTCTCTCACTGGACTGCCCGCCGGACCGCCGCTCCCCTCGGAGAAGAAAGAAAATAAAAAAGTTTGAGGTCTACTTCGTTTTTTCTGCCCCGCCGGTCCCTTCTCGTCCCATTCGACCAACTGTTTCAGTGGGGTTCCTCACGCCATTCATCTTCAACTTTCCATTCCGTGCCAGAGGGCTGAAAAGATGAAAACGAAGAGGGGACGAGTGGCGGTGGTCTTCGATCAGACATTTTTCTGTGAATCTGCTGTTACGCTTTGTGGAGAAAGCGCAATACCTAGTGCGAACGGAAAACTCCGATAAATCACTGCTAGGGCACTGCTCATCCGTCACAGAACACAGAGTCATTGAACCGACTGGCACTTGTGCATTCTCAATCAGTTCATCTTTGTTTCTTGTGGAATCACTTTTGTGATAAACAAATTGCAAACCAGTTTAGTTGCTGATTAGGAAAAGTTGTTTCTCTTTTGATAAATCACCTGTCACCTACTACCCCGAATCTGTTTTCCCTACTTTTTACTTTTCCTTTCCGTATTCGCTGTTACACATCACATCTCCAAGACACTTAAAATTGTTTTCGCAGGGATTGGTACTAACCATGCCACCAGCGAGGACACCTCGCCAACCGCCAAGATTGAAGCTACGGTATCCACCGCCTTCATCAGTGGATACTTCTGAAACTACGGACACTTCCGGAACTACCTCACCAAACAGCCAGAGTCAGTTTGATTCAGAGTTTTGATGCGCGATGATCGTTTTGTTGATCTAAAAAATTATGTGTTGTTTCAGTGATGGAGGTCTCTGCTCCGCCGACTCCTCGGAAAAATGATACACTCGAGAAGGATGCGAAAGTTCCTATCACAAAGTTTTCCCAAAAAACCCATCCGGATGGAAAAACAGTTGCCATGTCCATTGGAGCGCCGAGACTCACTGCCAATGTAACGTTTTTTTTCCTAATTCTGAAAAGATGGAATGATGAATTGGTGTTTTCAGGGAAAACGAATTGGCAGACCTCCCGGAACTTTCAAAGCGCAGCGGTAAGTGAAAACATGAGGAGAAGGAGGGGGATGTTTAATGCTTCTGTTTTTCAGTGGGGAAGAATCGAACAAGAAAAATGCAGTCATGTTGAAACATACCACCTGCAAGTGGAACAACTGCAACATTGACTTCTTCACTGTAGACGTATGAGCTTTTCTATGCTCGTTTCTGGTATCATGTTCTTGTAGGGTATTGTTGAGCACGTTTATACTGAGCACGTGGCAGACAAAGAATGTGCCTGCTTGTGGAAGGGATGTGATGGTCGCGTGTTCAAATCTTTCTACATGTTGGTGAGCCATCTCCGATGCCATACCGGAGAACGCCCACAGAAATGCGACGTTAGTATTTCCCGTTTTTCCTTAGACTCAAGAACGGCTTTCCAGTATCCTGGATGTACGAAAGCTTACAAAACCAAAGAGAACTTGAACACCCACAAGAGGTCTCATACTGGGGAGAAGCCTTTCACGTGCCAGTTCACCGACGTTTGCAACAAGCAGTTCACAAATGCTTCGGACAGAGGAAAGCATGAGAATCGGTGTCACACCAGCGTAAGTTCGAAAACATAGGCGACGTGAGGTCAAAATTGATAACGCTTTCCTTTTCAGGAAAAGTATTATTTCTGTGACATCGAGAACTGCCCAAAAAGGTACACGGACCCATCGTCACTGAGAAAGCATGTAATTTGTCACCATGGAAGGGAACATTTGGAAAATAGAACCAAGATCAAGGTCCGATGGGTCTATCGTAGAGATGGGCTGGTAGTTGATCCACAAGAAGGAGAGAAGGTACTTTCGAAAACTCAGAGCAGTGGGTGACTTTTAAGTTTCAGAGCCAAAGTGAGCCAGCAGAGCAGGTCAAAGAAGAGGATGGTAACCCAGTTCCACCAGTGCTTCCATTGACGTGTACTCCAACAACCACCGAGAATCAGTTCTTGTTGCCACCGCAGATGCCTTCAACACCGGCACCTCAGCTTGGACTCCAGAAACCAGGATCTGCTTTCCGACAAGTTGTGCCACGCGCTCAAGTCACATTGAACAACTTCATGTTGAACAACCAGGGACTTTTGATGATTGATCCGTCAAAGAACATGCTGTTCCCATTCTTGAACATGCAGCCCCAATTTGTTCCACAAAACACATTGTTTCCTATGACTGTCCCTCAGCCTGTCATTAACCAACCAATTCCACAACCATTCAGTTTTCTGGCACCTCCAACCGCATCAATTTCAACGATGCCTCTTCTACCGCTTCATAACTTTTCCACTGGACTTCTGGGATCATTCGACTTCCCGAGATCGTCTGTCATCCAATCTGCTACCCAACCCATGCCTGCTGAAGTTTTGCTCCGCTATTTGTAACCGCTACAATTAAGATTCGCTTTCCACCTGCTTTGCAAACAATCCCCATTTTTTCATCTGCTTTGCTTCCCCGAAATGCTTTTCAAACTTTAATTCTTGTTCTGTTAGTTTCTGTCCCTAGTCCGGTCCGTAGTTCCTTTCCGTTCCTCTTCTGGTTTTTTCTGTTAGTTCCGGTGAAAACAGACATCCTAGTCGCGATAGTTGCTGGTTTCAACGTCTACGTAGCATTTTCTGGTTAGATTTTCTTGCCAACCCTATTTCTTCATTCGAATTAGTGATTTTCAAGATCAGCTATCATTCTTCACCAATTACCCCTTTTCCAACCGCTTCCGATTTTTCACAACTCTAACTTTTTCCCACCTGTCCAACTCTTCTCGTTAATTATGTAACTGCATTTTCTAGTATTATTTCTTTTTGATCACATTTGTAACTTTTCTGTCCTAAAAAGCTTTTACACACTTTTTTCTTATTCTTTAAAAATACATTTTCAAAACATTTTATGACAAGTATCAATAAAGTTCATGCAGAAAACTCATTTTTCAAAAACTTGCGACCGAGGTACTCGACAAACGATCCTCCGCTCTTTGACAATTCAAAAAGGCTGACCATCTCGATTGTTATCTCGGACAGTCTCTGCAAACTTTTGCGTGCTGGTCTGAAAAACGCAAGCAGTTGCAACAGCCGCTATAGCACTCTATTGTGAGTTGGCGCCACGACGATGTGGAGTAATCAGTCAACACAAACGGGGTGCTGATATATATTCGAAATTAGTAAAACAAACTGTATATTTGTGGTAAACAAAATTCAAAAATGCCTCGGGAACACTTTTGATCAGGAGCAGTACTGAGTGATGGTTCTTGTTGGAGACAGAGAAACAAATGCATTTTTCAAGACATGCTCATTTGTCAAGACTCGTAGAGAACAAGTCCTATTGGGAAACGTAGTAAACAAGCCCCATCCAATAACTACTAGGACTTCAAGTGGAGTTTTTTTCACAATGTGTATAAGTCTTGCAATCTTATGAACAGAGTCAAGTATTTCTGAGAATGTAGCAGAAAAGGCAACACAATTTATTTCAACATTGTGAAGGAACATTCGTGTTCTCCAGTTGAAGCGATTCAGCACTATCCATCATTTGGAATGTTCTCTCCACCTCTGCAACCCGTTATACCCAAAAAATTTCGACACGTACGTGCCAAAACGGCCAAAAACCGTCACTAATCTTATCGGGTTCGGCCGCTTTTGTTGTGCCTGGCGTCGGGCGACAGGGCGCCGCTCTACATTCCGAATTGCACTTTGGACACGGCGTTACGCGGAAAAGTACGCGTACGAGAGATATCTTACAATGGAATGCTACCCTTAGACAGTTTTTCTTCAGCTACGACTGAAGCTTTCGAGGTCGTCCACAACCAGAAACATGACAGCTACACAATCGTCTCCAAAATAGGGGTAGTTTTCAAGATGAAAACAAGCGTTATCACAAAGAAGTACAGTGTTGTGTCCATGTTTTGACTGGTATGGGATTGTAATTTGGAGCTGTTTCCGTTGTCGCATCACTTCCCAAAATGTTGGATGTTTCCGACCCCAAAATTACGTCTTGCTAGTTGACAGCGCGATTTGTAGGCTTCACGGTGTAAAAGTCATGAGGAGCAGCGCCCACCCAACGAACAGGCGCTCGTTTGCCCCTGCTCCTCCTCGCCGGCCTCGTATTCCTGCCATTTCCCAACCAATAATACACTCGGACCAAAGCAACAACGTCTCGACTATACACGTCCTCAGCGGCGAAACGCCTCGCGTCCGAGGGCGGCGAGGGGAGCGGAGCAGAAGAAATAGTGTAGGGCGCCAGCTAGGCGCCAGACAAGTATTGAACACACTCCGCGACGCGGCTGCGGAGTGGCTGCGGAGCGTCCGCCTCTAACCCCTGGCCCCCATAGCGCCAGTTGCTTGCTGATCGGGCATTCGAAGCTGTCGTTTGTTCCCGATTCGACTTCACGTCTAGTACTATTCTGTGGGCGCCTGCCAAATGCACGGCAAGAGCTACAGGTAGCAGGCACGAGATCTGCTCCCTGAGTTTACTTGCCGTTCATTTGTTTGTGTCGCCTGTAATCTCAAGTAGAAGTTGATATCAATCAACAGGTTTGTTTTTACCAATTGAGGAGACACAGTGGAGAAGGATGAAAACACAAAACTGTTCAAACAAAAGGAACCTCAGACATTTCAAAACACGGAAGTCCCGCTTCTAAAAGAGGAGCTTCGTTCAGATAGCGTTTCGTCATTTTCCATAAGAAATGCTGAAATGCAAATTGTAAAGTAGTTTTTAAGTTGTACAAAGTTTCCGTCTGAAATCGTATAGTGAAGCAAGTTTCTGGAATTCCTTGTTGGCTGATAAAAATGGCGTCGCTGTAAGAGTTTGCGATATGAAACTTTGTACAGATCATCGACAGAAACAGGAAAAGGAATTGAGTAGGCGGAAAAGCCTGTCTGGAAAGAAATATTTAAGCAGCACAGATCTCAATGAACGAGGACAGTCAGGGAATAGATGAGCTTTTCATCGTAGTCCGCACCGGAACCGCAGTTTATTCGAAAAGGAACTAGACGGTCAAAACTTGACGTATCAACTAGACAATCCGTTTGCACCTGGGAATAGATGACTTTGATAGAGGAGATCTTTGAACAATCAAATAACCGCCACAACCCGGATTTTTGTGTTCTTTGTTTACCAGTTTGATTGCTGAAAATACCAGGAATACGATGCTGATGTACAACGATTAGCATGATGCCACTCGTTCTTGCTTGTTGCGGTGCAGAACTTGTGTCAATTGTGCCAAATCCTTCAGTCATCCCGGGAAAAATGACGCAGTGCCTGTTCAGAATCCCTTCATCTACTTGTCCTCCGGTCCATGAAATTAGAACAAATAACACTTTGCTATAAATGAGTCATTCATGAATTTCAAATAAACATTGTGAAATGTGTGATCGTCAGTTTACTTATCGGGGAGAAAACGTTGATTTTCTGATAAACAATTTCGAACCAAGGTTCTCCTATTACTTCCGTCGAGGTGTCCGTTGATCGCTGAACAACTGCAGGAGCGGCGCTGACTATACATTTTTTCGATCTTGTTGGCATGCTAATCAGGCGGTTTGCTGTGTGGAATTGGTTGAATGAATGAATAATGACTGCTGTTCTGGAATGTTCTCATCCGTTCTATTAGCACAGAGTGATGCTGCGTCTGGTGCCGAGTTGATTTGCTGCCGTTGGTCCGTCTCCCTCGATAATTT
This sequence comes from Caenorhabditis becei, assembly GCA_900536315.3. NCBI lineage: Eukaryota > Metazoa > Nematoda > Chromadorea > Rhabditida > Rhabditidae > Caenorhabditis > Caenorhabditis becei. The sequence goes on from LR538669.1 coordinate 1,122,981, forward strand.
CCTTGCTAATCCCACAGGTAGACCAAATAGAGCTTGGTCAAACAGAAGGCGCAATTCTGACCTCTTGCAGTGCTTATGGGAAGAAGACGTCGGGCCACCAGACCTTTTCTGGGAAACCCCTGTATTTCCATACGTATTCCTCCAAACCGTACTTTAAACCTGTATTATCAATGCCTGTGTAGCCTTGCAAAAAGACAAAAATGATGGCTATCGGCAGTAACACTGACAGCAAGCGCCGCTTTGAATTCCGTCTACCAGACATTTTAGAGTATCTTTCACTCGCCACGTAACGTGTCCGATAACATCTACCCAGTGTCTGTCTGCGCCAAGCGAAAGACAAAGACACTTGCGAGAGGAGGGCTGCCTCGATTTTGAATGTTGCGACCGTTCAAGGTAACCTTCTTTTGGCGCCTTGCAATGTACTTTCCATCGATTCTCCGCTTTCTTTCTTTCACACCGGTTCTCACGGGAGGTCGCCAGTTTTGTACCTTTCTGCATTTGAATTAGTGCAAGTCATTGATGCGAGTCATCGTTTAGACCACGAAGCGCAGAAAGTTAGGCGTTTTTGTTTACCCACGTCATTGCCCAGTTACGACAATGACGGCCACGCCTATCGGGCCGTATTCTTCCTTCAGGCCGGCGCTTATCATCAACCTATTGTATACTCTGCTGCACACACCTCCAATCGGACGGCCGGCCCGGGTCCGTTGTCAAAAACCGTTTGCACTTGTTGCCAACGCACACTCGGGTCGGTCCTCGCGTAGAGAGCGGTGGGGCACCGGCAAAAGAGCGCTAGCAGAGAGGAGGCAGCGAAAGACGCGCAAGTCCCCCCACATCGCCACCTAGCCAGGACTCCGCCTACTTGTCAACACAGACAGTCGACGGTTGTCTCCTCTCCCCATTCTATTCATTATTCAAGTGAGCGGTCCGTCGCACGACCGAACTTCCATGTCGAGCCCAGCATACACCGAATAGTGCTGGCAAGATGTTGGCAGTTCAGTCGTGCGATGAGACCATAGGCCCACGGACCTGTAACTACTACACCCCTTCCCCTGCTGCATATTCCGGACTCGTTGTACGTTCAGGCTACCATAGCTTTCCCAGCCGACAAGTACGCTGGCAAGACATGGCAGTCAGAACGTACAACGAGTCCTTCTTAAATGGTAGGTTTGCTCTTCAAAGCGTGAGAAACTGCGCAAGTGGGCTTCCACCTCTTTCCCAGCCGGATTCACTCCACGCTGGCAAGACGTGGCAGTCTACTTGTGCTTTTTCCACTGGATGCTGTTGGATGACTCCTCCACTTCATCATATTCTATTTCTCTGTAAATAGACTCACCTGTGAGTGCGGGCCACGCACGATAGGGCTTCCGAGTGTTTCCAGCAAGTCAGAACTCTTGGCTGGCAAGACTTCGGCAGTTCGATCGTTCGTCGAGCCCTTCAATTGCTTCCGCCACGCGTCCAATTTCAACTGTGTCAATCTAAGCCACAAAGTGATGCAACCAGTATGATAACGAGGCTGCATTCCGATTGTGACTCAGATTTTGCAGCAAAACGATGAGACGGGGTTGGAAACACGATACGACACAACTAAACGACGATGGGGGACATGAAATGAGAATATAAGCAGGGAAGGGAGTAATCAAATGGCGAAGAACTGATGGGAGTTCGTTGAATGCCAGCCCCGTCATTATAATCCCTCTCCCCTCCCCGTCTTAAACCAGACTGCTCCGTTCTGATCCGCTTTCCAGATGTGTGCATCCCCTCAGTTCAGACTGCGACGCGTCATTCGGCGGCGCGGAGCCCTGTCGGCGAGTTCAGAGCAAACGGTCATTAAACGAATGGCTGGAGAAAGGTTACGATCAGTCATAAGTTTTTTGAATCAAAGATGACCCGACAGATGAACTTTGTGAGTCAACAATAGACCGCTCCGACGGAGAAGAATGGGCCAAGTACACCTGAGGCGGCCGACTTTTGTGATCATCCCATCACTTTAAAATAAGTTGATGAGGAATGGATAAATGATGATCATCAAAAATGACCCTCAGGACTTTATAGTCTCTTTCATCAAGCCGCTGATTGTTCAAATATTTTTCCTGAAGACGTCTGTGTAAAATGCTTACGAGAAGCCTGTGAAGGACTTGTACAATTGGGAACAAAGGAAACAGCCTCTATGAGTCAGTATGTCTCTGGGAACAAGGTAGTAGTACAAGAATCGTGCGTGTTGACTGTCCAATGCAAACACTTTCTAGAGGCTTCGGTTGGCGACGTGGTGAGAAAAGGGGTCTTGGCAAAGAACACCTGCTGGCAGAAGCAATTAGAGCCTTTGTGAGAAGTAGCACTTCTTCGTTCCGTGCTGACGTGTTGTCATATCATCGTGTCAAAAGATCAACTTTGAAGACAGTATCCGATCGGACGTTGGGAGAAGGGACAATGTGAAATTTAAAACACATTTCATCCATACTTCAAAATCATTCCTTCGCACTGTCGCCAGTAAAATGATTGACGGCGAATTTCGTCGCGATTCGAAAAATGGTCTGAGGGAAAGATGAAATGTACCGAGAAGAATGAGGGAATCATTCATTGCTGGGGTCGGTCTGCAGAAAGGACAGACAAGATCAGAAATCGGCCAATGGTGCTGCACTTGTCAGGGAACTAGAAATGTATATAATCTTTGCCCAAGTTTCAAAACTTGCCAGAGCCTTGCAGCCATTTCTCTTCCTTTTTTATTCAGCTTTCCCCTATTCCGCTTCGTTTTTATACTAATGAGCGCAAGAAATCGGAGGACCTTTCTGCAGGTGCAATGTTCTAATTACTTCTCGTCCGCTGATATTATCTTAAGCTCAAGCGTCTAATTAGCAGGGATTGGAAACCCGACACGGAAACCAGTCGGAATCAAATCGTTGCCAGGACATCCCTTCGGAAATGCTCCCCCAATGAAGCCCGCACTAAGATTATCAGCACCCTCGTATAGAAAGTAGTGTGCAACCGAAGTGAAGCGTGTTTGAAATGTATGCGGCAATGCTAACAAATCAGCAGACCAGCAACTTCTTATCATTCCGATTTCAAACTCGGAATTTGCGAATCGACAGTGGAAACCCAACATTTTCTCCAATACACATTATCAATTGGCTTGCTGTGCAGTTCTCAATGACCTTGCAACAGCCACTTGAAAAGCGTAGACAAATCTGATGATAATCTTGGAGAGATCGGCTTAAGATTTAGAAATTCCACAATGTTCGTCCTTGAGTCTATGTTTTGTTTCGAAGTGCGAAGTCATTTCTCTTCTTTCTGTGTTTCACCTGTCGGAACCCACACTTACAATGGATTCTAGAAAAGCTTGCTCTATACAACCCGATTGAAGCGCAAGAGTTCACTTAGCTGTACTCCTGGGAGCAAAGTGAACGCTTGAACCCCAAGCGAGTGCCGGGCAGGGGACGGGGTGAATGTGCAGCAGGTAGAAGAGGGGAAATGAGGTTATCGCATCAGAGGCGAGCATATGAATGAATGGCTGGCTAGGGAGCCACCAGGGATATGGGCGGAGAGTGAACACTGCACATAACATACCTAGCAGAAGCCGAGCCGAAATCCCGGATCTTGGAAATGAAAATGTAAACGAGAATGTGCTTGGGGATTTGTTAAAAAGAATGAATGAAGGAGGAGAAGCAAATCTGCTATACGAAGGAGGATCTTAGCGCGCTCTGGAATTCATGTGTTCCTTAGATTATTCTTTGGTGATTACTGATAAGCATGATGACAATTCATATGACTCTTTGTTCTAGCCATGCGGTGTAAGCACTTTTAGTATTAAGCACAACTCGTAGGGTATGATAAGGTTTGGCTCCGGGCGTATCAGACTTTTCCCTCCGTGGTAATCGCATTTCGTTGATGGTTTATCGGCAAGATTCCAAACTCCGGGTAGCCCTTTTTCCTGTTCCGTTCTGCCCGTCCGGATTACTATATCATTCCGGCAGACAAAGAGAGGGGTTGGTTACATTCGCAAAGGTTGCGGGGCGCGAATTTCGAACAAAAAAAGTTAGATGGTGACCCTCGTTACTCAAACAAAAATGACATTTTACACATGTCGTGGACAGCCCGTCTCCACCATTATGCAGGAGACACGGGCAAATTCGAAATGACCCGAGGCGCCGGCTGACCGAGGTGCCTTTTTCTTTCAGATTCTTTCAACACGTTGAGACCGGAAATTGATGATAATCCGCTGCGAGATGCGATAATCTAGGTGGCGAGGAGTCTTACACACTTATTACAATTTCTCCGTGCACTTTCGAGATATCTCTTGTCTAACGAAGCGGCGAGAGGTTGAATGAATGGATGAGCACATGTTGTTTATAGTGACTCGGACTTCTGATTTGTGAGGTTCAAGTGTGGCCTTTTTTCATAGGTTTAGCCTATCCGGGTTACCGTATTGAAGTTGAGTTTTATCCTCACGCTCTGCGTCTCTGATCGGAAGGTTAGATTGGACACGCCCTTTTTGAGTATAAATAGGCGTCGAAGCAGAAACAAAAATCATTTTCGTAGCCCCCTCCCACTCGGGGCCTGCCTCTTTCGGCTGCCAGCACTCTCCTGGTTGATAGTGTCAATACTCGGCCCGCGTATCTTATCAACTATCAGTTCCCCATCAAAATTGAGGCAGTGTGCATCCATCACTCCAACTCCCCCTATTCCTAAACTGTGCTATTCTCTGTGGAGCCTTGCCGTCCTGCAGTCGGTTGCAAGCTTGAATACAGATATAGTTATTAAAGCTACCAACCGGCTTCAGGAGCAATGTGCTCTAATTTCGAATCAAAGGTAAGAACATGGGAAACTGAACAGACAGAAAAGCATGGAAAACAGAACAGACAAGGATTCAAATGGGATCAGAAGCCGTTTATAGCCGTGTACATTTTGGAGTAGATTTCGGAATTTCAGAGTTGAACAGGGAATTGGTACTAGGTACCGGGTAACAGGGAACGTGAACACAAACACAAAAACAACCCATTAGTAACTGTAAACAAAAACAGTTCCACTTTCAAAGTTGTCATTTTCGTTCCAATGTGCCGTGTTGTCAAGTGACTGAAAAGTCAAAAACAATCAGCCAGAATGTGGTATTTGTCTCATTACGCACGTCGCAATAGAACAATGTTATCAGGCTGCCCGATGGAGTTTGAGCACATGTTTCTAAAGTTATTGAAATACGAAATCGGTCTGTGGATGATCATTGAACAGATTTTCAGGGCAGCTGAACCGATAAGATATATTTCCAGAAAACCAAATCAGCATTTCCATGGCAATCATTTTACTGAACCAATTGTTTTGAAGTAAGAGCTCCGCGCATTATCACTCTAGCTTCATTCTTCAAAACAGCTCCACTTCCAACTATAATTTCCTCTTCTCGGTCTGCATTAACCTTATGCAGGTGAAGTTAGCTTCACAAATGTTTGAAAAGCAACCTGAAGTTTCCGTTACACAAGTCTCATGTGCATTTTTCACTTTGAGAAATATTCACACGCTTTCTCTGAAAACGACGGCGCAGACACGCACTTTCCCTCGATTTAATTTGGATCGGATTCTAATATTCGGAAAGTCCTTCGATTCTTGAGTCTTAGACATCACTGATCAATTGTTCAGTTTTTGTGTGCTTCTGATAGATATTTGATGCTGAATAACGTTTTTTCTGTCATTCCTTATGTTTCCATCCCATTCATCTCTTTTCCGTGAATCGCAAGAATCTTCGTATGCGTCTGGCGGAGTTGTATGTCTCTTTCTTCTTTTTAGAAGCGTTCGTTCGCGACTTTCTCGAGTAAGCTGACACTGCACTCTAGCCGTTTCTATTTGTCTACGTCTCTCCTCGCCGGGCCCTGTGCCCGACACTGTCGACCGGGCATTCGCATGTTGTTGCGCCAGCACTCTTGGGGCATATGCTGTTGTGATCGATGGCAAGTGTTCGCATTTCATTCAGGCTCGTCCTCATTTCAACCCGCCCGCATATTCTCCGTTTTTAACACGATAGCTCCTCGCAGGTATCTCTTCTTTTGAACTCGTCCTGTGCCCATTCCTACTCCCTCTTCACTACTCAAATCGAGACACAGAGAAATGATAGAAAAAAGAGAAATCGTGAAGGGAGCGGGCCTCACTTCTCCCTTTCTCTCCGTTGTCCTCATCTTTTTGGCGACCGGGCGCAGACGTTACTTGCCCGGCAAGACTCTGCTCTCCCTCGTGTCTCCGAGTTCTGCCTGTTCTTGTGCCCTGCGCCCCAGCGTATGGAGAACTCGCCCTTTCTGCTGGTGAACGTCCCAAAGAGGGGCCAACGAGGCAAAACAGTGTGTGCCCGCCAGAGACAAGGGAAAAAACAGAGGAGACGCTACACGGCCGCGGAGCCTGGCCGCAGTGCCAGCCGGTGTCCATGGTAATCATAACAGGAGTGGAGGGGCAATCGAGTGCAAGACGCCGATACTCACTCTCTGCTTCGATGTGAATATGCCTGAAAGTGTATTCTGCCTTTCTTCATTGTTCGCTGGATCCGGAAGCATGCATCTCGTTTATCTTCCTTCAAGTCACTCATCTTGTGAACAGTAATATCTTAATTTCCATGAAAATGAAGCGATCCAGCTCCACGCAAGCTGCAGTGCTGCTTAAAGTTATAGAATCAATGCATACAATCAGAACCATACAATTTTGAGGCAGAATGAATTTTGTGGAAATCTTTCTCCAAGATAGGCACTGTACAAAAAAAAACGAAAAAAAAATAGGATCTACTCAAACAACAAATGACTAGAAGAGTACAATGTAGCGCACATGCACATCTCGATACGTGAAAAAATGACTTTCTGACCAAGCTTTTTTACTTTTTTCAAAACACTTTGTAGGAAAACATCTGAAACAAGTGACTTCTATTGAACACTCTCAGAACTTGGTGTAAAAAGTCTTCAACTTTAAAACCTTTTGAAAATATTGTATCCAAATATTGAACTGTACAAGCGTGCTCTATCGCCCCCTTGGCATTATAGGCTTTTTTGAATAGACATAAAGCTTTAGGCTCAAGAATACGAGTTTTTCTCATTCATTTTTTGGCATTTCTCATCCTTTGTTATTAATGTACCAACAAACGGATACATTTACGTTATTTTTTCGTTTCAGAACCAGCAATGATAAATGACTTGCCCTCGTATATCTCAACTGTTATGGATTTAGTGGTTAGTTGGCGTCATTAATTGAAGTTCCCTCATCGAACACATTTCAGAAAAACGGAAACATGTTCCACCCTATCAAATGTTTGAGAGAGTCGATCCAGACGCTGAAATTGGACTATAACGATCTCGAGCTCTACGAGGACTTCCTTTCTCAGCTTTTCGAGTTCGGGATGCAGAAACTTGACGATTTGAAAGAGCAAAAGGAAAAAAACCCTGAGCCACGCAGATATATTTTCCCAGATGTTGAGGCGGATTTCGGTCTTGCAATCGACGGTTTCAAGACAGTCAAACTGCAGTGCTATGATTTCCTCGAAAAGGAACACAAAGCACACAAAATGGTGCTCAACGTCTTCGTGGCTCTGATCAAACACAAATTGGATTCTGGAGGTTTTGAAAGGTGGAAGAACACGTAAAAAATGATAAATTGTTTTCAGACAAAGCTGTTCTGCGCCGTGAAGTCTTCAAGGAGTTCAACACTCTGTTAACCAATGGGGATCACAAGGGAACCATTTTTTTCCTCAAAAGCGTCCAGCTTTTCATTGAATTTTGCGAAAACGAAGAACTCGAAGATCATATTCCGCCGCTCATCAATCAGGTAAGAATGGTCAAACATGATATTCGTAAATAACTAACTTTTCCAGATACTCACTAGCTATTGGTATCTCCGTGGTTTTGGTTCTGATACTTACCGCCAGTATGCGAACCCTCTCGTTCGCAGCTGCGATATCCATCTTGGAGGACACTGGAAGAGCATGGCAGAAAACGATTGGAAAGTAGCAGTTGTGAGTGTCCCTCTAAAGAAAAAAAGGGAATATTGCTCAATTTAGAGAATTGGCGACCACTACAGATGCCTCACTGCGATCTTGGCTTACATCGAAATGCACAACAACTTCATGCCGATCAGTCTGGAAATGTGGAGAGCTCTGCGTTTGGCTATGTTCAATTTCTTCGGAAATCCGAACAACCAAACCAACAATGGCGGCCAGAATAGGGATCAATCTAAAGAAAAAGAAAGGCGTCAGAGTTTCTACAGAGACTTTCTTTTCTTGTTCAATAGGAAGGACATGGATATGGTTCCCGAATACGACAAATGGTACTGCGATCTACTGAGAGCTGAAATTTCATTGTTAACCAGTGAAACCAGCGGAACTGAACGTCAGCAAGACTGCAAGCAAGCAAGACCGGTTAACATCTTGACTTTCAGGTATTCAAGATTATGAGTTTTTCTTCGGGAGGGTAGCCGAGAACGCTATGAAATTCGCAGATGAGCCCGAGAGAGTCATCGATTTCCTAGATGCAATCAGATCACGGTTCGAGTGCTTCTGCACCGTGGAAGGCCAGTTCTCGTGGTCGGTCAAACAAGGGCTGGATGCTGTAAGTCAAAAATCAGATAGAAATATGAATATTCGGGATGTTTCAGACTCTCGAAAAAATCATCAGAAATCCGGAAGTCTCCGAGGAAGTTCAGAAGGCGATGAATGACATCGATGAGCTGGGCAAGTGCAAAGAATGCACGTAACTTGTCAATAATGTCTGGTATTGTCTTGTAATATGCAATTTTTCAACTGGCTATTCGTTAGCTATCAACTGTTTTTTAATCAATTTCTATGATTTTCTCCTGCTTTTTCGGTTACTCTTCCTGTCTTTATTTTTGTATTTATCGAAAGCCTATTTTTAGGAAGATTCTATTTCGGGGAGCCTGGTCTCTGTGCCCATGACTATCCAGGCTACAACATGATTTGGTTTCGATTGTATGTAGTTAGAATGTTTCGAATTTCCTTTTTCCGAAATTTCGGAAATTATCAAGTCTACTATTCTGCGTTGATGACTGTTTTTTGATACTGGATATTTTATTTAATTTCGTGATAATAAACAAGAATTTGGGAGTGTTTTGAATGGGAAAAAAGGTTCCATACCGTCTCGTGATGGATATCACAAGATAACCAAAGATTAGAAAACAAGCATGAGAAGAAGCATGAATCCAGAAGCATGATTGATTAGGGAATCATTAGAAATACGTGAAAGCAATGGGCCAAAACATTACAGTGAATGGATGAGTAATGAGTAATGGTTGTTCTTTTCCCGCCCCAGTATTTCGCTTCTCTCATTTCTGCCCGTCCGACGATTTCTCTTCTCGCCGTCGCCGCCACCGTCTAACCACACATTTCGACGAGGCGCCGAGTGTATCAGCAGCCGGATCGCGGCTGATAATATGTACAGTGTCACTGTGTATCCCACTTCCTTATTCCTCCTCTTATCTTCTGTTCTCTTAATCCAATGCTCTCCTTCCGCTCCGTACCGAACACTTTTGTACGGAGAAAAGCTGAAAGGATTTCTGACGGTTAGTTGTCGTGAGGAAACGTGTTTCGCGTGTCGATTTCTTGAGGAAGTAGTGTTATCTCGCGGGGTGATAGTGCGAGTTGATTCGATTCAGTGTGGGGTCGAGAGAAAAAGAAAACGACCGAAGGTGTAAATCATCCCTTCTTTTTTAGTGTATCCGTTATCTCCTCAAGGTTGTTTCTCCCTCAAAACAAGAATTTTTGTGTTAATTGGTAGCCAGATCAGATCAAACTTTTCAAATTTGAATAAACTCCTGCTTGTTTTGGAACTAAAGAATAGGCTAAAACGGTTTTCCTGTTGACCCGACCCGAATCTAAAAGATCACATCAAAACTTCCTTCCACTAACAGCCATGAAACTTTCGACGAGACTATCTTATCAATCAGTCCTAACCCGTCATTCCTTCGGAAAAAGCGACCAAAAAGATGAAAACACACGTGATTTGGATAAGAAAAGGATCAGACCAAACATTCCCGACATTGCGATTTCATGACTTTCTCATTCCAGATCTCCCCGGCAGACGAAAATGGCGATACATACATTGTTAGTTTTGACTTGAAAGAGAAGCCAAATGACACTCTCGTCTGGGCAGTACACACTTCATCTGCTCCTTATGACATGGCTGTGATGACTGATAATTGTCGGAGAGTGAAGAAGAGTCCGCCACTGGTGAAGAACATGCCAGTCACTGATTCAACCATCAGTGGAGACGGACTGGCAGGAAACACGCTCGTTGTTTCCGGTGATAACAGCGAGGTGGGGGTCACAGATTTCGATTTGCAAAGCCAATGTGTGTTGTGTTGCAGGTTCTTGCATGCGCGACAGTTATCATTCCCGGCAAGGAGTTGATGCATGCCTCGTTCCACGAGGAACCCATCGAAGGACATGTTCACATCATACCCATCAAGAACAATGCGGTAATGACGGGGTTGGCCCGGGAATTCCAAGGAAACCGATTATTTCAGGTTCGGTTGGTACCTGATCTCAAGTATATGCCAAAGTTTGACTACGTGGAACCAGAGAAGAAAATTATGACTTGGGGGTTTGTGGATTCCTGTTCGAACACTTCCGAGAGACAAACAGACTATAGTGAAGTCGGAGTGGATTCACGAGCGACATTTGCCTTTAGTGAGTATTTCTACTTCCGTAATTAGAAAAACCGGTTTCTTCCAGCTTTTCCTGAAAATTACACGTTGAAAGCGCTGGCTTTATACCGTGAAGATCAATTGTTCGCATGCGCAGAGATCGTGAACGTGGAGCCAAGAACTCTAAAATCTCTCGGAGTTACTTTGCGACAAAATCATTATTTTGAGCCAGTGATTGGCTTGAGGCATCCACCAAAAGAACTTCACATAAGGGATGATTGTCTGGATATTTCTACTGAAATTGTTCACAAGAATTACTTGTCGTATTACCCATCTGTGAACATTTTCGGATCAGAATCTATCATGCTCAAGGTGAGTCCATAGACAAAATTCCAAACTCGAAAAACGAGGAACATTATAGAGTTTGGTTCTGAACGATTCATGCAGTGCCTTACGTCCTCAGTTTGCTCGTCCAGCTGCCATCGCCAACTTCATTCATCCCATAATAGGAAGGTGAGTACTTAATTTGAAATTTGAAAAAAAGGACCATATCGTTTGAAGAATTGCTCTAGTCGATACTGATGACAAAATCCTGCTCACTGGCGAGATCCGCAACATTTTTGATGAAATGGCTACGAGAGCTACTGTGATGGTGATGTAGAAACTTCTGAAAACTCAACTTAATTTTTGATTTCAGGTTTCAAACAAAACGGCCGAGTCCAGTTCGTGTACCCACGTCGTTTGTGACACTTGTCGAAGAGTGGAAAACGCAGCAGTTGTGGTCGGAAAGAACGAAGCAGCAGTGACCCTGACAGGAGTCTTCAACTGGTTCAACATTACCGAGATGAAGTCCGCAATCATTGATTTGGAATGGATGAAAGTATGTGCCAACTTGACAATTCTGCCGTCTGGGGCATTGACGATACATGCTATGGTGAAACGAGTCGCTCCGTTCTCCTCATCCACTGTCGCTTCCGTTGTTGCTCTGGAATACCCAGCAAACAATTACACCGAGGTTTTTTAGTCCAATGAACTGTAGATCTATTTGTCCGTGTTCCAGATTTTGATAAACACCAAACAAAAGTTCGATGATGTTCAAGCTCACTTCCGTCCTCTGGACCGTAGTATCACAAGTGGACCTCCATGCGGAGAACAAAATCTTGGAGGTGTCACTAAAGTCACTTGGATAGACGGACTCAAAAAAAATCTGATGGGAAATGAAAACGATTCCAGTGTCATTTTTGACGAGAATTTCGTTACTGGTCCCACGAGTATGCTCGGTACCTCAATTCTTCTGAAAGAGGGAAAAGAAGTCTTCTGTGGCCATTTCGAACCTCTCAGTGAGAGACGTGTTGCATTTGCCGAATTTGGCCATCCGTTCGATGGCTACATAAAACTGGTACCTTTTTACGAGAGAAGAACCTAATGACAATGTTTCTTACAGACCCAATATGCTAGTTCGAACTGGGAGTCAGGGTTTCCAACCGAAGTGTACTATTCGTTGAAGTACAAGAAACAATCGAATCCGGAAATCAACCCAGTAAGACTTTTTTGGTTACAGAGGAACACTGTTTCTTTTTCCAGGAGTCTGTCTTGTGGGAAATAGTGAGCACTCAAAACTTGACGTGTAATACTGCTGTGGTCTTTAATCCATTGCAAGTCAACGTGAGTTTCCTTCCCTTCCATCCCATCAATGTTTTTCGTGCATTTCAGGAGTCGGAATGCACCAGAGAGAGATATGAATTCTGTCCAATCGGAAGCGCAGCAAACCGCTCGAAACCTCTGCTAATGCATGCCCGCTGGCATCTAACCGCTCAGAGCCTTCCGCTTTCCGGCCCGTATTCAGGTAGGTGTCTCAAGAATTCGAAGCGCGTGAAATATTCATCAAATGTTTACGTCGACTCGTTTAATTGCAGTCATCGGCAAGACACTGAGACTTCGTTCGATCAAAAATCAGAATCAAATTGGTTGTTTCCCACTGAAAAAGGTGTCTGAGGTATGACAGAGAGACAATGGAATCTGAGAAATTGAAAAATGGAGTGGTAATGGGAAAGCGACTTTTCAGGCAACATTTCGATGGGTGGTTTACACAAACACTTCGTTATCGGCTGTTCAACAAAAAATCTCCGAGAAAACCAAAGTTCCAACCTACAAAGTAGCTTAACTTTGAAACTTCCGCAACGGGTCTTTGTTTTTCAGATTGAAGTAGATTTCACAAGAGAGTTGTATCAGACAAGGTGTACAATATACAGGATAACCATTTTAGGTGGGTGCCTTGTCATATACATATAGAGCCGAGGTTTTTCTTCAGAAGAAGACGAGAAACTTGAGCAGATCTTGGATCTATTTGACGTAGAAGCCAGGAAGTTCCACAGTGACCCTGAACTAGTATGCAGTGGGACGTTACCTCTCTCGTCTGAAACTTCGAATGCAATCTCGCAGAACATTGTCACCTCATCATCTTTCATTGAGCCACAATACCTTTACTTCTTGATTCCACTGGTTCTCTATTATCTCTGATTGTTATGACAATTTTTGGTTCATCAAATACGTGTATAACTACGTTTTTAATAATGATATTTTGCGTCTCGCCTGGTCCCTCATAAATCTGTAAATATAGATGCAGTGTTCGTATAACGCGATTATAAACTTCCGGTATGTCTAGGAGCCTCTCTGATTTTGCTGCTGTCTAACGGGATCTGGAGAGTGGACACGATGAGAAGCCGATCCTACACTTCCAATTCAATTTCACCTGTTATGGGATGTTGATGTGCCTCGCATTGCATGCCGTAAACCGCTGAATTCACTCATTCTCCTTTTTCCACCTACCCAGCCAGATTCTCAGACATTTTCTCTCTCTGGCAACCGATATCAAGCATCTCCGTCTCATCTGTGAGGGCCTTGTAGGCGTCCACATTTCGCAACACACGCGCGTGTATACATGCCGTTACCCTATTACCACTAAAACTGATATGATATCCTATCGGATTCCGTGGAATTTTTGAGCAGAATTCATCAAATTTGTGTGGTCGAATGTCACATGAAGACGCAGTAAGCAGCACATAAATTGACCCGCGGAGAGAATAAGGAAGAGGGGGAGAGCTGAGGAAGGGGAACCTCCGTCCTGGCCCCCGACAACCATTTCCTGTCACGTAAAGACTAGCAATATGTTTCTTGAAGCGGAGAGGTGAGGAGAACTTTGCCACTTTTCCTCTCGAACTCTTCTTTATTGCGTACTAGTACTGCACTTTTCAAATCGGCAACTTGTGATATCACATCCTCTCATGAGACCATCATTGTATACATTTGATCAGCAACTAATGATGAGTTCTCTATATACTCCCACTGGACTCCCGCCCCCTTTCCTGGCTGAGACAAATGAGTTTTGAGCTCACACAATGCTAATTAGAACTCATGTGCACCTGGTCGGACCCGTATTGCATACCCGGCTCCGAGCTGATTAGTGTGACTTCTCCATTGCCAATCTGCTGCTTGGTCCGGCATGAATATCCTTCCCAAGCCCTTTATTTCCGCTTGTTTTCTTATCTCGCTCACTTCTGCCTCTATTGTCAACAATTCTCTGTTTTGAAAAACGTCCAATTTTATAGGTTTCGCAATCCGATTTCGAGTGGACACTGGGAGTGGGGGTGTCCGCTTCTGTTCCATTAGAAGGCCACCTTTGCGCATTCACACCGGTTACTTAGCGACGCGAGCCGTCTATTAGTGTGTGGAGGGAGTGGACACCAACTCGGCCAGAATATAAAGCTTGACCCCTAGCGTACCCTTGATATTGCGCCGAAAGGCCCGGAAATGCGTCCCAGGACATGGGCGCTCTGGCTTCTCCTATCACTGTCCTCGTTACTAACCAAAGCTCAAAATAACACCTGTGGAGGTATGTCCTATTGTAGTTTGTGTGCACTTTTCAATCTTTGATGTTTTCCAGGAACAGTGACACTGAATGCCACTGCAGAGTTGCAGTACTTGTTAACACCAAATTACGAAACGAGCTACATGTACCCGTCTTATATGGAATGCAAGTTCATCATCAAAGCCCCTGATAAAACACGTGTTGTTGTGAACGTGATTGACATGGAGATGGAACCTCGTGTCTTCGACGAGTGCTCCGATTACGTTCGGCTAACGGAAGGTGCGCGCTCGCTCCGCGGTTCTAATTAGCCGTTCCTCTGCCGGTGAAGATAGTAATGCGGAGCATGAGAAGCCCCAAGCGAGTTAAATATATGTTACGCTGCTCGGCTCTCCCGTGAGAAAGCTTACGGAAAACGGCCGAACGTCATCCTATTGTTCTCTTGAGGGAAAAAGCTTGGGGAGTGTTGAACATACTTCTCGGACAAAAAAGGAATGGGAGAGGGGTTTCCACACAAAATGCACTTTCCAATAGTGCTAATTTGCAGATCCGATGGAGAAAAACAGCTCAAAGTTTGTCACATTGTGCGAAACGTTGAGAAACCGTCAGGTATCATAGACAATGAGATAAAAATAAACACAGCCCGTTTTTTTAGTACATTGCCAATGCTAACACTCTTACAGTTATTTTCGTGTCGGATGATTATTACGAAACCCGAGGGGCCAAACTCAGCTATCAGTTTTTCAGTGAGTTTCGTAATGTGTTTTCGTGTCTCTTATTAGTGGTGTTTGAGACATCTCAACGTGCCCGCCTGATTGGAATGAGTTGAAGGATGGGAATTGTGTGAAGCAGCAGTCGGAACAGAAGATAGACTGGATCAACGCACAGGTGATACACACTAATTGGCCTGTCTGGACCCAATTGTTTTCAGAACCGATGTCTAGAGCAACAAAGTAACTTGATCATTATAGATAGTATAGAAAAGACATCCGAGTTGGAAAGTGAGTGACTGTCAGGCATAGTGTGACGTAACATTGAGTACATTCAGATCTTTTCAAAAGTGTTCCAACAAAACTGTGGATAGGTTATACTGATGCTCAAACAGAAGGCAAACTGCTTGGATTGGATGAGAAGGATGCAGTTCGTCTTCCAAAGTAAGCACTTCTCATCAGAAGTTCACCAAACCTTTTGTTTTTCAGCCGTGATGCATCCGCCTCTCTTACTGACAACAACGATGACAATGACTGCATGACACTTCAGTTTGGAGACAATTCCCCTTATCGGATGGATGGATGTGCTTCTTATAATGGATACATTTGTGAAATGAAGAAAGACGGAACTACAGTGCTGTACCCTCCACCAGTCGAAGTTATTCAAGAAGGTGCATATTCGAGAAGTAATCAGTACATGCTCTGGTTGCTCTTGTTCCTGATTGCCGTTCTGTTTGCGACCATACTTGCTTTCTTATGTTTCAGTAAGTTTCAGAGTTTATGGGAACTTGATACAAAATACTTTTTCAGTGTGCTATAAGCAAAAAGATGCGAGAGTCCACACGGAAAATGCGACTATTCAGCAGAATGCATTTATGAGTGACTCCTCACAGAGAGCGGAGCAGTCACGAACATCTGCTAGTGGAGGACCTATCAGTAAGACAAAACGTCTAAAACACTTCAGCTCACCGCATGTGTTTCAGGCGCCATATCACTCCCATCTCAATCAAATGAAACTCGACCCATCAGAACCGGCAGCTCTCCCGTGTCTGTTCCAATAGAGAACAACAGAGTTCCCAAAAAGTTCCCAATGGCTCCGATTCCAAATCGTTTGCCAATGACTGAAGATCCTTCTGACGGTGATCAACCCGTAGAGACTGCGATCATGGGACAGGAATCTATGGATGTGGATACAGTCAGTGCTGCACCAAAGCCGCAACCAAGAACACTTCCACCAATGCCGGCAAGAGAAGGAACTTTCCAGAGCATTAACACAAGGTTTACATGAAGGTGAAAAACTATGAAGACATTGTCAATTTGCAGGGACGGAAGTACAATGAGAACCAGGAGGAACAGGGAACTCTTCGAGAGACCGATCATGACTGTGCTCGACAACGTGTCGGCAATCTCCCTGGACGAGTTCTGGAGCAACAAAAAACCCTGAAGCAGTTTACTTTTACAAACAACTCATCGCTTAGGGTCACACTAGAACGACGGGTTTTATGTAATTTATTTCATCTAACACTTCTAAGTAATGGTTCGATAAGTTGCTAAAATTAAAAAAAATCAGACTGCCAAGAACAATTGTCTTTCTTTATTACTGAAATGAAGGATATCATTTGAAAATGTCAAGCTTCTGGGTGTGTGGTAGCCGTAAATGCAAAGAATTGATAGATCGCATCACAATTTGGAAGTAGAAACATTCGATGTAGGGCAATGATTGTGACAAGAGAAATGACGAAAGCGTGAGTGAATGGAGCAACTAAACGACATCGAATAAGTCTGTCTTGCTGTTAGTTCCTTCGAATGTGACTGGTGGCAAAGCGGAGGGCAGAACGACGCATCGGAAGAATGTTCGGTTCCTTCGGAGACCCAAGAAGTTCTTCCAGTTGGTTTTGAATCCTTTGTTGAGTCGGTTCCGTGCATTCGTCTTCTTTCGAGTACCAGTCAGTCTCTGCAAGAACAGAGTTTGTAATAAAGTTTCTTATGAGAATTGACGACCGGCTGGCAGATGGAAACATACCAAGTAGTCGATGTAAGTACATCCAATCGAAATAAGGTACACGTTCCACAAAGTCAGTCCTCCAACCATCAAGAGAAGAATGCCACTGAGCAAATAGCAGAAAACGACGGATGTCCTCGCAAACCCTGGAAATTAGCACCGTTTTTTGGGAACTGCTCCATTTCTGCGATGATTCAAATTCATTCATACGCATTCGTGTATTCCGTCGTTCAAATGTACGTTTTCACGCCATTGCCTTGATTTCGTACATAATAGCCCATTCACAAGTGTTTATTCTCCTATTCAGAAGAATCAACGACGACACTCACCGTCATAATCGCAAATAACGTCTTGAAGTGGAGCATGCTCGAGTATAGTTGTGCAGTACGTGGTTTGTGAGGATTCCTGAAAGTTTCAAAGTCCGTTAATCTGTTTGAAGTGTTTAGTCACCATGAAAATGTGATCATAAAACGATGGGAAGCCAGCAATGACGATAGTGGCAGCAGCACATGTGAGATTGGCAACGAAGAGGAAGAAGTGCCTGTGGTTATGTGATCCGACACACTGATTGATCCAAATACAATGATGGTCCATGCCGAGAACACATCTGTAATTGAATCGTACATTGAAAGTATATCAACAGGGCAACCGACTTTTCACAGACTGAACAATGATGTGCTCGTTCACTTTTCCAATAGTTGCATTTCTCGCAGAAAGCGTCGCCTTCTTCCTAAAACCATTAAACTCAGACTACATCACACGCAAATAACGTACCCCTGGGTTTAATACCGGCGGTATCGTTCTTGCTTTGTAGTAGTGATATTGAATGTTGAATAGGAAGTAAACACCGAGTATGCTGAGAGTTACAAGGAACCATGTTGGCTTATACCTGAAAAGGTATATCTATGAAAAACGAGAACCAGCTGAAAATACTTACAATTGTTCATATGGAATGATAATGAAGAATGATGTGAAGGCAAGGAAAGTTGAGATGAAGTAGACGAATAGGACAAGGAACTGAAAGTATGGACAAGGTTGATTCTTTGAACTTTTCGGTGAGTTTATCCGCAGTTTACTCCTTTTTTCATGACTTTCTTCCCACTTCAATCAACCGCTTGCAGTATACCTTTCGTATAGCATAATTATACGTTAAAGAACGTTGAGCAAGCCAGTCAAAATATATATGCTCGCTGAGCAGGTTCGCCGCTTTATTTTTTCTCTTGTTATTGATCAACTTTTCATTCAATTTTTCCGCTCTTTTTCCAATTTCCGTTTTTCATTTGCTAGGCTGAAGAAGTAACAGGAGCCGCAACACAAAACACTGGCAAATCTTTCATTAGACGTTGTGCATTCAATTTTACATTTCACATTTGACCAGGGTCTTAGACTCCGCTTTATGCTCATTTCATTTCTTTTCCGGTCCGCCATCTGCTCTTTCTCATTAGTTTTCTTTGAATTCTCTTTTTCTTTCTGCCTTTCATTTGGCAGCATCTTTTCAACGGTTTTTCAAGTAAAACGCTTACTTTTCCTATATGCCGCATGGACGAGTGTGCCGCATTGACCACAGGAAGGAAGGTGCCATCATCGATCTTTCTGTCGATCAGGTCGCAAAGTTGATTCATCCGTTCTGGAAACGACTAGTTGTCAATTCGTAAAGAAGAGTGAGAAGCCACTCACCGCCGCACATTTTTTGCTCCTTATTCTCCGTTATACTTGTCTTCCCATCGCACTACTACTATTCCTTGTGTTCAAAGCAAGGGTTCGTCCACAGGATGAATGTCCACTTTTTGACAGCCAGTGCGCAGACCAACAGTGTTATCTCGAGATAGTGTACAAAAGCGGAGAATCAGACACTGCAGTGACCGCGCTCTAGTGTATTGATGCGGCCCGTCGAAGTAACCGCTAGGACAAAGCAAGATAGCGTGTGTCCGCTGAGAGTGCAGACACATGCGCTAACGGAGAAGGAGCGACGCAAAAATGGAGTGGACACGAAAACACATTGATGAGACCAAGCTAGGATTGGGCCGAGCCGTTCTCTCTCGTTTTCTGGTTCCATTCGTCATCCTCCGGGTCCCCTTGGCTTCTCCAGCTTCTCCTTTTCAAGTCATTTCATGATGTTCAATGGGTCATTTTTTCCTTGAATTTCTATCCACATTATCTTCCGATTAGTTGCAATTTTTGAATAAGGCTACAGAAGCTCATCTTCTTTTTTTTAAATGCATCCGTCCCAGCCAAAATTTGGCTTATAATCTTTTTCCTGACGCTTGACGGGCCGTGGCCGTGAACGGTGTCCGTGGCGGTGAACGGTGGCCGTGGCCGCCAGTGGCTGGCCGAAGTTTTGCTCTTGATTTTTTGAAAATCAAAAGACGGACCCCGTTCGAGCAGTAAAACGCTTGCAGCAAATACGTCATCGTATCAACTTGTCCCCGAAAAAGTTTTTTTGCAAAATCAGCAAACTTTTCACAAATTTGTTCCTTTCTATCAGTTTATGTTCGTTGCGAAGGAAATCAAGATCCTCCGCACTTTTCGACCTTCCGCGTAATTTTGTTTGAACTTTTTTTCTAGATCAATTTTTAGCTCTAGTTGTAATTTACTCAACGGTCGAAACGATGGAACACTTCGTTTCTTAAAAAATCGACATATATTCTGTCAAATTCTAAATTGAGAAATTTCGTAGTTTCGCCGTAATCGACACAAAATGACTCCGACATCAAATCTCTTCTGCAAAATGCGTATTTCCTTTCTTTGCAAGAGCCTGACCAAATGAGCGCGAAAAGGCTCATTTCCGCTTTTCTTCTCGCTTTTCGAGAACGAATTGTGTCCTTCTGCAAGCAGGCACAACTGGCCTGCAGTTGGTGCATAGCCCCTTCTTACGCCACGTCGTGCAATCGATTCGTTGTGCGACGGCGACCATTTTCTGTTTCATAACATGCAAAAATATTTGCTGTTCTCTTTCCGTTTTGCTGGCTGATATCGAACGCACTGTAGGACTAATTCATTTTCCAGATCCAAACAGCATGGATCACCCAAACTTGGCCGTGTTACGGCGGCTGACAGCCCGGAAAAACCCCGACTGTCTTCAGATCTTAGATGCTCTCAAATATGTCGTTGACCAGAACAATCTTGAAGTCACTGTCTGCTGCGCCATAGAGCTTTCGCTCAAGTAAGTATACAAATAATTGAAAGAATTGGAGTTTGCTGTTTCAGAAATATATCATCGGCGACACCGATTGAACTTCTCCACTACATCACCACAATTCTACCAGATGTTCCAAATAAAGCGGTGAGTTTATGACAGTTTGAAATTGAAAATAATGTTCATATTTACCTTTGAGCTACAATTTTCTTGTAATTTCAGGAACGAATCGAAATTATTTTCATGATACCGAAAGTATTCTATGTGTGTGATGCCCTCAAAGGAAACATTGCTCATGCCATTTCTAGAATAATATTGGAAACAGACTCTCAGGTGTACTTTGAAGAAAAAAGAAAATATGCACAGCTTCTGTTCAGTGTTGCAGGAGGTAATAGTGTTGTCACAGTTCTGTTACCTAAAATGAAGTTTCAGCTCCATCTACCCCCGGAATCAATGTCAACATTTTTGAAGAAGATAGGCTCAATATTCTCGAATATATCGAAAAATACCTTAATCCGGTTCTCAAATATTTGGAGTTCAATCTAAGCCACGACGTGTACGCTATGGTGAGTGAAGTTTGAGTGTGTTTTTAAAATCATTTCTTAATCAGATGGCAACAACCGTGAGTCCAGCAAACTTTCCAAGGTTCTGGCGTATCTTGATGTCCTCGAAGAATTACAACTATCACGGTCTCATTGCCTCTCTCACAAAACGCGTGTACAATCGTACACTGTCCATTGTGAATGCTCTCAAGTTCATGAAACAGAAAAACTACAGACTCAATGAAGGAAGAACTAAGGAAACACTTAAGCAAGTCATTATAAACGCGTTTGTACTTGCGGTACGTGATCTGGTACTAGCTTCTTTGTAACACGACAATATTTACAGTTGCTGCGGATCGCATCCATCTACGAGTTGGAAGATATTCATATCTTTTTCAAATCTGAATTAGCGCGGCTTGGTGGGGTTTCCGGAGTGAAAATATGGGACATCGCAAAACTGCATATTAAAGAATTGCAAACAATCAACGTTTCACCAGTAACGTAGCCTTCCGCATTCTCAAAATTGAATGTCAATTTTTAGAGAAACACTTCGAAAACACTCGAGATCTTGGTCCGGCAAGCTGCACTTAATACACAAAATAAGTACCCGGTTAACAAAAACCAGTTTCTGAAAAAAGTATTGGATCTTGAGCCGTTCACAGAAGAAATGACTGCAGATGAACGTCGTATGTACTACGCGGTAATAATCGAGTCCATGTGAAAATAATAACTGGAATTTTGCAGCTTCTTGCCGTTAGCAGCTCTCCGAAGAACGAAGTCAATATTGTCGAGAAAAGCGTAGATCTCTTCAGAAAACTCGCCCGTCGACTGTTAGAGCTGATACCAGAGCACCAGCAAGATGATGTGAATTTTCCGTTCAATGAATTCGAGAATGTCGCGTTTGCTATTTATAATCTGTTCGACATAAATGTTAGACAGCAGAAGGTTTTGTACGAACTTGACGAATCCTGGAGAAAAAAGTAGGAATATTCTCAGGTGAAAAGTTCAGAACAATATTTTTCAGGCTCCTTTACATTCTTGACATGCATGCGATCACGGCTCACAATCTGAGACACTTAGAACGAGCGGAAACTAATCCAGCAGTTAAGAACAGGATGAAGCGTGA
Organism: Caenorhabditis becei; assembly: GCA_900536315.3. Taxonomy (NCBI): domain Eukaryota; kingdom Metazoa; phylum Nematoda; class Chromadorea; order Rhabditida; family Rhabditidae; genus Caenorhabditis; species Caenorhabditis becei. Next base: position 1,144,973 of record LR538669.1, read on the forward strand.
TGTAATCCTCCTCATGAATGTGGAGTGAGTGCTTGATTCTTCCAATCGTTAACTTACCTCACTTTTTCACAGACAACTGCTCGTCAGCTTTTTTGGAGGCCCTTCACGGATAACTGATGGTTTTCATGTCGCACTTCGTTACCACATCTCGCATACTGCTTTCAAATGTTTGTGGTCCTACAGTAGTTCTAAACATCAAATTTTCCAGATCAGAAATTTGTGAACAGCTTCAATACTGAGACAATCATCACGATGACTTTAAATCCTCAGTTTCCTCCGGACGACAGATTTGACACTGAAGATCAAATCGGTCACAGTTGGTATATCGCAGAAGTTGATAAGAGCTGGCCAAAAAGACTTGCAAAGTATAATGCTCTTCTAAACGCTGAGGACAGTGATGACAATAACAATAGCGTTAATGAGAATGAGGAGATGGAACAAGGCGAAGACGATAACGCTGAAGACAACGACCAAGAAATGGAAACTCAGCGCATATTAGCAATGTTGCTTGCTGTACCCTACGAGGAACAACGTCGGGTGCTTGAGATAGTTGAGCGGGAAAGGAATGGACCGCCGCTTTCGCCGATCCCGCCTGGACATGCACGGAATCGTAGACGCGTTCCACAAGAGCCTCGAACCGCCAGAAACACGAACAACTCAGCTGTACCGCGAGTGCCGACTGGATATGCAATCAGACGAAATTCCGGAGACCAAGGAGTGGCGGCAAATCCGGCTAGAGCTAGAATAGCTAGAACACAGAGGAACGCTTTACCCTACGAGGAACAACGTCGGGTGCTTGGGATAGTTGAGCGGGAAAGGAATGGACCGCCGCTTCCGCCGATTCCACCTGGACATGCACGAATTCGTAGACGCAATCCACAAGAGCCTCGAACTGCCAGAAACACAAACAATTCAGCTGTACCGCGAGTGCCGACTGGATATGCAATCAGACAAAATTCCGGAGCCCAAGGAGTGGTGGCAAATCCGGCTAGAGCTAGAACAGCTAGAACACTGTCCTTAGAAGAGATTGTCACTATGTATGTGAAGGCCAGACAGAATACGGGACAAACTCCATGGGATGATCTTCAACAATTGGAGGTTACCCCAGCTATGTACAAACAACAGTTGCGAGACTATGGTAACCCGGATGCGCTTCGTCCATGGAAAGTTAGAGAATAGTTATTGAGTCCTCGTGAACTTCAGTCCATGACCGTTCTCTATCTCGTGTTCTATTTCTGTCATTCTTCTCTCTCTCTCACATTCACCTTGTTCTATTTCTTCTTGCAACACTCTGTATACAAGTGTATATACGTCATATGTATGGCCTCAATTTTCAATTCTAGTTTTTTTTCGCACCTATAGAGGGGAAAAACACACACAAATGTTGTTAGTTTATGGTTTTGTACGATTATTAACGATTATACCTTTTATTTTGTTGCTACTCATATTTCATTCGAAACATATTCAAATCATTGTCAAATCATTTCCAGATCTTTCCCGCAATGCTTTAAGACATTCACGAGTTACCACAAGGTTGCCTTCTTTCATGATTCTCTTAAAACTTGGTCTCAAATATAACTCCCCTGTTGTTTTTTTCTTGTTAAATGAATCAATTTTTGCAATCGTTACTTTATCTCACTCTCTCATCGGTCCATTGACCGTTATATACTTCCGGTTCTCCCAGTCTATTTTCTTTTCCTTCACCCTAATGTTCTTTCCAGTTACTTCCCAATGTCGGTCGCCTGGAACGTTCAAAACGGAGAATTGGACGCCATCAAGCAGTCCGTGGACGAAAAGAATGTTCACGAGATCTACAACGGTCGCACGGCTGTCCAAATCGCCGCCGACTACGGACAAACCGCCGTCATCGCGTATTTGATCAGCATTGGTGCTAACATCCAGGTTGGTCACACTGACCATCGCCCTTGATTTTCTATTGTTTTCCAGGAGAAGGACAAGTACGGAATCACTCCACTGCTCTCGGCCGTCTGGGAAGGACACTTGGACACTGTAAAGCTCCTTTTGGAGAACGTGAGTCAGCTTGCGCTGTGTTTGGTTCAAAATGCCGTGTTCAGGGTGCTGACCGCAACATCAACGCTCCGGATGGAACGGCACTCATCGACTGCACGGAGGAGGAGGCAATCCGCGAGTTGCTGAAAAACTGAGCTCTTGCTGAAGAAATCTCTGAGCACTTCGTCTCTCTACTTATGGAATCCATCGCCAAATAACTCTTCGCTTAATTTATTCTTTTTCGTATCTCTTTTCGCGGCATTTTTACGCATTTTCCGAATACCCAGTCATTTTCCTTTTGCTTTATAGTGCGGTTGTGATGTCATCGATTCCTCTCTCTCATCCTACAAATCTTGTCACACTATGCTTCCGATGCGTTTTTTTCTCCGTCCACCCTCTCGGTTGTGCTTTTGCAGCTTTACTTGTGCTTTATCATCTTTCTTTCTTATCACCTGTTCTTCTATCGAAAAAGTTTAAGAATAATAAAGGTGCTTGCTTGGAAGACAGATTGATTGGTTTATTTCCCAAAGATCGGCGTATACAATCGGCTTATTAGTACTTGAACTGCACTTCTCTGCAAACTGCACCACTTTTCTCAAACCGTCACTGGTTACTACTTAAAACATGCCACTTTCCAAATTTAGCGTCCGAATGCTGAACTATGACTACCAGGACAATAAACATTTGCTATACTGGCCAGAGTCCGTCCGTCTGAAAGTGAGTCATTGTTCTTCTCAATTTCCCCCCCCATTGAATTGCCTTAATGGGAATGCAAATGTCTTTGTTTTTCACACCTTGCTCTTTCGATACTCGTCTCAAAGCGGAACGCACGCTCTCGCGGCGACACGCGTTGCGGCCATTGATTTTTGGCTGGTGGCTGCGCGAATTTCGGAGAAAGAGTGGGAACTGGTTGAAACAAGGGATCGGTTAGAAAAAATGAAGAAATCAAAAGATGAGCCGATTAGTGATGAAGGAAAATGCTTTATCAGTTAATTCTGTACGAGAATGCGGCACATAAAAAACCATTTGAAAAATACAGTGTGAAAGACTGTTTTGCATGAGTTTTGAGTTCTGAAAAACTTATTTTCATACGATCAACTCAAAATGTTTTCATTCAGGCAACCAAAACCGAATCCAAAGGAACAATGCACTACACAATGCCTGGAATTAAAGAAGAATTCATTCGAAACCCCATCGACCACCGTTTTCAGGCATGTGCAACAACTCTGTTCTTTTCGCAACAAACCGCATGCTTTTCCAATCAACCAACATATTTTTCCAGGACACGTTCAACAAATTCTTCCCTCGTCTTGACCTCGACCTCAATCAGAGAGGTTTGGTGTGGTTTATTGTGAGTTCATTACGTAGGAAGTTATCAGTGAAATGAACTTTTTGCTTCAGAAAAAAGGACTTTTGGAGGCAGCATTGAACGGGACATCTGACATGTTGACATGGCTTGGACAAGGAAAAGACAGGGCTGGGAGACCGTCGGAAATCACTCAAGTTACTATGGAGGTAGCCGGAAAATGTCGAGTTCTAGTTCATTTTTTCATGTTTTCCAGATCTGGACGCTTCGTTTCCAACTTTTGTTGAATCTACGCATGCATGCTCAACTACTGGCCGAGTTAGCTGCATTTGAAGAATTAGATGCTCCCGATCTTTTCTATCAGTACAAGACTAGTGATAAGACAGGTAAACTCCGTTATCATAGTTTAAATTGATCTGATTATGACTTGATTTACGAAAAGAATTTGGTTTGTTTGCAGGTAGTCTGGTTCCGTTTGCGATGCGAATCATTCATGCCGAGGCACTACGTTTCTCTCCTTTTCCATGGAAAAGTCTGATAAGAATTGAGACTCTGCAGGTACAAGTCGAGAAGGTGATGATGCACTGAGAGCACCCAGAGTTCAACTGTCATAATTACAGATTGTGAACATTTTCCGAATTCAAGGGGCGCCATTAAATCAAGTCGAAGACTGGGAGAAGCGATTGGACACTTGCAAGTACCTCTACGTCAGAGTTCTTCACGATCTCGGGGTAATAAAAAAGATAGAGAGAAGAGGAAAATGAAGGGTGTCTTGCAGGAGTACAGCATTTCAATGACGCTACTGGAAGAGACCAGAAAGGAAATGAGAAACCAAGAGGAGAAGAATACTTTGACTAGGGCGATGATGAGAATGGCGATGCAGGCTGGGGACGAGAAAGCAATGAACTTTTATCTGGAGAAGGCGAATAAGGCGACTCCCGGATCAAGTGAACTGCTTTTTCACAAGTGAGTAGGAGGCTTGGACCAGCAGTCCAGATTTTCTGCCAACTGAAAAGTTACAGAGCTCTGCGAAGCATCTTCATGGGCTCCAACAGCCATGCTCAAGACTACCTACTTCGGATTCCACCGGCTGATTCTCAAAGTGCTCAATTCATCAACACAAAATCAATAACACAGCTTTACACTGGGAAATCTGTGGAAGCTGTGGACACTGTCTCTCAAATTAGACCAGTGAGTTTCTTAGCTTTCTATTCTGTTACTATTCATCTTTATTCAGATTGTTCCTGGTTCAACGACTACAAACTTGAAAACCATTGCGGAATTGTGCTATTCAACAGCTGCAAAAGATGAGCTGCTGATTAGAGGCTGATAAGTGAATCAGTACTCAAATGTCAAACTCGATACAAGGTGGAGGGTGCTGTCTAGTCTGATCTTGAAACTAAACATTAACGGTTTGGTGTTGGCAATGGTTGTGAACAAAAGAAAACTTGCATATTTGAATTTTCACATAATTATTTGTGCTTCCTGTGAAATGAACATATTTATTTTGAAAACAATGCGTTCAACTGAGGAGATTGTCAAGAAAACTAATATAAGCAATAGAAAAACGAAGGATTTCAATTTTCGAAAGCTTCTTCTCAACTGGCAGCGTTGGGAGAAGTGCTCGAAGTTGGGAAAAGGCCATGTTGAAAGATTCGACTCGGATCCTGAAAATGAAGTAAATTGTTTCAGTTTGTTGATGTGAGTTACCGTTCTCTTGTTGCATGAAGGTTCCGATACTTCGGAGTCGCTCTACGCCGTTTTCTTCTCTCAGCTTTCGACAGTTTCCGATATTCTTCAGATGTCGTGTCGAGACCTCCGTCTTCAGTCAACATTCTTCCCTGTAAGCACAGAAATTAAAAATCAGAACAGGAAGATAAAAATAGAAAATGTTAGACCAACCGATGGGAGAATAACAGATTTGCGGACCATCTCGAAATGAATAGAAGCTGGGCGGTGTCGAGCCATTTTATTGCCTCATAACACTAATTGAGTTGGCCCATGCCCATATGTGTCTCTTTTTCGCGCGCCGCCAAATGAAGATTACCTATTTCAAGTGGTTGTTCTAGGGGACATCGTAATCCGACTTTATTGCACAAGATGACACCCGAAAATAGAAGCAATGAGGAGCCTTGAAGATGACAGAGATTCGAATAATTGTGTGAATTTCTGTAGGAAAAGAGAGATTTTTGATTGATTAGTACTCAAATGATGTGAGTAAGAATAAGATCGTTTCATTGGACAGAACAAACGGATAAAATGTAAAAACTACTGTGTTATCCGACTTTATTGCTCATTATGACACCCGGAAGTAGATGGCACCGAAAATATGTTCGACAATGGATAAAGAGTTTGGAGATTGCTGAAATCCATTGGGGAAGAGTTTGATGAATTTCTCGCAGAAAAGACTGGGATTGTTCAATACTGGAAAGCGGTGTTTTCATATGTGGCAGCAGAATTGGATCGTTTCATCCGTTGGATTGCGACTCCATTTCCATTCTCAGTTTTTGGCGGACCATCCTGTTTGACTCCGTTCTGGTTGTGGTTTACTCCGTTTGGAATCACTTGTTGCACTTTCATCTCCAATTGCTGCTGTTCTTTCTCTGCAGCAATCCTTCCTTTCCTCCTGAACACAAATTCATAATTCCAATTGATAAGTGATCCACTTACTTATAGTAATAATATTCAAACGCAAGTGTCACGATTGAGAGTCCAATTCCAGCGAGAATGACAATAAAGACGCCACCAATGTTTTGAATGGAAATACCATCGCTTTCATCAGAAGAATCCGGGCAAGTTACTTTGTTCGGATTATCCGTCCACCATTTTTCTTTCAAAGTTTCCAATCGTCTCTGGTTCAACAACATCAAAATTCTGAAGTGTTCAGATAATTTTGGTAACAAGAAAAACACGTACGCGCTTGAAATCTTATCCTTGAGAACATGCCCACTCTGCACGGCAATTGCATATGGCTTCCTGGAAAATTCTGTTCCGACTTGTTGCAGCTTGCAGTTTGTGAGAGCAGCGTATTTGATTTCTGTTGCATCACCTGAAATGTAAAGAAAGGGGATTAATTCGAAGTTTGTCGCAGTAAGAACCTATGAACGCAAATCCGTCGACTGAATCCAGCACTCTCTCCACTGCAGAATCCATATCCGGTGGCAGCTTGGATTCTTGCATGTATCTCCACATATTCGTGAACTTGTCAGACACCGGATAGTCCCAGACAGCTAACTTAGCTCTGTCTCTGGGCGACATACTTTCGTTAAGTGACATTTCCTTCCACATACTGCAAAAATAGTACATTTCTGGTGACAGTTTCCGTAACCGTACTTGTAGAATGTTTCCTCAATTTCAGCCATCCTTCGGAAATAGGTTTCAGATGCACTTCCTTTGATTGGGGCATACTCAATTTTGTACTGCTTTGCCAAGTCATCCAGTGAACTGAACATTTGTCAAATGATATCATAATGACACGGACAGCTGTACCTGATGGGCTGCTCCAAACGAGAAACAGTGAGAAAAGCTGCGAGATTGGCAGTGTAAGAGGCAATGATAATGAAACCAAACAGCCACCAGGTCGCAGCTACCAATCGACCGGAAATGTTCTTCGGAGCCTCACCACCACCTGAAAAACGCAAATTGTAAATCAAAAACATTTTCTTCATTCTTTTACATTTTGTCTGACACGCAGAAATATAAATAAGCAGCATTATTTATTAGAAATTCTGTGTTTTCAGTTTGAACACTTCTTTTATAGTTTATGTCTTATCAGTAATAAGTTTAGTGGTGTTTTTGAACTTCTCGCAAACAAAAACATTATCAAAGTATTGAGGAAGTATTTCCACACTACACTACCCTCCCGAAAAACTGGTGTTGTCTTTGAAATTTACCTTGCGGTGTGAGCGATGTCATACAGAACCAAAGACATTCTTTCAGACTGAACTGACGCTTCTCAATGTCATTCTCGTATCTGTAACAAGTACAAATTATGAAAAAAAGGCAAAAATGTGTCCTTTTACCTTTCTTTGTTGTTTGTGAAGGAGTAGGGACTAAACCGATCAAATATCCAAAGCAGAATACTTGTGAATAAGTAGGCTCCGAGAATGCATAACCAGACAGGCCACTCGAGAACTTTCATGAACTTGAAGAGAGAATACTCCACATCTGCCTTTTTCATGAGAATGGTGGTTCCAACCAAATCGTAGTACGGAACTGTGAAATCCACATCGTTTTCCCGTTCAGCCATGACACTCAACGGGGCAAGTGCAATGTCTGCAGAACCGGACACCAATGCTCCAATAAGCCCGTTCCAGTTTCCGTTGTCATCCATCGTACCAAAACTTCCATCTTCAACTTCATAGATGGTATAAGTGAAGTTGACTTCTACTTGAATCATGTTGATCAGATCAATACAATACCCTTCGTAGGGAGTATTTGGATCTCCAGTTCGTTGGACAAATGGAGGTTGCTATAAGATAGTCTTCAAGGGCTTACGGATTAATGAACTCACAATCAGAGTAACAACCCGGAAAATGTTCAAGTTCCGGACATCCACTTCCAGTGTCCCGTACAGGACTGATAGTTTTGTCAGTGGCGTCCAGACACCAACTTCCTTGTTGAACAGAGCGTCTTCGTGCTCTTTGTCACGGTCGATCTTGAAAATCCTCACTTCAATATTCTGAAAGTGCAACAAACGGATTGAATTCGAAATTAAACTGATTGGGGACCTGGAAAAACTGATTGTATCCGTATTCACTGAAATTTCCATATTCGTGAGCAGGATCTGCTAGAATCACATCTCTGATAGTAGCCGTGATGTTAGCTTCCGATGGTCCAGCTTGACAAGTGAATGTTGGGACCACATCAACTGTTGTGTTCATTTGCTGGATCGTCTCAAAGGCGTATCCCATCACATTCATATAAAATGCAACATTCAACTATAAACTCATTTCATTATTATGTTTTTTTGCAATATGTTTTGTACCGAATCCCATCCATTAATGGAGTAATCCAACTCTAATCCAATTTCATTCCTGAACAAATAGTCATCCAAATCTCGAATTTCCATTAGTTTTCCAACAGAAAAAGGTCGCATCCAAAACATGTACGCAGATTCACAGCTATCACATTTGAATGCAGTTATGTCCTATAAAAATGATTTTAGATTGATGAAATGCTACAAGGAAGCTACCTTTGTCATAACATAAATGTTGAAAACACGTTGCTGAATGTAATCTGCCGCCTGAATGACAAATATTTATTTTCAGGAGCTATTGATCTTCCAACCTCCAATGTAAATCTCTCTACATTTTCCGTTTTTGCAACCAGAATTAGAGAATTGATGGATTGACCTCTCAGCTGATTGATTTGACTTCTCATCCTCAGCACTGTTGTTTCCATCGGCACGAACCTTACTCCTGGCAATATCGTGAATGCACCTCTCCAAGCAGTGAAATCCGGTGCTAAAATGCATTGATTTATTGTTTACAAGTGTTTCTTCTTACGAAATATGTTGTCATAGAGCACTGTGCTATTTGGCGTAATGTTCAAATCCGCAAAGATGTCGGTGATTACATTCTGAAAAACCAGTGTAGACAGCACCATTGTTGCGTAACTCGGTGATGTTACAGTTGCTACACTTGTGTCTGGAAAAAAATAACTTGAGGTATTTTCTTTCAATTCCCGTTCTGACCATTGAAATTGAGAGGCAAAGGCCAGTAATTGAGGTCCACTTGAATGGTGGGTACTTGTGAGATCCGTGCGAGTTCAGCGACTAACCCAATGGTATGATTCGAGCGGCAAACGCTTATGACGAAACTCACATTCATCATTTGCTCACATACTGGAAATTGCAGAATTAACGACTATTTCAAGAACAATCATACGTGTTGTGAGGTCAGTGGTCTCGTTGAAATCAAACTTGGACAGGGTGATGGTGTCTATCCGGTATTTGTCGAGAAAGAACATTTTGGAGATGTTCAAATGGCGAAGTGCAGAACGAGCAAAACTATCATTTTTATCCATAGTAATCACTGAAAAATCAATAGTGGGAAAAGGATAGAAACATGCGGGACAAACATATAACTTCTCCGTTCACTGGATTTGGTTGAAATATCATGAAAAGCAACAGAATGATACCGTGAAATAACAAAACTCGGAACTCTTTGGAACACGAGATCATCTGATTCTGACGAGACGAATAGGAGATGTCGAGAGAACATGAAGTACAATGTTTGAGAGACATCTATGGGAATAGGGAATATTTTGATGTGAATGCTGGAGGTAAATGCAAAGAAGGATCGGATTTCCGGTGGGGGCAGGTAACTCTAGATACCTCTTTAGTTTGCATAATCTCTATATTTCGAGAAGCACTGATGCTCATATAAAAGCCATTTCATTATTTGCCGTTTCGGCACCGCAGCCCTTGGTCATACGGCCGTTTCAGTTTTCATTTCGAAGAACGCTCTGTTTTTTGAGTTATGGATAATAGGTGGAGAGAGGGAACAGAAACACAAACATCATTGACAAAGTTCATTGGGAGAAGTGCAAAGTATAATACAAAGAAATATGTATTAGATTTTGACATAGAGATGCATTAGGTGAGGGATTTTCTGGGAGTGCTATTAGTGTCACTCTGTCTAGGTGTTCTGTTAGAGTTTCTCGAATAACTTTCAATTCCAGCATCTGATACTGGAGTAAATGAAAGTTGCCCTCCTTTTTTCAGTTCTTCTGCTGCTTCTGAAGTTGGTGATTGACGGCCAGGTTTCTGAAAAAAAAACATTAGAAGGTATATGTTTTTATGCGATTACCGGAGGGTAGAGAAGGGCTTCATCTTCATCTTCCTCTCCTTGAGAGTCATCTTGATGGCTCTCGCAGTTTCTCGGAGATGGGATTCTTGGTGGACCGTGTCTTCCGACAACAAAGTAAGTTTGGATCATTTGATCCTCCTGGAATCGAGTTCTATGAAAGAACAATGTTTTTCATTCGAGAACAAACCTTGATTTCAATCTCTTCCTTCCTCTCAAATTGATAAAGTCCCGGGTCAGATTCTTCAATTTTGTTGTGTGTAGTCTCACTGACAAGTATCTTCATGGGTTGAGAGTTCTGTTCCATCATGTTCGCAATGTACACTGTTTCTCCGAACAGACAGTATCTTGGCATGCTCAACCCCACTACTCCCGCCACAACAGCTCCAGATGATACTCCGGCACGGATGTCTATTCTCGGGATTTTCTCACTGGTGTTCACAAGTTTTCCAGCTTCAACAAGGAATTGAGACGCACAATCCAGAATGAATTCCGCGTCATGTTCGGTTTTTGTGGGAGCACCACTGACAACCATGTAAGCGTCCCCGATTGTTTCAACCTGAACTATCTCAATTTAGAAACCGCTTCAAGCTATCTGACACCTTGTAAACTCCATGTTTATCGATGACTTCGTCAAAGTTGGTGTAAATAATTTTCAAAAAGTCAATGACTTCCAGAGCCGTCAGAGAGCTGCACATCTTTGTGAATTCAACAATATCTGTGAACAGGATAGTCACTGAATCAAATCTCTGAAAAACAAAGAGAAGGGTTGATCCCTTGATTCCTGTATGCTACCTCGCAGCACCCAACAGCACTCTCTCCGTTTCTTAACTGATTAGCGACACTCCTCGGCAACATTTGATAAAGAAGTTTGTCAGTTCGCCGTCGCTCTTTTTTCAATTTAAACATGTTCTCTCGCATGTTACGACTCTTTTGTGCTTCCTGAATGAGAGTGACACATTGCAGACAGCAAACTTATTGACAGGTACCTGATGAAGAAGAAGTTTGAGTTCTGCCGCTTGTTGAGTGCTGGCCAGTACCAGGTCTCTACTCGAGTCATGAAGTGCAAAGTCGTTAATGAACAAACCGGATTTGTACATTTGGGGGAGATGTCTCATTCTGAATCACACATAATCTTCTTTTTAGACCACCCGTTATCCTTGACGTACACCGGAATACCAACGAAACAGATACTTTCCCACTCCTCCATGTAGAACATTTGTCCTTTGAGTGACAAAAACTTTTCGCGTTCCGCATCTGCCATTCTGTGTCGTTCCTCGGTCACTGAAAGGAAACCCTCTTCAGAACTTATTCAGGTTGCGTGCAAAGTTTAGTTTGTTTGAGGAAAAACCAAGTTCCGCATCAAAACTGTTTCATGGCCAAATACGGACAAGTAGCGGTTTCTATTAGTCACCCTCACATTGGTCAATATCCGAGTGCTTGTATACAAGAAGACTTTCCTCGTCGTCTTGAATGGGTTCCGTGGAGATGATTTCGAAGATGTTGTTGGAGTAGAGCATGATCTTCAAGGCGTTTGGTCATAATCGGAATTCCCTCGGTCATTGTAAACTACGATTTCTGTTCAGGCCTACACAATAACTTAGATTCTTGATCACTAGAACAATTATCATGCAAAGGACCGTTATCAGTCAAAGTGTGTCAGGGTATCCCTTTTGTCCTTATACCTTGCAAGTACCTATTCACAGTCATGCAAAGTACCTCTTCCCAGCGGAACCTGATAAAAGGTCTAACCAGGAGAAACGCCTGATTGATCTTCTTTCCGACGACCCCTGCCATCACACGTAGCAAGCCGATCCCAATGTTCCTGCAAGAAGCGCGTCGGAATGTTTTATAAAGTGTAAAACGCAAGCGGCCTGTCAATGCTCAAACAAACAAGCGTCTCTCTTTGCGATCAATCCCATTTGTTCGCTTTCCCCACATTCGAACCGATTAAAAACCGCCGCCGCTCCCGGCCCGTCGGTATTCCAAACATTTTTTAGAATCGGAATGGAATGAACGGAAACGAAAACAGCGAGTGGAGCGTAGGCGACGCGTTGTTGTTTGAACTCGTTCAGTCATGAACCTTATTCGCATGCCCCGATTGAAAACAATGATAAATGGGAAGATGTCGAAGAAAATGTCCGAGGTGATTTTCACCTTCTCAAGGATCGAATCGTTCAAGTTTCGATAAGTGTCCTGAAAAAATGAACCAGTTTTCTGGAATCACGAGTTGGTTAGGTGTGTACCTTTCGATTGAAATCGAGATTGTTGAAGTGGAGGCGCATGATGACGTGCTCCAAGTTAAGATCATGCTCAATGTCAAGTAGTTCTATGACAACTTCCGTTTGGAACAACTCCTTGGCTATGTTCCGGATCTGTCCCTGCACGTAATGTAGAAATCCACGCCGTTTACTCCTGAGAACACAAAAACAGATTGGTCCGATAAGCCGATTCATCAATTTCCTTCCTCCCCTGTTCCTCTAAACATTTTTCACAGTATTTGGATGAGAGAAAAGTGATATAAACACATGTTGTACATAATAACATATTGATGTCGCATCTATCACTTTACATACATTACATTACAACCCACTCAGCAGATTAGACATCTTCATCAAATCAATTCATCAAATTTAATGTTTTCTGGTGATGAACTACTTTAAACTGTTCAAACCCCTCTGGTTCTGCGAGAAGTTCAAATTTTGAGTGTATCCCTTCCCATTGACCCAGCACATGACACTGAAGAAAGTCTCGTTTCCGCTCACGAGGTATAGGAACATTTCGGTCTGCCGGAACCCTCAAACATTTGCGAACAATCGAAGAGACAGTGTCTTTCACACTCAATCCATTCGCATCTTCAAGTTGCAACATTTTGACACAAAAGAGAAGGAAACGCGTGGAAACAAACAATACGGCGAACAAGCATCAAACTACAAGTCGGTCTTTGAACTGTTACCTGCATCGCTTCCTTTCATCAGTCTTCAATAACCCGCATGGATCCCCCCAAATTCAAGAGACACAATACACACCCGCAACGGTTTTTGTGAAGTTCCCCTCGGCGCCCCGTTCTTTCTGTCGACAACCAGTTATGGGTGATGTGATGAGCCGTCAGTTTCCCGCTGTCAAAGAAAAGCACTAACCTATAGTGAAGTGTCAAACCGGTACGGCTTTCATGTTCGCAGTAGAAGGACGGCGGTTTGAGTTTGGGAAACGTAAAACGGAGGTATTCATGCAAATTGTCCAATCCGTTCAGAAATTGTGGGAATGTCCGTCCGAGGACTCGGAGAACCTTGAAAAGAAAATTGGGTGAGATTGATGAGTGACCGGTTTCTCTTCATTCATTGTTTTTCTCCTCTTTACACATTTGCATCATTACCTTGTTGAATTCGTATTTGGCAAGGAATTTGTAGAAACTGGTACCGATATTGGTCATAAGCTCATCAACAGGAACTCCTTTCACATCATGGCATGCCCAGATTAGTTTGTGAGGTAGTCCCTCGGAAAACTTCTGATTCATTTGAAAATTGTCTTCGGTGACCCCCGAAACATACTGAAACGATTCGGTTGCTTTACATCCGCCAAACCTCGACAACACAACGACGACGGCCTAACACGCTGCCTATCGGTGCATAAATCATCGGAAAAAGGTAGTTGTCGTAACCGAGAACTTCATTGGAAAGAGATTGATCATGACATGTGTCATCTCTATATCATGTGTATTGCCTACCGCCATTTCCATAATGAACTCTTATCTGGACAACTCATTACGCCACTACCTCAAGATCACTATCTAACAGGAAATGCGCTATCTGTGCTGACCTATGAACCGCCAAACGACCGGATTGCCCTTGAAACGACTGTTGCACAACCTTCGCGTTTTTCGAGAGATTCCTTCCCTTCTCATGGTCAAACCGTCAAAATACGATGAAAAAGGAACACAAACCTTAATCTCCAACCAAGTCGATTCGCCATACGTTTCTTTTATATAAGAAGCAATATTGTCGATTATCAAGCCGTACATCACTTGGGATGAAGGAAAATAAATGGTTGTCACTAGTTGGAGACAAATTTCCTGCCCCCACCCCTCCATTAATTCATTCCGGAACTCACTATAGCTTGATGTACCACATCCGGTGCTGACACACCTTAACATGACATGATTTCGTGAAAATGGGAAAATAACACTTGATCATTGAACTAGGTCCCGGTCTAACTCAGACCCTCTGGAAGTTTCCGTCGTCCCGGCTTCAGTGCTTCCCACTCCACCAACGCGAAATCCAATATAGCGAATGTTGTTGTAAAAAAGTTTCCCTTCCCTTCCCTTTCTGATTTTTTCATTCAGATGCTAAATGTACGATCCGATAGCGCTTCCGTTTGGAGAGTGTCAGGCGAACAGAGAACGGTGCAAGCGCCGCTCCTCTCTTGCAAAACGCAAAGATGAAAGTATTGCTTAGCGGATTGCAGGGGCAAGTGTAACAGCAAAGTGGTCGCAAGAGTGGTCCAACATGTTAACGTCGTTTTGAACGGAATTTTGAACCGCTGTGACTCAGGCACCCGTTCAGTAGTTGTTTGGCATTCCAACTATGTACAGTAAGCACAACTGCTCCCTGAGCACACAGTCTGTCACCTGTTTCCTATAAGTGAACACACAAAAGTCACGTCACTCGTCTCGTCGGTTTTCATATGATCTCAATTGGAACACCTGACTAATCGGATCATATTTCAAAGTACTTGTCGACCTCGAATCCTGTCTGGTGTATCAGACACATTGGCTTAAGTTATCGACGTCCTTCAACTACTCAGGAATGTCTGAAGAAAATAAGAAATTTGAAAGAAAGAACAGAACTGTTGACATCGTCTGGCCAGATCCCATAGAAATGGTGAGATTGGTGGTTGAACTAACGCAAACACATTGTCTGCTGACAATTTTTGTCTCGAGGTATGTTCACATGAGTGTTGAGTGTTACAGTGCACTGGGGTCAAAGAATTTCGGATTCCGGGCTCATTCGAAAATGTACATGCGCAATGGGTATCCCCGGTGACAATGACACATTGTCCCTCAACAATTTTTGGTACGTACATGGCAGAACATGAAGTGGGTGAGGTCAATGGGTACCTGCAATATGACCCTCTTCATTTGTTAATTAATGCCGAGTTATCAGAGAAAGGGTCTCCACTTGAAAGCTAGTAAACGAACGGTGCTTGGTCAGGTAGGTACACATTCCGCTTGAGCCGCCACTTCCCGTCAGTAATCCCGAATGGTCCTTTTAATTATACGCTCATGCCGCAAAAACCCGAGGTAGATCACGGTTGTTTGCGGAAGGAAACGGGAAGAGGATCGTACCTGAACTCATCGTAC